>QGSO01000303.1:121832-721832 GCA_011037825.1 Carya cathayensis
TAAATGCATGCTAGCTGCTGCTCTCAAGGCCGTACCATATACAATAAAAGTTGGCAGTGGTGGATATCTACCTTTTTTATTGATCCTATACCAACTGATCATATCTGTATTTGAAATTGAAAACAAAACTAATTAATGCAATTAATGCCTTCTTCTTTAAACTTCATGGACATGACATTTATATCGAATTCAGATTCATCCACCATTCATCAATTATCTGCAATTGGTAGGGTCGTGTGGTACTCATAACGTTGGCAGTGATAGGAAGCGTGGGGACCATTTCTGTCCCTTCCAAAACTTGGATTAAAACAAAGATTAGATTTATCTGACTAGCGCTTGACTTAGATATTTATGAATTAACGAGAAAGATTAATCTTCATTTGTAGTAGCTAGTTTGCATTTGAACATATTAACTTTATATTATATAAAATATAGTTAGTTCGAACTTAACTTTAATAAGATTAAAGTGTTGTTTTGGTGACGATTTCAAGCTTCCGTCACGTGGTAGTACGTAGGCAGTGAATAGGAAGCTGTGTGGGGAACACATTTCGGTCCCTATCAAAAGTAGCAAAGAAAAAAATGATTAGATTTTTTAATGGAAAAGATTCTTTCATGCAGAGAGGAAATATAATATTGTAATTTTATTTATATATTTTCATTTGTTGGGTGAAAATGTTGTAATAAAGATATTATATTATAAGAAAAATAGATTTTTATGAATAATTTATTACAACGAAAAAATTATTTACAATTAAAATTAATTATAAATAGTATTTTTATTATAATAAATTGATTACAAATAGTGTTGTTAGGTATCAAACCAGCAATTCTGCAATCCTAAAACCAAGTAATCGCAACCCTGATCATTTGTACTTTGAATAAATTGGATTTTACATCATAAATTGATCCATTCATCGTGAGTTATTGGAAAATATTCGTGGCAAACCGAACCTTTGGCTTCGTGAGTTAGGAAAAGTTAGGTAAATGGTGAGAACTTGCTTGCAGGTTGCTTACGGATATTGATGCAGATAAATGCATACTCAATTAGGTACGTACAAACTGATAGTTATAATTTGCCATCATTAATAAATGCATGCTAGCGACTACTCACATCATTAATAAATGCATACAATAAAAGTTGGCAGTGAAGGACATCTGTATTTAAAATTGAAAACAAAACTAATTAATACAATTAATGCCTTTTTCTTTGATAAAATTGGTAGATTACTGATTATTCACCACACATATATATATATATATATATATATATATATCGCATTCAGATTCATCGACCATTCATCCATTATCTGCAATTGGTAGGAAGCGTGGGGAACATTTCTGTCCCTTTCAAAACTTGGATTAAAAAAAAAAAAAAATAGATTTGTGTGGCTAACGCTTGACTTGGATATTTATGAATTGATAGGAAAGATTCAAGTGTTGTTTTAGTAGTGACGGTATCCAGCTTTCGTCACGTTGGCGGTGAATAGGAAGCTGTGTGGGGAACCCATTTCTGTCCCTTTAAAACTAGCAAAAAAAAGAGGATTAGATTTGTGTGGCTTCACTTGTATTCTGAATTAATAGGAAAGATTCTTTCATGCAGATAGATCAGAAGATGAGATAATATTCTAATTTTATTTATATATATATCTTCATGATTTGTTGGGGTGAGAGTGTCGTAATAAAGATATTACTAGGTATCAAACCAGCAATTCTCCAATCCTAAAACAAAGCGTTAATGGCTACCCTCATTTGTATTTTTGCATAAACAGAAAAATAAGCATTATTATTAAAAATATAGATATTATGGCAATAAATTAGATTTTACGTCGTAATTTGATCCATTCATGAGTTATTTGAAAATATTATATTTATATAAATTATATCATATATATATATATATATACTTTAATTAACGTGCTCTACATATCTGATTAAAAATATTCGTGGCAAAAATCCATACCACAAATACAAGTCAACTAGATGAGCTAGTTAATAATTAGGATTTTTTTTATCATGTCTTAATTACTCTAAGTAAAATTAGATATAATTTTAAGACGAGTAAGTCTTGCTCACTCATTTTAAAAAAATATTGTTTACCATTAAAAATATGATTTTTTCTACATGTAAATTCCATATATATATATATATATATATATCTACTTTTTTTTTTTTTTTAAAATAATTGAAGTGTGTCAGCCAATTACTTGCATATTCTAAGTTTGTAAATTTCTACATTTTCCATCAAATTCAGTTACCCCATTTGACGACTTTTACATTCCTGCAAACGTACAATGTGTCTCTAAACATATTTTGACAGAAGCAACGCACAAATATGTTCTGAATTCCATTTCTTCTATGGAAGAGAGAGTAATTCCAATTCTCATCTGAAACTGGAATGTAGCTCGTAAAGTGGAGTGCTTTAACGGTTAATTGGAGTGTGCGTCATCTCAGCAATTTTGTTTTCTGCTTCACGGGACATCAGCAGTGGTGTGTCATGATGCAGGATGCTGTAGACATTCAAACCCTGTAAAACATGGGCAACAAGCATCAGCCAGCGGCATTACCCAATTGAGTGGCATATTTATTATAGAAGAGAAGTGCTAGCTAGGTTCACAAAAGTATATTACAAAATTAAATTGATTAAATTTAATTATTTAATTTATATTTTAAATCCAAATACAGCTTGGGGAGACCAAACCTAGAATGTTACAAATTAATGGTGAGAACTTGCTTGCACGTTGCTTAAGGATATTGATGATAAATGCATACTCAATTAGGTACGTACAAACTGATGGTTAAGATATTTTTAAAGTAACTCAAAATTTTGTAAATAGTGATTATTAAATAGTTTGAGCGAAGAAGTTTTATTGAAATTATGAGAAAGTAGAGATTAAAATATTTTTAAAATAATTATTATATTAGAGTTTATGAAAGTGGGTCGATAAAGTTAAAAATTTATTTGAAATAACATTTTTAACATCATTTTTGTTTTGAAGTTTGTAAAAATTAATTATATTGATTTTTTATTGAATAATAATTAGATGAAAATGGTTGAAAAATCAAAATTAAAAAGTATTTTATGTTTGACTGATATTTGTAAATAAAGTTATGAGAAATTTTGGAAAGTGACTTTACCATTTATCTACATGGTCTCACATATTTACATCTTGTAAAAAAAAATGGTCTACTTCATATCTATTTAATTTATCCTAAAAAAATAGAAATGTTAGGTTTATAAAAAGATATCACATAAGTAAATTTTAGAAACTGGTATGGCTAGATTTGATATATTAAATTTGCTTTATAATAAAAAAGACTTTGCAATATAATGTATTGAACTATATTAATTTGTGACTTTACTTGAATGAGATCTTTTGTAAAAGAAAAGAAGTGCTAGCTAGGTACGCAAAAATATATTACAAAAATAAAGTTGGTAAAATCTAATTATTTAATTTATATTTTAAATCCAAACACAGCTTGGAGACCAAATCTAGAATATTACAAATTAATGGTGAGATCTTGCTTGCAGCAGAGAATTAGTTGCTTGCAGGTTGCTTAAGGCTATTGATGATAAATGCATACTCAAGGTACGTACAAACTGATAGTAATAATTTGCCATCATTAATAAATGCATGCTAGCTACTACTCTCAAGGCCGGACCATATACAATAAAAGTTGGCAGTGATGGATATCTACCTTTTTTATTGATCCTATAGCAACTGATAATATCTGTATTTGAAATTGAAAACAAAACTAATTAATGCCTTCTTCTTTGAAGTGCATGCATGGACATGACATTTATATCGCATTCCGTCACGTGACGATATCAAGCTTCCGTCACGTGGTAGTACGTAGGCAGTGAATAGGAAGCTGTGTTGGGGAACACATTCCGGATTTTCGGTCCCTTCCAAAAGTAGAAAAGAAAAAAAGGATTAGATTTGTTTGGCTTGGCTTGTTTTCTGAATTAATGGAAAAGATTCTTTCATGCAGAGAGGAAATATAATATTCTAATTTTATTTATATATCTTCATTTGTTGGGTGAGAATGTCGTAATAAAGATATTACTATATAGGTATCAAACCAGCAATTCTCCAATCCTAAAACCAAGTAATCGCAACCCTGATCATTTTTACTTTGAATAAATGGATTTTACATCATAATTTGATCCATTCATCATGAGTTATTTGAAAATATTTGTGGCAAAAATTCATGCCACAAATACCAATCAACGAGATGAGAGAGTGAATTAGGATCCTTTTTATTTCACCCTAATTAATCTAAGTAATGCTTATACAATTTTAAAACGTGCATGGCCCATACACTCCTCTTTATATTCTCTCACCGCGTTATTGTTGAGTTTTTTGATTTGCGGCAAGAGCCCGGTGCATATCCTGCAGCAGCAGCAGTAACTGCACCATCTGAAGAGGATACAACAGTCGCATCCTCATCACTAGCGCCGGATGTACAGATCACAGAGCTGGATACTGACTCAAATGATAGTGAGAGCAGCGATGATGTACCTGATGATGGTCTCACAGACGATCAGGTTCATGACCTAGTGCGAGACCCTTCGGCTCCTCCATATGATGGCAGGAAAGTGATCCAACAAGCTGACTGTATAGCATTTTTCAGAATGCTTAATTTGATTGCCGGGTATAACATTGATCCGAAGAAACACAAGACTGATTTCAGGATCGAGCGGGCCAGATTTTTGTTACGGTTAGCACAGGGGGAGCCGATTAATCTAACATTATATTTCTTCCTCCGCATTCACACATAGTCACGCTATTCGGGTGGAGGTAGTCTACTATTTGCACTGTTGATATCTAACATCCTACTCCATTCAAGGGTTACAGTGACTCTGACTGAGCGGAGGTCGCCACAAATAGGGTCCGTTAATAAGATCACATTCAGTAAAAGCAAGGGTCACTTGTCGAAGACTCGTGCAGTACTAGAGGACCAGTCTCCGCCTACTGATCCAGCTTCTACTACTGCTGCCTCTATTGAGAGACACCTTGCTGGGGCTACTCCGGATGTGGTACGAGCTATATTGGCGGAGCACTGCGAAATTATATTCAGGGACTTCATTCAGCCCATGATGGAGAAGTTTAAGGACGTAGAATGACGCTTGCAAACCTTACAGGAGGATTTTGATTTATTTAATAAATAAATATTGTTAATTATTATTTTACTTCTTTTATGTTGTATAGAACGTCTAACTCATTTTGGGATGTAATTAATGCAGTATGGTTTTTATTTTTAGTGTTTGCTAGCTTCTTTATTGTTAATTATATTTTCTTCTCATTATACTTAATGTTCAGAATAATTGAAAAAATGACACTATCTTTAAATTAATATTTACTTAACTAAAATATTTTTAAATTAATTACATAAAATTAATTTATGAATTTGTAAACATTTTAATTCATTGTAAATTATAATATATGATATATAGAACTTTTTATTTACTTTGGAAATGATAAAAAATTAATAGAAAAAATATGTATTCTTACAATTTTAACAATATATCTTTTCAATTAAATAATACCGTTCGACGAAGTTAATACTCATTCGAACAAATAATATTGCATTCGAATTAATTAATTATCTGTTTGAATTAAATTTTATTAGTTCGAACGGTATAGATTTTTGAAGACGACCTAATTCGTCTCAGAATCTCCAGTTCGAACTACTATTTTTTAGTTCGAACGGATTTATAAGGTTGTCCATGTTTTGAGATGAATTTAAAAATTCGTCTCAGAAAAATATTTTTAGGGATAAAATTAATTTCGTCTCCAAGTAATTTCGACCCTAAAAATTAAATCTCCTGTAGTGTAACTTTAATAAGATAAAAGTGTTGTTTTGGTGACGATATCAAGCTTCCGTCACGGGGTAGTACGTGGGCAGTGAATAGGAAGCTGTGTGGGGAACACATTTCGGATTTTCGGTCCCTTCCAAAAGTAGAAAAGAAAAAAAGGATTAGATTTGTTTGGCTTGGCTTGTATTCTGAATTAATGGAAAAGATTCTTTCATGTAGAGAGGAAATATAATATTCTAATTTTATTTATATATCTTCATTTGTTGGGTGAGAATGTGGTAATAAAGATATTATACTATAAGAAAAATAAAATTTTGTGAATAATTTATTGTAACGAAAAGACTATTCACAATTAAAATTAATTACAAATAGTCTTTTCGTTATAATAAATTAATCACAAAAATTCATTTTTTTTGTAGTGTTACTAGATATCAAACCAGCAATTCTCCAATCCTAAAACCAAGTAATCGCAACCCTGATCATTTTTACTTTGAATAAATTGGATTTTACATCATAATTTGATCCATTCATCATGAGTTATTTGAAATTATTAGTGGCAAACCGAACCTTTGGCTCTGTGAGTTAGGAAAAGTTAGGTAAATGGTGAGAACTTGCTTTCAGGTTGCTCAAGGATATTGACGTTAAATGCATACTCAAGGTACGTACAAACTGATAGTTATTATAATTTGCCATCATTAATAAATGCATGCTAGCTACTACTCACAAGCTGGGACCTGCACATACAATAAAAGTTGGCAGTGATGGATCTACCTTTTTTATTGATCCCATAGCAACTGATCATATCTGTATTTGAAATTGAAAACAAAACTAATTAATGCAATTAATGCCTTTTTCTTTGAACTTCATGGACATGACATATATATCGCATTCATCAGATTCATCCACCATTCATCAATTATCTGCAATTGGTAGGATCACGTGGTACTTATAACGTTGGCAGTGATAGGAAGCGTGGGGACCATTTCTGTCTGGCTAGCGCTTGACTTAGATATTTATGAATTAATGAGAAAGATTAATCTTCATTTGTAGTAGCTAGTTTGCATTTGAACATATTAACTATATATTATATAAAATATAGTTAGTTCGAACTTAACTTTAATAAGATAAAAGTGTTGTTTTGGTGACGATATCAAGCTTCCGTCACGTGGTAGTAGGTAGCCAGTACTGAATAGGAAGCTGTGTGGGGAACACATTTCGGATTTTCGGTCCCTTCCAAAAGTAGGAAAGAAAAAAAGGATTAGATTTGTTTGGCTTGGCTTGTATTCTGAATTAATGGAAAAGATTCTTTCATGCGGAGAGGAAATATAATATTCTAATTTTATTTATATATCTTCAAACTCTAATATTATAATTAATATTATTTCTCTGCTATAAACAGGTATATAAGCCCCCGTTGCCCCCGTCTCTGACTCACCAATTTCCGCAAACCTCCTCTCTTTCAGCTCTTCGAAGAAGTAGAAAAATCTTCCGTTTTGCACTGGTCACCCGGCCCACGGAGTTCTCCATCCTGTACTGTACATCCTGGTTGTCTAATTACTCTTAGTACTCTCCTAATTGTTCGGTGCGCTTATATTGTCTTGTTTTATTAATTTGGTTTCATCAATCTGTGTTGCCAGTCCAGAATTGAACCTCCCAAGTGATTGTCTTCAACTTTGTCAATATTTGATTCTATTTTTTTGTCTTTCGGTTCCAGTTCGGTTTCTGCGTCTCTCTTCCACCTTCGTTCGCTTTGTGTTTAGTTTTTTCTGCATATTTGGAGGTATTCTGTTGAATTTCGTTAGAAACGGTTTAAAGTTTAAAGTTCCTTAAGTGTAGGATTCGAACTTTTTGGCTAACTTTTGTTCCAAAAGTTGACTTAAAAAGTTGCTGCTTCAAATACCATATTCCTCATTTCGTATGTTCAAGTTAATAACTTAATAGATTTATAGCATGCAATTGGCCTGGACATTAGAGTACTAGTGGTGTATTGCTTTTTTATTATATTTTTGTTATGGATAGCAACTATGGCTACAAATAGATTAGCCATCTCTTTCACTCACATGAGTTCATATGATACATTAATTCTAGTTTGTAATAAAAATTACTTGATAATATAAAATTTCACATCAAGACACATCAAAATGTAGTTAATTTTAATTTTGTAAACAAAAAATTCATCTTAATGCAAATATATGCAAGTTTAGACTCTTTGACAAAGTTTTGAATTACGTTCTGTTCCGGCTGGTACAACTTCCAGATTTTTTTGTTCTAGTCTAGTACACTGTACACCATATATCGCAATTGGCCATTTTGTTCCATATTCAAGCCATTTTTCACCAATTCCTGTTTACATTCCATTTTGGACTTTCTTAATGATAATTTTGTAATTTTATTGAGTTTAGATGGCATTTTTATAAATTACAAATCTAGTTGGCATTCATGTGATTTTAAAATCTAGAAGAGATTTATATAATTTAAATTTTTTTGGTACCTTTGAATATGTCCAGCCGCTAATTTTTTTAATCTCATTATTATAAATAATTTCTCAGCTCTTTATTTTTTGAGTACAACTACTACCACTGGGCCATCTGAATCTTACTGATCAGATGATTGGCCTCTTGCCGCGACACTATATATATATATTCAAAACAAAAGTGTGTTTGAAAATATAGAAAGATGAAGTATACAAAAATATATATTCTACTTCTTTTGTATTTTTGTTTTAATTTTGTTTTTTTTATTTTTTAATAAACCACATGGCATGACAGTGCCATGTGGAGAGAGTCATCTAAGTGATAAGTTTCAAATGACCAAGCAGCATTATTCTTATTTTTTTTCTTTGTTTTCCTTTTATGTTTCAACTCATGTTTGTGACTCTTTAATATTATCTCAACACTAATATTTCTACATTTTTTTAAAGTTTTCAACGTAAATTCATTTTATAAATATTTAATTCTTCTGTGTGTATATATATATATGTGTGTGTATATATATGTGTGTGTGTGTGGCTAATCTCAAATTAACTGGTATACTGAAATGTACCGATTTCAAAATATTGTGTTTCAACTTAAATTGGAATGAACACCGAAAGACAATATAAAACATTAATGCCCTTTGGTAATCCACCCGGCCGTCACTACCTGCATGCGCCAATATATTTTGTTCGTATCATCCTTCGACCTATTGATTATTTCTTGTAAATTAGGGTACTGCATGCATAAGAAATTTTGCGACCATTTGGTGCCTTGAACTATCAATTCTTATATATAGGGCACAACTTGGCCGGGGGATCGAGGATGTGCGCTGAAATGCAAATATTCTAATTTAAACTAGTACCTCTCTGCAGGTTTTGGTATTGCGAGTTTTCGTGGAGCAGGAAGAAGTAATTCAGGGCTAAATTCCTCATCGGGAAAACCAAGACACGGATTGATCATTATCGTGTAAAAATATTTCTACAGATTCTTTATATCTGAAGGCACCATTAATGCGGCATTTTAATTATTAGCATATTTTATGCATTAAATTAATATATATATATATATATATAGATCAATACGTCTTTGAATTTTTAGATTTTTTTAAAGAAGTTGTTAAATAATCCAGACTCGTACCTGACGGGCAAGATTAATTTTATACCACAGATTGATTTAGCCAAATTATTTTTGTTGTAATTGAAACCTCCTTTAATTTATAAGAATGCGGAGTTCCATCTATTAATAAAACACTCTGTGGAGTTTAGAATTTATACAATGTCTTAATAAAAATTAATTTTATTTTATCTTCTTATTAATTTTTCTATGTGACTTCAAATGATTGATAAATAAGAAAAGATCATATTAAATGATTTTCTACTGATCATGATTTAATAACACATTAAAGATGACGTAATAATCATATTAGTTAAAATAATAATGAATATATAACACTTGTCATGTTGACTATATATATATAATTGCTACCACTCTATTAATGTTTTTTGGTCTAAATATATATACACATATGTTGTGCTGATCAGGGACATGGCGGATAGGGAGAGCCAAGGTCCAAAGACAACAATAGAATGGTGCAAACAGTACTTGTTCCATTGGGATGTGGCCTTTTTATTGGTCTGCGTAGTTGCAATAGCAGTGGACCCTATCTTCTTTTATCTTCCTGTCATCAAGGAGGCTGCCAAATGCATTGCTATAGATACCACTTTGAAAATCATTGGTATTTGTGTGCGATTGTTCCTGGATTTGATTGCTCTTGGGGATCTGATTGCAAGAAAAAGGAAAGGGGACAGCCCTCAGCCTGATTGCCGTGACATGATGAGTACTTCAGACTACGTAATTTACATTCTCAGCATTCTTCCAGTTCCGCAGGTATTATGACAAACATTTATGAATGGGTTGGAACAAAAACTTATTCCATTGATATCTCTCCTCCAACTCAATCTGGAAGAAAATTATATATGTCCTATTTTAATATATTAAATTTCCAATTAGAAATATATAGATCGAGAATGTAATGTTATAAGATGTTAGAATTAAGTTTCTAAGATGATCAAGATCATACGTTTTGATATTTATGAACAGGTTATAGTGCCAATTATATTTTCAGACATGGGAGATTATAAGTCCCGGCTCGGAAGGAACTAAATGCAGTTGTTCTTTTGCAATATGTGCCAAGACTTTTCCGTATCTACAGATTGTGGAAAATTGTCGACAAGACTATTGTTAAAAACAATATTGCAGAAAGCTCCAAGAATGGGATCTCAACCGAAGGTAGTAGTACCAATAAAGTGAATGCAGAAAGCAACAAGAACGAGAAAGGTCTTACAGCGATGAAAGCTGGATTCAACCTTTTACTGTATCTCGTTGCCAGTAATGTGAGTTAATTTCATCATTATCATCGTACAGATCTATATATCTGTCGCTTTAGGTCGAAAACCCATAATTTATAAAGAGAGGGTCAAAGGATATATACAAATTAGTAAATAACAAAAATTAAAAGATTATTTAAAAGTGTGCATGGTATATATAGGACGTTTTAAGTTTGAATCGTAAAATAAAAAATTAAGACATTTAATAAATGAAGGTTATTAATTGAGTTTTGCTACTCATAAACTCCACACACAACATATCATATATATATAATTTTTTATTTTTTATTTATTCTTTCCAAACTAATTGATTTCGATATTCTACTTTTCATTTATATACCACACATTTGGTAAGATTAAAAAAATAATAATTATGTGTGGTGTGAGGATGATTAAGAAAGTCGTCATTTATTTTATTTCGTAACATTATCTCAATAGTATTAAAAAGTACTAAAAAAATTATTTCAATTGATTTTTATTTTGAAACATAGTCTTGAATCTTAACAAGGTTTATAATTTCAAATTCTTGGCTAGCTTGTCCATATTGTTGAACTTAAGTTTTCAAAATAAAAGTCAAAGAAAATGACACATTCATATTATAATATTCAAAATTAACTAATTTAAACGTACATCAATATAATAAATCAAATTAAAAAATTTTGATTTACATGATGAATCCATGAACATATATATATATATATATATATATGATTTATGGAGAATAAAACATATATATTTGGGATTAAAAGAATTCACATCTAGTACTCTTCTATTGCAAAAGTCTCTTTATTTGTTTTTCGATAGGTTAAGATCGAGTCTACAAATTTCTTTGGAGAAAATTATTTTAAGTTCTTTTTTATTGAAGTTGGAAACAAAAAGATAGAAGGATTAAGCACGTCTTCGACTACTTCTCTTTAAATTTTCACATAGAAAAACTATATATTGTAACATCGGCTTACGGATTTATGGGATTATTATAAAGTTTGAAGCCACACTAACAATCTCATGTCTCATAGTATACTATACACCTTTTTGGTTTATGTCGTTGATCAGGTACTGGGTGCTTTTTGGTACTTCGTCTCCATCCAACGAGAGACCACGTGCTGGCAGTTGGCCTGCAAGAATGATATTGGATGTAGCAAGACTAGTCCTTCTTTTAACTGTGGTGATGGTTTTGGAAATTACACGTTCTTAAATGACTATTGCTCTGCAGAAACACCAAAAACCACTCTCTATGATTTTGGAATATTCCAAGAAGCCCGTCAATCTGGTATACTGGCGTCCGAGGACTTTTTCCAGAAGACCATGTATTGTTTTTGGTGGGGCCTGCGAAATTTGAGGTTCGTGCATGTTACACTTTTTTTTTTCCCCCGAGATATTTCAAATTTTGTTTTTATGGTATTTGTCATCTGATCAAGAACGGCCTGCATGCGCATGTGGCATATGCATATTTTTTCTTTACTTATTTCAATGATTAAAATCGAATGAAAGTGATATTTGATTTAAAAATTATAGTATAATTGTCCAAGTTGTCATAGTATTAATTCAGATATATACCACAATATTAATTTCAACAAATTAAATATAATAATTTGAAGGTATAAAGAGTCAAAGACGTTAATTGTTATCCTTAAAATTCCTAGCTAGCTAGTCGGTAATTTCAATTGCCATACTTTCTTGTGCTCAGTCTATTTATTCATGTTGATCGGCAAGAACAGGGCCAATGTCTGTTTTCTTCTTAATTGGTTGTCACTTATCTACAGTAGAGGGTCTATTTAGTACCTTGGTCCAGCATGAAAGGTAAATTTACATCTTGGGGACAAGTCAGCCCAATAGTAAGGCTGGATTCACAGACATAGAGAATTCTCTACACTTACGAGCGAAGGAAATTAGTGAGATAACTGGAGAGTTCATTTGGTACATTGGCCCAACTATGAATTATAGTGATAGGCATGGCCAAAACTAGAGGCTAAAGGCCAATGAAAGCTTGATATTCCGTTGTCTAATAGAGCAGAAAAGGACTAATGTGGCAAGTAGATTACTTCTATTATTTAGGAGTTATAAGATGAATGGTTGAGTATCATATGGAAGTAATCCAATAATGATGATGATCTGACACTTTCCTACACCTATATATATATATATGAGTATCAGGTAATCCTAAAACACTTCTAAAGAGATACTTGAGTATCGAAGTGGTTGCAGGCGTACAATGTCGTCACCCGTTAACTTGCAAGTAAGCAATTACGTTCAGTTGTCGACACATCCTATACATACGTACAACAACGTAATATAAATTTTATTTGGGTTATTTTACTATCAAAGAAAAGATTGAAAACAAGAAATGAAATAAGAGAATATTATTATATTATAATTGTTAATTATCATAAAATTAATATAATTTCTATTAATACTATTATTATTATAGAAATATTGCATGAGTTACAAACATATCTCACAAAAGAAAGAGAATAAAGTCAAAACTACTTTTTTTGATTGACAGAACTTACCCGGGTACAACAAGTTATTAATTAAACGTTGATTTGGAGGCAAATATATTAAAAAAGAAACAAACAAACAAATCGAGAACCAGTTTATTTCCTAGAGAATGTTAAATTATGAAAGAAAAATGTTTTCACCCATACGCATCTCTATCTCAAGTATCCATGCATGCAGTCATGCACATAAATATACGGTTTTTTTGTTGTTTAGATGATGGTTTGTTGTTTATTATTATGCGTTCCATGTATGCAGGTATCGTGGGCATATTATATATATATTTTAGATCACTTTAGATTTTTCTTGTTTATTTTAAGCATATTATATATATATATATATATATATTAATGTTTTCTGATATTAACAATTCACGCATGACCGTTCTAAATCTGCAGTTCATTTGGTCAAAATCTTGAAACAAGTTCTAATTATTGGAAAAACTGCTTCGCAGTTTTGATCTCGATCTTTGGAAAAACTGCTTCGCAGTTTTGATCTCGATCTTTGGCCTGCTTCTGTTTTTGTTCTTCATCGGAAATTTGGAGGTTGGTGCTGATCATCATCTTTTTCCCTTTCTTAAAGCAGGGCTCTTATTATTTCCATAAGTATGTGGGTGTGTATATATTTAATTAAGTAAGTGCTGACGGTATTAGCTCAAACATTTTTAAGAAAGTGGTGGTTTAACACACATGTTTAGAGGTCCTTATAAATTTAAATTCTCATCCTCATTTAATCGAGTACTTTATGCTAGGTGATCTATTTATAAAAAGAGTTACTTGGCTCCATGTCATGGAGGTATAAATTAAATGAATAAATTCCCATATATATTTGGACTAAATGGTTTGACAAAGCACGTGTTAAGTGAGGAGGATGATTTATCTATAATATATTATTATATAATTTAATTTGTATGTTTATATATAATTAGATTGGGGGATTCATTCAAATCCAATTTGGAAGAAAATCTTATACTAATATTAAGAAGAGAATTTTCCTCCAAACTATATTAAAAGAAGTTTTTTTTCAATCCATGTTTAAAAGTATCAAGTCTTGTAAATTTGAATTTTAACCATTTTAACAAGTAATAAAATCTCTATCTTTGGTTATTTTTAATTAAAAAATGGTTAGTCATTAAAAGGACATAATGGATTTATTGAAATTACCACATGTAATTAATGAGAACACTGATCGACTTAATTGTGATGTGATAGGAGTATCTGCTGCGGAAGAAGCAAGATGATCCGAGGGAGACATCAATATAAATGGGGCAGATACCTCAGGGTAAGCATGATGTCATTGCATATAAAAAAGTGGAAAATGATAAAATTCATTATAAACGCAATTATCTATTAATATATACATTAATTTAATGTTATTAATTAAAAAATAAATTTTATTAAAAATGTTATTAATTTAAATTTTAAATATGAAGAATTTAATATTAATATTTAGATTAGTACACGATTTTACTTATATATAATAAAATTTCATCAAAAAGAATGTAAGAGATCTATGAGTATAAGCATGATGAGATATGTAAAGAACATAATGGGATATTGTGAAACTATATATTTATGTGTACTTTTATTAAAGGATTATTTATAATATTATAATAAGTAATTCTCTTATTTTAAATTAAATGTATTTATCATTGTATTGTTTTATAATTTTTTAAGTTATGAGATTTTAATAATGTGTTTTCTTAATATTAATAATTATTTCACATTTAAATTACTCTATAGTTTAAATTATTTTATTGTTGGGTTTTATTTTTTTATTTTATTAATATTGAATTGTAGTGTTTTTACTTCATTTTTATTTATTTTATTGTGCTTTTATTTTGAATTAGTTTATTATTGGATTTTATTATTGGACCCAAGATGAAAAATTGGATCTCATTTCTTTCCTTCCCTTTTTCTTTGTCCTCTTTTTCTCTTTTTCCTTCTTTTTTTTTTCCCCTATTTCTTTTCCCTCCCTTGTTTTCCCCTGCACCCCGTCGGTTTTCCCCTCCCCACTCAACCCGTGTGCTTCTTAGCACAGTGGCGCTACCGAGCGACAAGCCAAGCTGAAACGCCACCCACCTCACCGTCCTCACCTCACGCCGTGACCACCACCCCACTTGAATCAGCCTCCACTCTCAGCCTCTCTCTCTCTCTCTCTCTCTCTCTCTCTCTTCACAGCACTCGATACCCACAGTTTTCCCCTCCCTGTGTAGTTGTCTGCCACTCCGAGACATCGCAACCAGCACCAACCATCTCCTCCCTCACCGACAACCTCCCCCACCCTAGTTTCCATCCCCATAGTCCCTCTCTCTCTCCCTACGGCATTGGAAACCCATTCGGGTTCTTCACTGTTGTGCCGCCATGCACCACTCTCTAGTGTCACCGCCCAGTCTACCGGCTTCCTCTCTTGCCGGCCATCTTCCACAACCCAACCCAGCTCCTAACAAAAGCTCTTTCCCATCCATCGAGCACCCAACCATCATGGGTTTCCCTTCCTCTCTCGGCCAAATCCACCACACACCACCACCGACGACCTCTAGTTGCTACCATCAACTTCCCCTGCCTCCCTAAGCTCCTTCATGGCCAGTCCAAGCTCCCATTAGCTTCCTTTCAATTTCTACCCATTTTGAGTTCCACAGCCTTTGCTTGGAAAGCACTGTCCGCTGCTTGGGCGTGACCTTTCATATTTTTATTTTGCCTTTAAAGCACTGTAAGTATTTTCCCAAATGACCATTAGGATTTAAATATATTTTTTATTTAACAATACTTTGTGATTGGTTTGTTGTACCGGACTGAATCCGAGGAGTTAGGGGGTCGGATGGATTGGAGGACGGAGTTGTTTATATGTTTTGTTGATGTTGGGATTTGTTGGATATTTTTGTGTCTTGTCTTATGCATTGCATGGTGCACGCATGATCATGGTTGTAAATGAAAACTGGGTTTTCATGTATTAAATGGATTTTTGGGTGTGTGCGTATCACAACTCTAAACTGAGATGAGGCATTATCTCAGTGGAGCACCTTTGATCATTCGGGAGCGGAATTTACTAAGTGACGTCCACTGGGTTGTTGCTAGGTGACAATAGGCTCAAGTGATACGCTCGTTATGGTATGCACTGGACGCGGAGCCGGGTATCGCTCGTTATAAATTCACATGCACGGTCATTACTTGCGGTGTGGCATTGAAAGCCAGTGTGTGCATATGATCCCTAGAAGAGATCATGGTACATACGGATAAAATTGGATATTAGTCTTGATAAATTGGATAATGGGTCATTTTCTGAAAAAATGACAGAAAATGACGGGTTTTGATAAATTGGATTTACATGGACCATTTTTATGGGAAAATTGTGGTTTTTGTGTTGGGCTATTTTCTGGAAAAATGACGGTTATTTTAATGGATTGGATTTTTGGGCCAAAAATGGAATTTTTGGCATGCATTGGAAAATAATTATTGTTTTAGAAATGATGATTTTCAGATCTCATGCATCTATCATCATGTGCATGCATATTATTATTGCATGAATGTATTTTATCTTATTGGCGGTTTGGATTATTACTTATCTACGGTAGATTTTGATACAGATGAGGAGGAGACTGAGCCTGAGGAGGCGGCTCTACCAGAGGATTGATTTGGTGCTCTTGTTTATTTATTGGAAATTATTTCCCTGTCTTTAAATTATGAATTTTGATTTTATAATGTTACTGAAAACTTGTAATATTTTGTTACGCTTGTGTTTAAGCGAGATTGTATTTTAAAAATTTTGGTACTTAATAATCGACTTAACGCATTTTGTTGTGTCATTTTTGTTGTACACTTATTACCTATACACACACTTGACACTTAGCAACGGGATGCATGACTCGTGGTGTCATCTTCCTGACGCCACAATTTCCACATGTTCGTACACGGGAGTTGGAGGCGTCACAGGTGGTATCAGAGCAGTTCGGCTTTGGGTAAAACTATATGTCCCGTAGGTGCAGTACCGAAATATTTTAAAGGTGTAATTTGAATTTTTTTATTTTGAATTTTTTTATTTAATCTGATTGGATTTTATTTGATTTGAAATTATTTTTATTTAATTTGATTTGATTTGATTTGAAATTATGTTATTTTATTTATGGGATTTGAAATTATGTTATTTTATAACGTTTGATGCCTTATAGAATTTATGAAACAAGTTTATGAAGTTTAAGGTGATAGGTTCAACAAACATTTGAATGATTACTTAATTTAGAAGTTTTAGATCTTGTTGACTTTGATGAGCAATTTGATAACATTTGGGGCTTTAGAATTTACAAGCTTCTAAGGTGAATATTTTAGATTTAAGGTCTTTGATCTTGAGGATTTTCGAAAAAATGACTTATTATCCATCAATGTTCTAGATTTTGAAAGCTTCAGGAGTCGACTATTTTATTATGGGGTATAAGTTCTTTGATCTTACAATTTTGGAAAATGATTCTTATTTAATTTAAGGTTTTAGAGTTGCTAAGTTGAAGGACTGATTTGTAGTAAGATTTGTGTTTTTAGTTCTGTAGACTTGGTACGCTAGCTTAATCTATTATAGAGGTTGATTAGTTTGTAACCATTGAAATAGGATTAATCAGAGTTAAGTTACTGATATGTGAATTTTTCAGGAGAGTAGTTCTTTGGGGATTGAGGGTAAAAATATAGTTCATATATTTTTCTGAGGACTAAAGGTATTGATCTAGTTCAGAAAATGATTATTGTTAACTTGAGGTTGTAGTAGTAGATTTTAGGAAATGATTTTTATCGATTATATAGATAAAGGTCCATCAGGGTGTTGGAAACTTGGAAACAGTAGGTTATATATGTGTAGGTATTGAATGGGATTGAATTTGAGGCTATATGTTCCGTAGAATTTTTGGAATTAATTATTAGCAGGTTTAAGGTCATTCTCGATACAAAAATTGAAGCAATAGGTCTTTGCTGATTTTAAGGGTTTAAATTGAGCAGATTCAGGAAGGATTCTTCTTGATTTGAGGATATAGGTTCAGATGATGGAAATGGTAGGAATGGATCACTTTTACGCTGGAAGAGCATTGGTTTTAATAAGGATACACGAAAATCGACGTGTAATAGTTGTGAGTGTATGGATTTTGAGAGTGCAGGTCTTTGTTCCATTTTTGACTTGGATGAAGTGGTTTTGGTAGGAATTGAATTGGATTCGATACAATATTATTAAATTCAAGAGATCTTGACTTTGAGTTTTTGGTGAATCAATTGGAGTGTGCAGTCGAAGTGGGTTACTTAATGGAATGATGGTAGGCAATGATTGTTGTGATTATTTTCAAGAATTAATTGTGACTTGAGGTCACCTAGGAATTTAAATTTGGAATCTATACTCTTCCTTGGAGATTAAGTGTCCAGTTGGGAGAATTATAGACATTGTTATTTAACTCGAAGAGAGATTGGTTGGTCATCTTATGTGGTGTATGATAAGTCTTGGAAGTTGAAGTTTAGGCATCAATGGTGGATAGTTTAACCAGATTATGAGGTAATAAAGTATTATGATCCAAGAGTGCAGTGCAATAGTTTTTGGTGGATTGAAGATTTGAACAGTATGGCTTGCCTTGAGGTTTAATTGTGATGTGCGATTGAAGGAACTAGTTGTGTAGATACTAGCTTATGGGAGTAAATGTAGGTGGGCGAGTTACTAACAGGGTTTCGATAATGTTTTGGTGAAGTCAATCGTGGTTCGAAGTGAGTTTAGTCACTTTCAGGTTAGATGGTATTCAGAATTGAGGTAATGAGCTTTTAAGTATAGGTTGTCAGGTAGAAGTTTATGGGGCGCTTATTGGTTGGCCGGGATGGATTCAAGTCTTTTAGGGTTGTTCTTTGTCTTAGATGAAGCATGTGTAATTTCTGAGAGGATGTTACTTGTTTTCAATTTGGGATGTTGAGGTTGTGATACCCCGTTTTTACGTATATTTTCACTGAAAGAGTATTTTAATTTAATTAAAATCATGGTTATTTTATTTTAAATTATCAGATTTTAATTGGATTTTATTTGTTGTTTGAGTTTAAATTGTTGTTTAATTTATTTTAGCTGGTATTTGGATTTAAAATTAAGTTATTAGCTTTTACTAGTTATTTATTATATTTTAGTTTTATGTTGTGTTTAAATTATTTTCTTGGTTTTATTGATTTTAAAGTTGTTTTCGTTGGATTAGTTTTTGGACTCCAGAGGTGGGGATTGGATCTCATTTATTTTCCCCATCTTTTTGTTTTCTCTTTTTTTTTTTCCTTTTTCTTTCTTTCTTTTCTTCTTTTCTTTCTTTTTCTTTCTTTCTCTCCCGTTTTTCTCTGGCCCACGCGAAGCTCTCTCTCTCTCTCTCTCCCTCCTCTCCGTCCCTTTTTCATCTCAGCCTAGAACTACCGCCGCCGGCCGCCGTGCAGCATACCACCCCCACCATTCTCTTCCCCTCCGACCGGTGAACCACCCACCAAGTTTCACATCCATCGGCGCCGCCGTTAAGCCGAAGTCTCCAGTCCAAGTTGAAAGACTTTTGCGCCAATCTGCAGCCGTCGCTCCACCTCCGGCCACCACCTCTTCACCACTTCATCACCGACTCCTTGTCGTCCTAAACCACCCATTTCCGGCTCCAATCCATCGCCGGAGCAACCCCCATGAGCTAGCTTTCTGATTTTGGTATTTCGGCCTTCTACCGCCGTTTTCGCCGCCACCCACGGCCAACCCTCACTTCCATTAGCTTCAAAAACACCTCTAAGTTATTCCCCACCAATCCCAAGTCTTGGTTTGTTTTCATTCAAAAGTGGCTATTTTACAACCCACAGCCACATTGTTTTTATATTGTTACGTTGTTTTTTCTTCGCCGTTGGTAGTTCGACAATCCTTCGAAAATTATCATGTAGCGCTGTAAGTATTTTCAAAGTTCATTTTAGATTTAAATATATTATTTCTTTTACAATAATTATTTGTGACTGGTTAGTTATTCCAGACTGAGTCCGAGGAGTTGAGGGTCGGATGGATTTGAGGACGGAGTTGCTTGTTTATTGATATGGATGTTTGAGAATTGTTGGTTATTTGGTGTCGTCTCATTTGTATTGCATTGTGCATGCATATGCATGTGTTAAATATTGAAAACTGGGTTTTCACGAGTTAAATGGATTTTCAGGTGCGTGTGTATCACGACCCCAAGCCGGGATGGGGTATTATCTCGGTGAAGCTCATTTGGTCAGTCGGGAGTAGATAATACTGAGTGACATCCGCTGGGTTGTTGCTGGGCGACGACCAGATCGCACGATACGGTAACGCTGTCGTGTCGACCCCGTGGTCCCTTGGCTGGTGGGGACTAGAGGATACTTGGTCCAGGTAAACGCTGGGCGCAAGACTGGGATCTCTCGTTTAGATGTCACAGGCATAGTCGTTACCTGCGGTGTGACATAGTAGTCAGACTGTGTGGATGATCCCTAGGGGAGATCATGGTGCATGCATTAATTGGAATTAGTTTGGATATTGGAAATGGGCTATTTTCTGGGAAAATGACGAGGTTTTGGTAAGAGGGTATTGTGATCCATTTTCTGGAAAAATGGTGGTTTCTTGATTTGGACCATTATCTGGGATAATGGCGAGGAAAGATTTAAAGGAAAGATTTTGGGCCAAAATGGGATTTTGGCGTGTGTGTAAAAATGTGGCTTTTGAGACATGTGCATTTGGCATCTTCTCAAGCATATAGTTGTGGCTTTAATGTATTTTTATCTTGTGGCGTTTGGAAGATTACTTACCTTCGGCACCATTTTTGGTACCATAGATTTTGATGCAGAGATTGAGGAGGGGGTGGAGGCTGAGCCCGAGGAGGCGGCTTCGCCTGAATATTGATTTGGAGATGCTTATCTATGGATATTATTTGTATTTGTTTTTATGTTATATATTTGGATTTGAGATAGTGTTGAACATGCAATATTTTATTTACGTGTGTTTTAAACTAGTTTGTATTTAAACAAAAATTCTGGTATTAGTTATAAGACTTTATTATTCCCTGTATGCGTACGTGGGAGTTGGGGGCGTCACAGGTAGTATCAGAGCGGTTTGGGTCTGGGTAAAACCACACGTCCCATAGGTGGAGTACCAGAAAGTTTTAAAGTTGTGATTTAAAGGTTTATTTTATTTGAAGCTTTGTTTTTAATTTTATTTGAGATAGCTTGATTTTAATATACTTATTTATTTATTTACTTGTTTTATTGTATGCTATTTTATTTTATCGTTATTTGGTTTTGGTTTTGTGTTGTTTGTTTTGTCCGATATTTAAACGGGGTCAAAGGTTGTGTTATGGCACGAAGATGGTAAGACCACGAAGGCCTTTTTGGGACCTCAGGATGAATTACCGAGAGGCGATGGAAATTTCGCCATGGCTCGAGCGTTAAATCGATTGACTGAATATATGCAGTGAGGGGATCAAAGTAGAGCGGTGCAAGCTGGATGTACCTATGAGCGCTTCTTAGCGCATAGAACCCTGGCTTTTACAGGAGACCAGGATCCACTTCGAGCTAGAAAGTGGATCGGGGATTTAGAAAGGACATTTGAAGTCTGTGGTTGGACTGAGGCGCAACAAGTACTCTATGCAAGTTATTTATTGCAAGGTACTGCTTCTGAATGGTGGGAGACAAAAAGAGAAATGCTAGTGTTGGAGTTGGGATCTTTTGCCGCTGTGACTTGGCAGCGCTTTAAGAAGGAATTTAATGATCTTGTCTTTCCCGCTTCTGTGAGGCGGTAAAAAGCTAGAGAATTTACTAGCTTAGTCCAAGGAAGCATGACCGTGGAACAATATGCCCGAAGATTTGTAGAGCTTGGGCGATTTGCTACTCATCTTATCGCCATGGAGGAGATGCAGGCCGAGTGTTTCCAGGAGGGTCTGTGACCAGAGATACGCATAATGGTAGTTTGCCACTGGATTACCATTTTTCAAGAATTAGTTGATTTGGCTACTCGTGCAGAGCGAGAGATTAATTTGAGCATGAGCTCCCCTACAAGTCAAAAAAGGCAGAGTTTTACTGGAGAATGAAGTAGTTCTGGTTCGTCTCAGAAGTCTATTCAACGGACTGGGACTCGACCACAAGCAGCCTCAGGAGTGCATATGGGAGGCCGGATGCCAGTTTGTGGAAGGTGTAATAGAGCCCATGTGGGTGAGTGCCTTCAGGTGGGGCTCGGTGTTATAATTGTGGCCAGTAGGGACACTTTGCCCGTGAGTGTCCTAATACAGTTCAAGGAAGGCGTGGAGATTGACGTGGTGGAATAACTAATCAAAGGCAAGTAGTGCAGGCTCGGGTGTATGCTGTTACCCCCCGGGGAGGTTGACGATGAGGGACCAGTGACCCACAATGCTGGAGTGATTACATGTATGGATCTAAATTAATTTTTGGATTTGATGTTTAGTGTGATTTGATTTTTCTTTATTTTGGATTTCATTGGTAAATGTGATTGGTTCAGGAAGAGTCCGATTGTATGATTTTTATGCTTGCACTTTATTTTATTCGGGTGCATCTCAGTCGTTTGTGTCTTCTACATTTGCACGGATATGTAATTTGGTTATGGGACCCCTACCAAAATCATTAGTAGTGACTCTCCCAAATGGTGAAGTGGTATGGTGTTCTAAAGTTGCGTTGGGTTGTCCTTTGGATTTTGGTGGAAAGACACTTGATGCAGATCTGGTTGTATTCAAATTGCTGGGATTTGATATTATCCTTGGAATGGATTGGTTATATTGATATTCTGCAAGTATTAATTGTAGAAGTCGAGTAATCAGCTTTCAACTCCCAGATGGTGATTATTTGAAATTTGTGGGAAGTAAACTAACAGAAAGACCGGTAGGTATATTGGCAATTCAAGCGAAAAGAGATATTGCTTGTGGAGCGGATGCCTTTTTGGTTCAAATGGTGTCTACGCCCTCTGAGAAAAAGTCTCTAGCAGATATTCTAGTTGTGGAAGAATTTCCTAATGTGTTTGTAGATGATTTACCTGGGTTACCTCCTGTTCGCGAGTTGGAGTTCGCTATTGATTTGGAACCTGGAGCGGCTCCTGTGCATAAAGCCCCTTACCGTATGGCAGCAACTGAGTTGAAAGAATTGAAAGTTCAATTGCAAGAGTTGGTAGACAAGGGGTTTATTCGGCCAAGTACTTCGCCATGGGGTGCGCTAGTGTTATTTGTTAAAAGGAAAGATGGTACTCTTAGAATGTGCATTGATTATCGAGAACTTAATAAAGTGACTATCAAGAATAAGTACCCTCTCCCACGGATCGACGATTTATTTCATTAGCTTCAAGGAGCAGCTATCTTCTCGAAGATTGATTTAAGGTCAGGATATTACCAGTTGCGGATAAGAGATAAGGATATTCCCAAGCATGCTTTCAGATCGAGATATGGACATTATGAGTTTAAAGTGATGCCTTTTGGGTTGGCTAATGCCCCTGTAGCTTTTATGGATCTGATGAATCGGGTTTTTCGACCTTATTTGAATTCTTTCATGGTGGTTTTCATCGATGATATTTTAATTTATTCTCGAGATTTTGAAGAGCATGCTTATTACCTTCGTTTAGTACTTGGGAAGTTACGAGAGCATCAGTTATATGCGAAACTTAGCAAATGAGAATTTTGGTTGGAAGAAGTCAAATTTCTTAGACATGTAATTTCTCGAGATGGTGTGGCTATTGATCCTAGTAAGGTAGAAGCTATTTTATCATGGTAGCGTCCTTTGACTGTGAGTGAGATTCAAAGTTTCTTGGGACTTGCCGGATATTATCGAAGATTTGTGGAGGGATTTTCCCGATTATCCGGACCTCTCACTGCTTTGACTAGAAAGAATGCAGAGTTTATATGGTCAGACAAGTGCAAGAGAAATTTCCAAGAATTGAAGAAAAGACTGACAACAGCACAGGTGTTAGCACTTCCAGAACCGCATAAGCCATTTGTAGCTTTTAGTGTTGCGTCTAAATTTGGATTGGGATGTGTTCTTATGCAAGAGGGACGAGTTGTTGCTCATGCATCTCGTCAGTTGAAAGACCATGAGAAGAATTATCCTACGCATGATTTAGAGTTGGCAGTGATAGTGTTTGCTCTTAAGATCTGGCGGCACTAATTGTATGGAGAAGTTTGTGAAGTCTACACCGATCATAAGAGTTTGAAGCACTTATTTTCTCAGAAGAATCTCAACATGAGGCAGAGGCGATGGTTAGAGTTAATAAGTGATTATCAGTGCGAAATCAAATACCATCCAGGAAAGGCAAATGTAGTTGCAGATGCTTTGAGTCGAAAGTCGTACTTGGAGGATGAAGCTGAATCTTCAGGATTGGATTCACTACTTTGCGGGATGAGAACGCTTCTTATCGGAAGTTCGCAACAAGATGATGTGTTATCTTCAGTTCTTGGTATTCGAGTAGTTGATTTTGAGGAATTGAAGACTCTTCAAAAGAAGGACCCGAAGCTGTTAGATATTAGAAAAAGAGTCAAAAAATCTAGAGGGTCATTGCATTATAGTATGGATAAGGATGGAATTCTTCGGTTCCGTGATCGTAGAGTATTCCCCAAAGATTCAGAATTTAAAGAGCGAATTATGGCAGAAGCTCATGCAGCCCTCTATTCAGTTCATCTTGGCAATACGAAGATGTATCGGGATTTGAAGAAAAATTATTGGTGGGAAGGAATGAAAAGGGATATTGCCTTTTATATTGAGAGATGTGACATTTGCCGTCAAGTCAAGGCCGAACATCAAAGACCCACTGGTATGCTTCAACCCCTTCCTATTCCTGAGTGGAAATGGGACGACATTATTATGGATTTTGTAGTGGGCTTACCAAGGA
The DNA here is from genome assembly GCA_011037825.1 of Carya cathayensis. Taxonomy (NCBI): domain Eukaryota; kingdom Viridiplantae; phylum Streptophyta; class Magnoliopsida; order Fagales; family Juglandaceae; genus Carya; species Carya cathayensis. The sequence goes on from QGSO01000303.1 coordinate 146,849, forward strand.
CTCCTAGTGGAAAGAATTCAGTTGGGTGATTGTTGACTGGTTGACTAAGAGTGCTCATTTCTTACCTGTTAATAATACCGATTCTTTGGGAAAGTTGACTCGTATGTATGTAAAAGAGATAGTGCGATTGCATGGGATACTCAAGAGTATTGTGTCAGACCAAGACCCAAGGTTTACATCTCATTTTTGGAAGAGTTTGTAGGCGGCTCTGGGTACTAAATTAAAGTTTAGTACTGCTTATCACCCTAAGATGGTCGGTCAATCAAAGTGCACTACTCAGACCCTTAAGGATATGTTACAAGCGTGTGTTATGGAATTTCAAGGGAGTTGGGAAAATCATTTGCCGCTTATAGAATTCGTTTATAATAATAGCTTCCATCCATCCATCCAGATGGCTCCTTATGAAGCTCTTTATATGAGGAAATGTAGATCGCCTTTGTGTTGGGATGAAGTTGGGGAGAATAAGATAATTGGGCCTGAAATAATTCAGGAAATGCTAAGTCCGCTTCAGGTTATAAGAGATAAAATGGCGGCAGCTCAGAGTCGTCAGAAAAGTTATGCGGATACAAAGAGGAGAGAATTATCTTTTGAGGAAGGTGATTGGGTTTATCTCAAAGTCTCTCCCATGAAAGGAGTCAAGCGTTTTGGTAAAAAGAGGAAACTGGATCTGAGATATGTTGGTCCTTTTCAGATTTTGGAGAAGGTAGGGTCCGTTGCTTATAGAATTGCATTGCCATAATATTTTGGAGAAATTCACGATGTCTTCGATGTATCATCCTTGAAGAAGAGTTTTGGACAACAAGAGCCGCACTTCGTCGACCCAGAGTGTATTCAGCTATAACCGGATCTTACTTATGAGGTTGTCCCGACGCAGATTATGGATTGGAAAGAGCAACAGTTGAGATCCAAGACAATACCTCTGGTAAAAGTGGCATGGGGAGATCCGTTGGCTCAAAATTTCTCTTGGGAGAGAGAAGCAGATATGAGAGAGCAATACCCGTATTTGTTTAAGTAAATGGCGGTATGTTTCTTAAACTTGGTCTCAGTGGAATCTTGTGGCTTGCTTTAACATTAGCGTTTGATTTTGCAAATTTAGAGGACGAAATTTATTTTAAGGGGGGGAGGATGTGATACCCCGTTTTTACATGTATTTTCACTGAAGGAGTTTTTAATTTAATTAAAATAATGGTTCTTTTATTTTAAATTATCAGATTTTAATTGGATTTTATTTGTTTTTTGAGTTTAAATTACTGTTTAATTTATTTTAGCTAGTATTTGGATTTAAAATTAAGTTGTTAGTTTTTACTAGTTATTTATTATATTTTAGCTTTATGTTGTGTTTAAATTATTTTCTTGGTTTTATTGCTTATAAAGTTGTTTTCGTTGGATCAGTTTTTGGATTCAGGTGAGGACTAGACCTCATTTCTTTTTCGCAACTTTTTTTTTTCTCTTTTTTTTTTTTTCCTTTTTCTTTCTTTCTTTTGTTCTTTTCTTTCATTTTCTTTCTTTCTCTCCCGTTTTTCTCTGGCCCGCGTGAAGCTCTCTTTCTCTCCTCTCTGTCCGTTTTTCATCTCAGCCTAGACCTACTGCCGTCGGCCGCCGAGCGGCACACCACCCCCACTATTTTCTTCCCCTCTGACCGGTGAACCACCCCACCAAGTTTCACCTCCATCCGCGCCGTTGTTAAGCCAAAATCTCTAATCCAAGTCAAATGGCTTTTGTGCCGATCTGCAGCCGTCACTCCACATCCGGCCACCACCTCTTCACCACTTCATCACCGATTCCTTGTCGTCCTAAACCACCCATTTTCGGCTCCAATCCGTCGTCGGAGCAACCCCCACGAGCTAGCTTTCCGATTTGGGTATTTCGGCCTTCTACCGGCGTTTTCGCCGCCACCCACGGCCAACCCTCACTTCCATTAGCTTCATAAACAACTATAAGCTATTCCCTACCAATCTCAAGTCTTGGTTTGTTTCCGTTCAAAAGTGGGTATTTTACAACCCATGGCCACAGTGTTTTTACACTGTTACGTTACTTTTTCTTCATTGTTTGCAGCTCGTCGATCTTTCAAAAATTATCATATAGCGCTGTAAGTATTTTTCAAACTTCATTATAGATTTAAATATATTATTACTTTTACAATAATTATTTGTGACTGGTTGGTTATTCCGGATTGAGTCCGAGGAGTCGGGGGTCGGATGGATTTGAGGACGGAGTTGCTTGTTTATTGATATAGATGTTTGAGAATTGTTGGTTATTTGGTGTCGTATCATTTGCATTGCATTGTGCACGCATATGCATGTGTTAAATATTGAAAACTGGGTTTTCACGAGTTAAATGGATTTTCGGATGCGTGTGTATCACGACCCCAAGCCGGGATGGGGTATTATCTTGGTGGAGCTCCTCTGGTCACTCGGGAGTGGATAATACTGAGTGACATCCCCTAGGTTGTCGCTGGGTGACGACCGGATCGCATGATACAGTAACGCTGTTGTGTTGACTCTGTGGTCCCTTGGCTAGTGGGGACTCGAGGATGTTTGGTCCTGGTACGTATTGGGCGTGAGACTGGGATCGCTTGTTTAGATGTCGCAGGCGTAGTCGTTGCCTGCGGTGTGACATAGTAGCCAGACTATGCAGATGATCCCTAGGGGAGATCATGGTGCATGCATTAATTGGAATTGGTTTGGATACTGGATATGGGCCATTTTCTGAGAAAATGGCGAGGTTTTGGTAAGAGGATATTGTGATCCACTTTCTGGAAAAATGGTGGTTTCTCGATTTGGACCATTATCTGGGATAATGGTGAGTAAAGATTTAAAGCAAATATTTTGGGTCAAAATGGGATTTTGGCGTGCGTGTAAAAATGTGGTTTTTGGGACATGTGCATTTGGCATCTTTTCATGCATATTGTTGTGGTTTTAATGTATTTTTATCTTGTAGCGTTTGGAAGATTACTTACCTGCGGCACCATTTTTGGTACCGTAAATTTTGATGCAGAGATTGAGGAGGAGGAGGAGGCTGAGTCCGAGGAGGCGGCTTTGCCTGAATATTGATTTCGAGATGCTTATCTATGGATATTATTTGTATTTGTTTTTATGTTATGTATTTGGATTTGAGATAGTGTTGAACATGTAATATTTTATTTACGTGTGTTTTAAACTGGTTTGTATTTAAACAAAAATTCTGGTACTAGTTATAAGACTTTATTATCCGCTGCGTGGTTTTATTTTGTACACATGTTGCATGTACACACACTTAGCACTAGTCGATGGGATGTGTGACCCGTGTTGTCATCATCTCGACACCTAGATTTTTACGTGTCCGTACGTGAGAGTTGGGGGCGTCACAGAGGTGGATTGGTTTTGGTTTCTGTCAATGATCATGGAGATTTTGCAGAATATTGATTCTTATTAAGGCAACAGAGGCTAATTGAGGAATATGAGTGACAATTTGTGGTTTTTGGAGGTATGTTATTTTCTATCGAAATGTGGTAGAGGATTTTCTTGTTGATAGGTGTTGAGCTAGCTTATATTCAATGATATTAATTTATGAGGACAAAAGCTTTTTGCGTTTGGTGAGTTATCAGAGTGCGCACGAAAGCATGATTTTGGAGATAATTAGGTGTTCAAATCTTGTGCTGATTTTGAGGAATTAGTGGTGACTCGAAATTTTGAGAAGAAACTTGTAATTGAAGATTTATCATTTGGTTGTGCAAATGTTGTTATGGATGGTCAACTTTGGAAGTAGCTATTAGGTTACCAGATTATAGTTTACAATGAAGATTTGGATGTTATAGCATAATAGTCAATTGAGGTTAGCACAATTTATTGCGTAAAGATAATAATCATTGGAATTTACTAGATGTTGTATTAAGGTTCTTATGGAAATATAGATTTCGGATTACATAGCCACCCTAGGAGTACTAGACGTGATGTGCCATTGGGAGACTATTGTGAATATAAAGGAATTGCCTATAGGAGTAGATTTGGGAGAGCATTACTCATGCTTGTTTGGGAATAGTTGATGGTATGTTTTCTCAAATGTGTTCCGATTTGTATCTTATATCCTGCTTGGCACTGATGTTTGACCACAAAAATTTTGAGGATGAAATTTATTTTAAAGAGGGAGGATGTGATACCCCGTATTTACGTGTATTTTTAATAAAAGATTATTTACCTTATTATAATAAGTGGTTCTCTTATTTTAAATTGAACGTGTTAATCATTATCTCATTTTATGATTTTTTGAGTTGTGAGATTTAAAAAATGTGCTTTCTTGATATTAAAAGTTATTTCACATTTCAATTACTATATAGCCTGAATTATTTTATTGTTGGGTTTTAATTATTTTATTTTATTAATATTGAGTTGTAGTGTTTTTACTTGGCTTTCATTTATTTTATTGTGCTTTTATTTTGAATTAGTTTATTGTTGGATTTTATTATTGGACCCAAGATGAAAGGCTGGATCTCATTTCTTTCCCTCCCTTTTCCTTTTTTCTCTTTTTCTCCCTTTCCTTCTTTTTTTTCCCCTATTTCTTTTCCCTCCCCTATTTTCCCCTCCACCCTATCGATTTTCCCCTCCCCACTCAAACTGTGTGCTTCTCAGCACAGCGGCGCTGCCGCACAACCAACCTAGCCGAAATGCCACCCACCTCACTATCCTCACCTCACGCTAGAGACCACCACCCCACTGGAATTAGCCTCCACCTCTCTCTCTCTCTCTCTCTCTCTCTCTCTCTCTCTCTCTCTCTCTCTCTCTCCAGAACACCCAAAACCCATGGGTTTCCCCCCCTGCGCCCTCATCCACCGGTCCGAGACATCGCCACCGCCACAAACCATCTCCTTCCTCATCGACGCCCACCCCACCCTAGTTTCCATCCCCATGGTCCCTCTCTCCCTCCCTACGGCATTGGAAATCCATTCAGGTTCTTCACCGTTGCATAGTCGTGCACCACTCCCCGGTGTCACCGCCCAGTCCGCCTGCTTCCTCTCTCGTTGCCATCTTCCCAACCAAACCCAACCCCAAACAGAAGCTCCTTCCCCTCCATTGAGCACCCAACCGAAATGGGTTTCCGTCCCTCTCTCGGCCAAATCCACCACACGCTGCCACCCATAGCCTCTAGTCGCCACCATCAGATTCCCCTGCCTCCCTAAGCTCCTCCATGGCCAGCCCAAGCTCCCCTTAGCTTCCCTTCGATTTCTACCCATTTTGAGACCTACGATCGTTGCTTGGAAAGCACTGTCTACTGCTGCTCCGCCGCTTGGGCGTGACCTTTCATCTTCCTGTTTTGCCTTTAAAGCACTGTAAGTATTTTCCCAAATAACCTTTAGGATTTAAATATATATTTGCTTTAACAATACTTTGTGATTAGTTTGTTGTGCCGGACTGAGTCTGAGGAGTTCGCGGGTCGGATGGATTGGAGAACGAAGTTGTTTGTATGTTTGGTTGATGTTGGGATTTGTTGAATATTTTTGTGTCTTGTCGTATGCATTGCATGGTGCATGCATGATTATGTTTGTAAATGAAAACTGAGTCTTCATGTGTTAAATGGATTTTTGGGTGCGTGTGTATCATGACCCCAAACTGAGATGGGGCATTATCTCGGTGGAACTCCTCTAGTCACTCGAGAATATAATATATTGAGTGAGGTCTCCTGGGTTGTCACTAGGTAACAACAGCTTTGGACAATACGGTAACGTTATCGTACCGTCTCCGTGGCTTCTCTGTTGGCGGGGGTTAGAGGATGACTAGTCATGGTACTCACTAGGCGTGGAGTCGGGTATCTCTCGTTATGATGTAACATGCGTGGTTGTCACCTGCGGTGTGGCATTGAGAGCAAGGGTGTGCGTATGATCTCTAGGGGAGATCATGGTGCATACAGATAAAATTGTGACACCCCCAACTCCCACGTACGGCCACGTGGAAATCGAGACGTCGGGATAATGACAACACGGGTCACACATCCCATCGCCTAGTGCCAAGTGTGTGTACATGCAATATGTGTACAAATAAAAACATGCAGCAGATAATAAAGTCATATAACTAAGTACCAGAATTTTTGTTTAATTACAAACCATTTTAAAACACACGTAAATAAAATATTACATGTTCAACACCATTTCAAATCCAAATACATACCATTAATAACAACTACAAATATTATACATAAATAAACACTCCAAATCAATTATTCGGCGGAGCCGCCTCCTCGGGCTCAGCCTCCTCCTCCTCTATCTCTGCATCAAAAATTACGGTACCAAAAATGGTGCCGCAGGTAAGTAATATTCCAAATGCCACAAGATAAAAATATATTAAAACCACAACAATATACATGAAAGAATGTCAAATGTACATGTCCCAAAAATCCACATTTTTACCACGCACCCCAAAATCTCATTTGTTCCAAAATATTTCCTTTAAACATATCCTTGCCATTATCCCAGATAATGGCCCAAAAACCATTCTCGTCATTTTCCTAGAAAATAGCCCATTAATCAAACCATTAGAGCACTGTAGGCAGGAATCGCAGGCGGGACTCTACCACCATCCCTACGCGTGCACCGTAGGCGGGAATCACAGGCGGGACTCTATCACCATCCCTGCTTACCACCATCCCTACGCTGCGTGCACCGTAGGCGGGACTCTTACCACCATCCCTGCTTACCACCATCCCTACACGTGCCTCTAACTCAAACCAATCAATCCAATCGCTCACACACACAAAGGAAAAAATTTCTCGCTTGAAAACCTAGTTTTTAATATTTAACACATGCATATGCGTGCATAATGTAATGAAAATGATACGACACCAATTAACCAACAATTCTCAAATATCCATAACAAATAAACAAGCAACTCCGTTCTCAAATCCATCTGACCCCCGACTCCTCGGACTCAGTCCGGAATAACCAACCAGTCACAAATAATTATTGTAAAAGTAATAATATATTTAAGTCTAAAATGAAGTTTGGAAAATACTTACAGCGCTATATAATAATTTTCGAAAGATCGGCAAGCAGCAAACGGTGGTAGAAGGCCGAAATAACCAAATTGGAGAGTTAGTTCGTGGGGATTATTTCAGTGATGGATCGAGGCCGAAAATGGGTGGTTTAGGACGACAAATAGTCGGTGATGAAGTGGTAAAGAGGTGGTGGCCGGAGGTGGAGCGACGGCGGCAGATCGGAGCAAAAGCTATTCGACTTGGAGTGACTATTCCGGCTAAATGGCAGCTTGGATGGCAGTGAAATTTGGTGAGAAAGATCACCGGCCGGAGGGGAAGAAAAGTGGGTGGGTGGTGTGCCGCACGGTGGCTGGCGGCAGTGGTTCTGGGTGGAGAGAGAGAAACGAACGGAAATGGGTAGAGAGAGAGAGGTTCGAACGGGCAGGGGAATTCAGCTGGAAAGAAAGGAAAAAAGAAAGAAAAGAAGAAGAAAAAAGAGTAAGAAGGAAAGAAAAAGAGAAAAGAAAAGATAGAGGAAAAGAAATGAGATCCAATCCTCACCTTTGGAGTCCAACAACTGATCCAACGAAAATAACTTTAAAAGCAATAAAACCAAGAAAATAATTTAAACACAACGTAAAGCTAAAATATAATAAATAACTAATAAAAACTAACAACTAAATTTTAAATCCAAAGACTAGCTAAAATAAATTAAACAACAATTTAAACTCAAGCAACAACTAAAATCCAATTAAAATTTGATAATTTAAAATAAAAGAACTATTATTTTAATTAAATTAAAATACTCATTCAGTGAAAATACACGTAAAAACGGGGTATCACATCCTCCCCCCCTTAAAATAAATTTGTGTGATCAAACATCAGCGCTAAGCAGGATACAATATATAACTCAGAATATACTTGAGAAAATCATACCATCAACCATTCCCACACAAGTAGAATAAAGCTCTCCCCAAAGATACTCCTAAAGCAATTCCATCATATTCATACTAGTCTCCCAGCGACGCATCATGTCTAGAACTCCTAAAGCGGCCACATAAACCGAAATCACCATATCCACAAGACCCTCAAAATCGTACCTAAGTAAATTCCAATAATTATTACTTTGTAGAATGGATTGATTTAACCTCATTCAACTCTTAAGCTATATCCTCGAAACTTTTATTGTATTCCACAAGTTGGTAGCCGTTTAGTTACTTCCGAAGTAAACCATCAATAAGTATAAATTACACAACCAAATTACTAATCTTCCATTAAAAGTTTGAATCACTACTAATTCTTCAAAATCCGCACAAAGTTTGAATACCTAATTATCTCCAAAAATCACGCTTCCGTGCACACTCTAATAACTTGCCAAGATGCAAAAAGACTGTCCTCATAAATCAACACTATCGAGCACAAGCTAACTCAATGCCTAAAAATAAGAAAATCATTTACCCCACTTCGATAGAAAATAATATACCTCCAATACCACGAATTATCACTCACCCATCATTTGGCTCTTACTACTTTAATCAAAATCAACATTCCATAAAAATACATTCATTGATTGATGACAAAAATCAATGCTCATCAACCTCAATGCCCTAAATTGAAAACACATAACATCATTCCAAAATACACATATCTCTTCTAAAGATAAGGAACATATCTAAAAAGTCATTCGACTTGGAGTGACTATTCCGGCTAAACGGTAGCTCGGATGGCGGTAAAATTTGATGGGGATGATCACCGGCCGAAGGGGAAGAAAAGTAGGTGGGTGGTGTGCCGCACGGTGGCCGGCGGCGGTGGTTCTGGGTGGAGAGAGAAAAATGAACGGAAATGGGTAGAGAGAGAGAGGTTCGAACGGGGCAGGGGAATTCAGTAGGAAAGAAAGGAAAAAAGAAAGAAAAGAAGAAGAAAAAAGAAAAAGAAGAAAAGAAAAAGAGAAAAGAAAGGATGGAGGAAAAGAAATGAGGTCCAATCCTCACCTTTGGAGTCCAATAACTGATCTAACGAAAACAATTTTAAAAGCAATAAAATCAAGAAAATAATTTAAACACAACGTAAAGCTAAAATATAATAAATAACTAATAAAAACTAACAACTAAATTTTAAATCCAAAGCTAGCTAAAATGAATTAAACAGCAATTTAAACTCAAACAACAACTAAAATCCAATTAAAATCTGATAATTTAAAATAAAAGAACTATTATTTTAATTAAATTAAAATACTCATTTAGTGAAAATACACGTAAAAACGGGGTATCACAAAAATTGGATATTAGTCTTGATAAATTGGATAATTGGTCATTTTCTGGGAAAATGATGGGTTTTGATAAATTTGATTTACGTGGACCATTTTCTGGAAAAATTGTGGTTTTTTGTGTTGGGCCATTTTCTGGGAAAATGGCGGTTATTTTAATGGATTGGATTTTTGGGCCAAAAATGAGATTTTTGGCCTGCATTGGAAAATAATTATTTTTTGGGAAATGATGATTTTCTCAAAAAATGATGATTTTTAGATCTCATGCATCTATCATCATGTGCATGCATATTGTTATTGTATGAATGTATTTTATCTTGTTGGCTGTTTGGATTATTACTTATCTATGGTACCGTTTCTTAGTACCGTAAATTTTGATGCAGATGATGAGGAGGCTGCTCCGCCGAAGGATTGATTTAGTGCTCTTGCTTATTTATTGGAAATTATTTTCGTGTCTTTAAATTATGTATTTTGGTTTTATAATGTTACTAGAAACTTATAATATTTTGATACACTTGTGTTTAAGCAAGATTGTATTGTAACATTTCTGGTACTTAGTAATCAACTTAATTCATTCAGCTGCATCATTTTTGTTGTACACTTATTGCATGTATACACACTTGGCACTTAGCGATGAGATGCATGACTTGTATTGTAACAATTCTGGTAGTTAGTAATCAACTTAACTCATTCTGCTGCATCATTTTTGTTGTACACTTATTGCATGTACACACTTGGCACCTAGCGATGGGATGCATGACTTGTGTTGTCATCATCCCGACGCCTTGATTTTCACTTGTTCGTACAGGAAGTTAGACGCATCACAGATATCTAAGCAGGCATCTAAAGAGCATAGTGAGATATCTAAACAGCATGATGAGATATCTAAGCTGTTGGAGAATTCTAACCTATTGGGGACATATAAGCGGACTAAGTTAATACATAGCATCGAGTGTTGGATAAGCACAATCGGACTCCCTGACAAGTTAAAACAAATAATCATGAGCCATACTGTGAACCCAATACCGCAAGATGATCAAAAGAAAGATATAGATACAGAGAATCCATTCTCTCATCTTCCCACACCACTTGGAAGATTGATTAAGCTCCATCTATGCTTGCCCCTACTAAGGACAGTGAGTTTGGATCTCCCCGTCTTTTTATGCTTGACCAAAAAAATAATTCAAGTGAAAATTTCAGTTTTTTTCCCGTTAAAAACGCTTCAAAATTAATGAATAAATACTAAGATTGATGTAGTGGTTTAGTTATTTAGTAATTTTGTTTTTATAATGATATTTATCTGATTTTCATCCTTAATCACAATAACTGCTGTTATGTTATACTTTAATTGATTTTTTGTTTTAACTAGTTGATGTCACGAGTGCCTTAGTTGAGAGGTGAATAAGGAGGGGTTAGTGGTTGAGAGGGAGTTCGTGAAGGAGGAGTAACTAAATTAACAGAATGAAAGGATTAATGAAACGGGGAGTTTTGGAGGGAGGAAAGCAAGTCATCATGCATGATAGCAACTGCATTTTGAGGAAGGCTTTTACTGAAACGGAGCGTTTTGTCTTGTATTTGTAATTCTTGTGACTGCATTTTAGTCATTGCGGTTTGTGTTTTGTTTAGACGATGAGTTTTGTTGTTTCTATCACAGGCTGCGAGTATATAAGTAGCATTGTGGTTGCATGATTTTGCGAACAATTCTGATAAGCAAGTTTCAATTCTTGGAGGTTGAGAATCCCTCGATGATTCTCTACAAGATTCACAATTGAGTCTTGATCATTCATTCTTGAGTGTTGTTTCTTGCATGTGATTGTTAGTGTTTCTACGTGTGTTATGGGTTGAGTTGTAGTAGGTTCTTGCAAGAACCTTACCGTTGACCTATAAACCACTTAAATGTGCCACAAATAAGTATGGTTGCTCAATTTTGCCTGAAGTCTATTTTAGCATCAACCTATTTGCTTTGAAAAGAGTTCTATGCACCAATGTCCATCTCATAGAAGTTGGTATATATTCAAAAGTGAAAGTGATCAATTGTTGTATGACATCACTTGTAAGTTTCTCAAGCAAGTGCAATACAATCAAAACAGCTACATTGTTCGAGAGGGAGAACCACTGGATACGATGATCTTCGTGGTGAAAGGAATTGTGTGAACATATACAAGTATTCATGGTGATAAAAACAGGTTGTCTTAAGAAAGGTGACCTCTTTGAAAGACATCTTGTAGAATGGGAACTGGAATCCTCCGGACTATCCGACATTTCCTTATCAACATGGATTCTAAAATGTCATACAAAAGTTGAAGCTTTTTGTCTTATGGCTGGCGATCTCAAGGATATGACATCTCAATGTTGGTGGAGATTTAGCAAGTTTAATAACATCATCAAGTCTGATTCGAAACAGTTGAACCATTTTGCAGCTTCATCCATCCAAGCAGTATGGCGCTGCTATGCCATCTATCCTAAAAAAATACGTACTTGAATGAGGTAAGGCCGCTGCCGCCAGTAGCTCCCCAAGTAATTTAGATTACAGTATCACTTAATAATTAATCTAGTATTATCAGATAGTCTTGCTATTTAACGAAAGACAATATATAATTTGTTTAAGTATATTACGTTGAGGATTAAATACTGCACTCATTTGTCAAGTCGTTAATTAAATTGCTAGTCGCTTGATTTGAATATTGGATGGTAATAAGAGTAGGAAACCACATAAAATGAATACTTGTCTAATAATAAATGAAAGCCCTAATATTGATGCACATTGTCAATTTGAGAAAGGAAAAAGTAGATTCGCACTCCCAAATTATTGGATGTTGTATTTTATATTTTGCTCATTATCCAATTATAATTGTTCATATAGATGGAACTTAGTTATATTATATATATATATATAAATATATTTATAGCACAATAGTCGGATCTTGATGGTGGATAAGTTAATTGTTTAATTAGTTTTAGTAGTTTTAATTTTTGGTGCAGAGTGCAATATTAAGGGTACTGCAAATTAATTATATATATCCTTTCGAGAAATATATGTTGTTATTGTATTTTTTTTAGGAAAATGCGCGCTTATCCCATCGTGAGTTGGTATTGAAAAAGCATGCTGATTGTGTGAGTGCGTATGTTTTCGTTTTTCTTACTACATGATTAAGAAAGTAGTTTTTTAATATATATGTGATTTTTTAAAAATATTTAAGACAATTTAAAAAATATTTTTTAAAAAAATTGCATGTTCGGTGGCTTTTCTTGGTGGAACTAACATGATTTTTTTTTTAATTTAATTAGATGTTTTGAGAGCTTTGTGACATAAGAATTAGTTAGTACATCTTGAATTCTAGAATGTTTGGATTCGGAAAACATCTTAACTCATCTCATTATTACAATTTTTTTAAATTCTCACACAAAATATTATAAACAATTTAATATTTTCAAATTTCAGTTAAATTTTTTCAAATTCTAAAACAATAATAATATTAAAAAATAATATTCTAATAATATTCTATTCAACTTTCATCTTTTATTTAAAACTATTTTATCTCATCTCATTTCATGTCAGAATCCAAACCATGTATGTGATAAAACACATACGTATATCTCCTGGAACTGACATGATAAAATAGGTACATACGATATTGCAAGCGATCCCTTCAATATAGACCTTTAATTTTAGACAAAACCTTCTGACCGGTTGGACTTATAACCCACTAAAAACAGCCCGCCAATAATATTGAGCCACGTTCACTTCTCAAGTTACATATGGTGAGACCGCACTTCACCCAATTGATTGAATTCGTGTTTGGCATTTTCAATTGGTAGTTTCCTTTCGCATCTGGCATTTTCCACTGGGATTTTCAATTGGTAGAGCCCCCTCTCGCAACTGTGCCTTTTGGCACTTCTTCTCCATCGAATGAGAGACCACGTGCTGGCACGTGGCTTGTAATCCTGATGCCGGATGTAGCAAGACTTCTTTTAACCGTGGTCATGGTTCTAGCAATAACACATTAGTTTTAAATAATTTTTGCTCTATAGAAAAACCAAATACCACTCTCTTTGATTTTGGAATATTCCAAGAAGCCTGTCAATCTGGCATTCTAGAGTCCATGGATTTTCCGCGAAAGACCATTTTCTGTTTTTGGTGGGGCCTTCGAAAAACCAAATAACATGCACGACTACGAAAGCCCGTGGTCGTGCATGTTACACTTTTTATTTATTTATTTATTTATTGAGATACATAATCATACATGCATTTTGTTCCTTTAAACTTTCCATATCCATTTTACAATGTAATCAAACATAAAATATTGAAAGTACCACTTTGAGACATAACTAAATCTTACTACCAAAAATGCTAAGATGTGCATGATGATCATCACCTCTTAATATCCAACCATCCATTAGAATTATGTCCTTATTATTGGGAAAACTGCTTCGCAGTTTTAATCTCAATCTTTGGCTTGCTTATGTTTTTATACTTCATCGGAAATTTGCAGGTTGGTACTATACTACTGGTGATCATCATCTTTTATTTTCTTCTTCTTTTTCTTCTTCTTCTTTTTTAAGCGGAGATCTTATTATTTCCATAATTATGTATATATATGAATATGTTTGAACTTTAATTATTTTCATCTATTCATTAATTCGTAACAGCTCAAACTTTTTCGAGAGAGTTGTGATATTTTATAAACATATATGTTAGATCAGGTCCTTAATTGAATCCTCACTCATTTAATTGAATATTCTATATTAGGCCGTTTAGTACTTATAAAAGAGTCTATTCACATATGACGGTATAAATTGAATAATTAAATTCCCATATATCGTTGTGACAAATGGTTTGACAAAGTACGTGTTAGGGCAGGATGGTTTATCTATTATATATATATTTGTGTTATATAATTTGTATATTTGTATATAATTAGGTTGGGGGATTCTTAATTTCCAGTCCCATTTGGAGGAAAATCTTGTACTAATATTAACCTTACAACAAAAAAGATTTTTTTGGACGAAAATTTTCGTCCCAAAATGTAGAGATTTCATCCCAAAAAATTTTTTAGGTCATCCCAACATCACTATCCCAGAAGATATCTTGGGACGAAAATCACCATTTCGTCACAAAATATATCTTTTGGAACGATTTTAAAATTGACAGTTCGATACCGTTCGAACGATGACGTTTTTTGTCACGGTTAAAATTTGTTCCAGAATGACGTTCAAATGGTTCGTATTTAACGTTCGAAAGGTAGTACATCTTTTGAATGGTTATCAAAATACGTTCAAACAATCATAGATTATGATAACGTTCGAACGGTACAAAGTAGAATTACGTTTGAACGTTAAAGGAATAGATCGAACGGTAGAAGAGATCGAACGGTGCTGATTAATGTTCAAACGCTACGATAATAAATTGCATTTGAACGTTTTTTCGATCATCTGATATCATTCGAACCTCTTGGTCATTAATGTTTGAACGTTACAGTATTGTTTGAACGGCCTACTCATTAATGTTCGAACGTGACATGGTCGTTCGAACATATACTATTTTTATTAAAACCCCATAATAATAAAAAAACTCAATAGACATTCATAATATTTGAAAAACATAAATTATAAACTGTTTAATACTCACAAAAGTTTTATAATAAGTGCGAACTAATAAATAACCATGAGACTGGCATTGATCATACATAATTAGATAATGCCATAAGCAGGATGTAAAAATCCATCAGTTGCTTGGAGGCTTGTATTGTTGCATAAGCTGCTGCATTTGGAGTTGCATATCTCTCCTGAACTCTGCTTGTTCTTTTTCATGTTGTTTGAGGCGCATCTCCATGTCTCATTGTCTTGCCAATTGAGCCTCTAACTCATGCTGTTTTGCAACCAATTCTTTAATTTTGTGATTCGCATTCTCTAGCGCTATAGAGGCAAACTCGGAAGAAGAGGAAGAGGGAGAAGGTTTTACACAGCGACCCAAACCCCTCAAATATCCTGAACGTTGACCCAGAACTTGTGTAAAAATCTCAACATCATTATTTGAGAAATTTTGATCTGACAAAGATTCAGCATGCAGAGCAACCGTTTTATCCTACATATAAGATAAAGAGTTAATATCATCATAAATATTCGAATATATTTATTTAAAACAAATTATAATACTTATATAATTTTCACGGGCATCGGGATGACTCCACTCTCCATTACGATTAGTATGTGATGCAGTATATAATTTTGTCATATCATAATTGGCATCTGAATCTTGCTATAATAAAGATTTGTTAAGATATAAAGTCATTATGATTCATATATTCAGTTAACTATATACAAATAAAAAAATAGCAATACCAATTTCTTAGAGAGACGGTGGATATGATACCCTATTTTTACGTATATTTTCACTGAAGGTATATTTTAATTTAATTAAAATAATAGTTCTTTTATTTTAAATTATCAGATTTTAATTGGATTTTATTGGTTATTTTAAGTTTAAATTGCTGTTTAATTTATTTTAGCTTGTTTTTGGATTTAAAATTAAGTTGTTAGTGTTTACTATTTATTTATTATATTTTAGCTTTACGTTGTATTTAAAATATTTTCTTGGTTTTATTACTTTTAAAGTTGTTTTCGTTGGATCTGTTGTTGGACTCCAGAGGTGAGGATTGGACCTCATTTCTTTTCCCCATATTTTCTTTTTCCTTTTTTTCTTTTTCTTTCTTTCTTTTTTTCTTCTTTCTTTTTTTCTTCTTTCTTTCTTTTTCTTTCTTTCTTTCTTCCCGTTCGAACTCTCTCTCTCTACCCATTTTCCGTCTGTTTTCTCTCTCCACCCAATACCGCTGCTCGCCGGCGCCGTGAACTGCACCACCCACCCAGATTTCTTCCCCTCCGGCCAGTGATCATTCCCACCAAGTTTCACCTCCATCCGTGCCGCCGTTTGCCCCCATGAACTCTTCTTAGCCGGACGGCTTTTGTGTCGCTCCACCTCCGGCTACCACCTCTTCACCACTTCATCATCGACTCCTTGCCGTCCTAAACCATCCATTTCCGGGCTCGATCCATCTCTGGAGCAGTCCCCACGAGCTAGTTTCCGATTTGGATATTTCAGCTCTTCTATAGCCGTTTTCGCCGCCTCCCACGGCCAAACTTCACTTCCACTAGCTTCATAAACACTTCTAAGCCATTCCCTATCAATCCCGAGGCTTGGTTTGTTCCCGTTCAAAAGTGGGTATTTTACAACCCACGGCCACAGTGTATTTACACTGTTACGTTGCTTTCTCTTCACCGTTTGTTGCTCGCCAATCCTTTGAAAATTATTATATAGCGCTGTAAGTATTTTTCAAATTTCATTTTAGATTTAAATATATTATTGCTTTTACAATAATTATTTGTGACTGGTTGGTTATTCCGGACTAAGTCCGAGGAGTCAGGGGTCGGATGGATTTCAGGACGGAGTTGTTTGTTTGGTTGTTATGGATGTTTGAAAAATGTTGGTTAAATTGTGTAATTTTATTTGCATTGCATTGTGCATGCATTTGCATGTGTTATTTATTGAAAATTGAGTTTTCATGTGTAAATGGATTTTCGGGTGCGTGCGTATCACGACCCCAAGCCGGGATGGGGTATTATCTCAGTGGAGCTCCTCTGGTCACTCAGGAGTGGATAATACTGAGTGACATCCCCTGCGTTGTCGCTGGGCGACGACCGGATCGCACGATACGGTAACGCTGTCGTGTCAACTCCGTGGTCCCTTGGCTGGTGGGGACTAGAGGATGCCAGGGCCAGGAACACGCTGGGCGCGAGACTGGGATTGCTCGTTTAGATGTCACAGGCGTAGTCGTTACCTATAGTGTGACATAGTAACCAGAGTATGCGGATGATCCCTAGGGGAGGTCATGGTGCATGCATTAATTAGAATTGGTTTGGATTTGGATATGGGCCATTTTCTGGGAAAATGGCGAGGTTTTGGTACTTGGATTTTGTGATCTATTTTCTGGGAAAATAGTGGTTTCTTGATTTGGGCCATTATCTGGGATAATGGCGATGATATGTTTCAAGGAAATATTTTGGGCCAAATGGGATTTAGGCGTGCGTGGTAAAAATGTGGATTTTTGAGACATGTGCATTTGACATCCTTTCATGCATATTGTTGTGGCTTTAATATATTTTTATCTTGTGGCGTTCGGAATATTACTTACCTGCGGTGCCATTTTTGATACCGTAGATTTTGATGCAGAGGTTAAGGAGGAGGAGGAGGCTGAGCCCGAGGAGGCTGCTCCGCCTGAGTATTGATGTAGACGTGCTTATCTATAGATATTATCTGTATTTGTTTTTATGTTATGTATTTGGATTGAGATAGTGTTGAACATGTAATATTTTATTTATGTGTGTTTTAAACTGGTTTGTATTTAAACAAAAATTCTGGTACTTAGTTATACGACTTTATTATCCGCTGCGTAGTTTTATTTGGTACACATGCTGCATGTACACACACTTGGCACTTGGCGATGGGATGTGTGACCTGTGTTGTCATCTTCCCGACGTCTCAATTTCCACGTGTCCGTACGTGGAAGTTGGGGGCGTCACAGTAGAAAGATCTTGAGCCTGCATGATGAGTAATCTTCAATTTTGATCTATTTGTTTTGTTTATAGAACTTCGCTCCTACATAGGAATTGAAAATATTAGAAAGCGAAATTAAAAATAGGACGACTAAAATAATGAAATTAATTATACCCTATATGATGGATCCTCAAACATGTCACAAAGTTTTTCCCATTAAGAAGGTTGCACATCTTGAAAAGAATGTTGGCATGCATCTTCACCATTCTCAAACTTATGATAATGCTCATGACACCTCGCCTTATATTTACAGAATGCATTACTCATAAGCTCTTCCACAGTTTTACGCTCCTCTCTCCGACAAAAATTTAATTCGAAATCATCCTTACAGAAAAAAATTTAGACAAAGATATTATCATTTATAATATTCTAACTTTAAGTAAAATAAAAAAATTTACTAATTAAATTTTGTGTTTTAAACATTAGCAAACAATGCTTCTTGATAAGGTCCTTAACATCTTGGGGGACTTTCTTCCATGAACTTGTTGCCAAAGGTGCATAAGTTCGTGTAAGAGCACCCACATGCGATGCAAGCCAAGCTGCTGGTTGTCCTTCGCCTCCAGTATGTTCATCAAGCATGTTAACTTTGATCTTACCCACCTTACGATATTTTTCCAACGTCATGCCTCTAGTAGTGCCTCGACCTTGACGAGATTGTACTATGAAGTCATCATGATATATAACATTGTAATCAATTACTATTATAACTTTAATTAATAAATTTTATGAGTATTTAAATTTTACCTTGTTCTGTAGAGTCAATCTCTAATGTTGAGTTTGAAGGAGAGCTAGGAACATGTGAAGATGGGATGTGAACTTCCTTTCTCTTCGGAGGCATAATTTCAGAAAACTATCTGTACAAATATAATTGGTCAATCATTATCTGTATTAGTATGATTTGACAATTCAGTCTCATCATTTGTAGATACTTCAATGGACTCAACATTTTGCTCAATTGTCGCATGACCAATTTCAGCCTTAATATCTTCTCTATTTAATGGAATCATCTCATACTGGCTCAAATCCACAAACAAATTAAAGACGGGCTGACTCTCTTGGTATGCTTCTTGAGTAGAGGGATCATCTGCTTCTTCATCTCGCCCTTCCGCCTGATGGATAACATTATATATATATTTCTTGGAGAATATTTTTGTACTACTTGCCATTGATTTCCTAACTTCAGGTCATCTAAGTAGAATACTTGAGATGCTTGAGAAGTTAAACTAAAAAGATCATCTACATACCATTTTTTTGATGTATTAATACTCAAAAAATATTCTTCATCACGGACTCCAGTTCGTGGATTGCTTAAATCCCACCAATCACACTTAAACAGATACATTGCAAGCTCTCCCAAATATTTCATTCCAATTATATCAACAATAATTCCATAGAAATCAATATTTTCTCCATCATGACTTCCCTCGACTAGGACACCACTATTTTGTGTTTTCCTATAACAATCTCGATCTACTGTGTGATACCTACTTCCCCGAGAAATACATGCAGAATATCTTGTAGCGCGCCTCGATGGGCCACGCGCTAATGCATACAGTTCATCTGATATATCCTTTGGATTATTTGCATGCATTTATACAACCTACATATTGAGTAAAACTTCTATTATATCAATAATAAACAATCAATATTTAATGAACTATTGGATGTGTAAAGCATATGTAATGTCATTACCAGTTGTTCAAACCATCTCGGGAACTTCTCTTCATGTTTCTGATTTATATCATTTACTCCTAATTCCTTGAGAATGTTAATATGATCACTGAAATTGATAATTACCACAATTCTTTTATATCCATAAAATTTTGTCAAAGTAAATGTGCGAATATTAGATTAAGAAAACGTTAAAACTTACTTCAAGTTGTTCTCTAT
Source organism: Carya cathayensis (assembly GCA_011037825.1). NCBI lineage: Eukaryota > Viridiplantae > Streptophyta > Magnoliopsida > Fagales > Juglandaceae > Carya > Carya cathayensis. The sequence continues at coordinate 166,558 of QGSO01000303.1, forward strand.
CTCAGGGCAATTGTTCAGCACGTACCACTGAGCTTTCTCTAACTCTCTTCCACATAAGTCATAACCACGCATTGCACCAAGTGGACGTACTTGTTGGGAAAACACATAAAACCCATTTCGTTGTCTTGCTCGGTCAACGTCAAAGTTTCTTTCCGACTGATCAAACCTAGTGACAACTCCTTGGAAATACTTAGAATAGAGGGTATGCCACTCATCATCAATATATGTTTATGCAATTGATCCTTCTGGGCGAGCATTGTTACCAACTATACGTTTCAACTTCCCAAGGAATCGCTTAATGGGATACATCCATCTATACTGAACTGGTCTTGCAAGTCGAGCCTCACGTGGCAAATGGATGGCTAGGTGAACCATGACGTCGAAGAATGATGGTGGCTAAATACTTTCTAGCTTACACAAGATTATGGCAATTTCTCATTCCATTCAATCCAAAGCTTCTACATTTAATGTCCTAGCGCATAAATCCTTGAAAAATAAACTAAACTCAGTCAAAGCCACGCGCACATCTCTTGTCAAGTACCAACGGATACCAATAGGCAAGATACGCTATAAAAGGACATGACAATCATGACTTTTTAATCCAGTTATTTTCTAGTCATTTGTTCGCACACACCTTGTCAAATTAGATGCATAACCGTCCGGTAATTTAATTTTCATTATCGACTCACAAAATGTAGTCCTTTCATTCCTTGACAATGTATACCATCCAATCGGCAAGTAAACGAACGAACCATTTTCTTGCAATTGCATTTCCAGTCTTATTTCCAACCGCTTCAAATCCTTCCTTAAGTTTAATGTATCCTTCATTTTTCCTTCAATTGACATCAATGTTCCCAATATGAATTCGCATATATTTTTTTCAATATGCATAACATCAAGATTATGCCGTAACTTTAACTTTGACCAGTATGGGAGATCGAAAAATATACTCTTCTTAGTCCAATTCAACTCAGATGTAGCTCGTTTTCTCTTTTGTTGTTTTTTACCAAATTCATTACAACCAACATCTACAAATTGTGCAAGTACGTCTTCACCAGACAAATATGGTGTAGGTTGGCCCCATTCAAGAATACCATCAAATATTTGTGAATTTCCCGGCCATCTATGGTCAGGAGGTAAAAATCGATGATGACCCATGAAACATAATTTCCTCCTGTAAGTGAGCCATTCAAATTTAGTATGTTTGTTACAAGTTGGACATGTCATTTTCCCCTTAGTACTCCAACCTGACAAGTTCCCATAAGCTGAAAAATAATTTATTGTCCATAACACGACAGCATGCATCTTAAACGACTTGCCTGTTGATGAATCAAATGTGACAATCCCATTCTCCCACAAATCTTTCAATTCTGCAATCAATGGCTGTAAGTGTATGTCTATATCATTTCCTGGTGATCTCGGACCTGGAATGAGCAAACTCATCATGAAATATGGATCTTTCATACACTTCCACAGTGGTAGATTATACGGCATAAGTACAACTGGCCAAGTACTCATGTTCCCAAACGGATTAAATCCATCTGTTACCAACCCAAGTCGAACATTACGAGGTTCTTCAGCAAACCATGGGTGTTCTTGATCACATTCCTTCCACACCTGGGAGTTAGCAGGATGTAACAAAATATCATCGTTCCGAACTCTGCCTGATGAGTGCCATGTTATGTCTACAGCTGTTGCACGTGACATATATAATCGTTGTAATCTAGGTATCAATGGAAAGTGGCGTACAACCTTTTGCGGCACATTTTGTTTGTCAGATGTCCATCTTGATTTGTGGCACATGGGACACTCGTTCAACTGCTCATTCTCTTGCCAATATAATAAGCAATCATTCTTACATGCATGTATTATGTTGTAATCAAATCCAAGGCCTCGTTTTAATTTTTTTGCATTACAGAAGTTACGAGGTAAAGTATTATCTGATGGCAGTGCCTCCATAAACAGCTCCAGTAACATATTGACAGCCGTAATTGATAATAGGCACATTGATTTATGTGAAGTAATTTTACAGTAAATGACAACTTACTGTGTCTTCTGCATCCTGGATATAACTCACGTTGTGAATTATTCCACAATCGTGCAAAAGTGTTATGACCTCCATCATTTGAAGTTGATGTGTCCATGTCACCTTCATTCATAAACATTCCCACACCGATGTCACCTAACATTTCCTCCATGTCCTCATCATATTCATCTCCAACATCTGGTTCTACATCTTCATCGTTCTCTTCTTCTTCAGGTGGAACCTCGAATGAAGTTGGATATGGTTCGCCGTGTAAGACCCAATCAATATAACCCTTGTCAATACATTTGACAAACAGATGCTCCCTCGCCAAGTCTATCTTATGAGAACTCAAATTCTTGCATTCTTTACATGGGCATCTAATATGTCCATCACTATCACATGTACCCAATGTGAACTCTAAGAATTTCTTAACACCTTCAGCATATATGCTGTAATTCTGACCCAATCGATCGCTAACTCGCATCCAACTCTTATCCATGCCGACTATCTTCATTACAAACAATCACGTGTGCATCAACAAACAAACATGTATTAACAACAATCATGTAAAAATCAATGAGTATGCCACCTTTCACCGGGTAATTGGTCCTATCCCATTCGGAATTGTAAGATCTCCCCATAATTGGTCCAACAAAATTTCGGCAGCATCTCCCCATATTTCTCCAAATATGCTCTTCTGGTTGTGTGCACCGACGTGTTAATCTTCGATACAACATCACCGAAACTGCATATCCGGAGAACAAGGGATAAATTTGCCAAAATCTTAATGCTGGACGTATAACAGATATAGTTCAATAGTTTGTGAGAATGATCTTACAATTCCAAACTGTCCACTCTGGACAATTCAAGAGTTATCAATCTTTCAATTCATCCGGATTGATAACTCTCGAATAGGTCTAAGGTTTATTTTGATGAACAAGCAATGCAAGATATGCCAATATTTAACATGTATCAAACAAACAATGCAACATATGCTAATTAAATATTTTTATTATTAAATATAGAATATTTGCATTCTAATTAACATTGATTTTATTAATTATAACTATTTGTATTTTAATTAACCTTCAATTGAATAATTTAACTATTAAGTATTTATGTATTATTAAATATGAACTATTTGTGTTTTTATTAACCTTCAATTGAATAAGTTAACTATTAAATATTTAAGTATTATTAAATCTTAACTATTTGTATTTTAATTAAAATTCATTTGAATTATTTAAGGATTAAGTATTTTAGTATTATTAAATCAAGATTATTTGCATTTTAATTAAAATTCATTTGATTACTTTTAACTTTTAAGTATTTAAGTATTATTAAATGTAGATTATAAATATTTTATTTAAAATTCAATTCCTGCATTCAAAGATTAAGTATTTTAACACTGATCAACATAACGTTCAAACGGTGTTAGTCACCATTCGAATTAAGGGGTAAACGTTCGAACGGTACACGAATACCGTTCGAACATTTTCGTTCCAGATTACAGTCGTCTTCAACCTCCGAAAACTACAACATTTACCAACTCATTACATCAAACGAAAATACACAATATCACGAACTCATTACAACAAACAAAAACACTTATATTCAAACTAAAATGAGAATAAGATTTGGAGAATACCTGATTTGGAGAGATAAAATTGTAAATCCACCCGTACCCAATGCCCAAAACGAAAATACTCTTCACCAAACGGTCAAAATAACCTCTTAATCCAAAAATATAAAAGATTGATGAAAGTTAGTAATATTTGGGGGCTGGATTGAGGAAGAATGGCGTTGGTTGGAAGAAAATGGCTGTGGGAGCGACTGGAAGATGACTGGGACAAGCGCGAGATTGTGAGGTTCTGTTGTGTAAATGTAGAACATTTACGTTCGAATGGTTATTCATTAAACGTTCAAACGTCAAATATAGTAGCAGAAAAATTTTCCCCCATTAATTTTAACGTTCGAATGTGAAATTACACGTTCGAATGTTTGCTTCCGTTTAGATATACGTTTGAACGGTTATTGGAAACTGTTCGAACGCTTCATTAAAATGTTGCTCATTGTATTGTTTTTGCACTATAGCTTTAAATATACTAAACTTTAAATATAATATAGTTTAGTAACATAGTAATATTTGATTATAATATATAATCAAACATATATTATATAGTTTAGTAACATATATAGGATAAAATATCATACTACATCTAGTATTATAGTCAAGTATATATATTAGCCTATATATAACATATATATGGTATCATAGCAGAGGGTCATATGTATTACATGCATATATAGTGTTAAAATATTAGATTATTATTATAATATAATATAATATGTAATACATACTATCATATATAGTGTCATCTATACTACTAGCAATTAAAGTGTATTCTAATTATACTAAAGCTAAAATTGAGCATGTTATGTTATATTACCATATATATAGCATATATATACTATCATATATAGTGTCATTTATAGTGCTAGAATAGAGAGTGTCATCTAATTAACCTATAACTGCAATATATTGTGAAAAATAAACTACACAAGTTATCTAATACATTTACTATTAAATATATGTATTAGTTAATATCACATATATATATATATATGTTATATAACACAATGAACGTAGTGTCATATATATAGTAGTCTATATTATATTATACTATATCATATAACTTATACTATATACTATATAATATTCAATAGTATAATATATTTTAATTAAATATAGTATAATATATACTATATATATATTAAAAATAATAAATATAATATATAGTGTTTAATTGAATATAAATGCATTAAATATATTGCATTTATTATATTTAATATTATAATAGATTTATATTCAATTAAATTGAATATTTAAAAAGAACATCTTACCTTAACTATTTAATTAATTTATATTTAAAAATAATATACTAGATTTATATTCAATTAATTACTGGATGGTATCAAATTTCAGTTAATACGTTTGAACGGTATTAACTTACCGTTCAAACGGTACTGCATATATAAGTTGCTGCGGACGTCATTTTCACTGAAGCTTTACGTGTGCATTTCCTCCGTTCCAAGCCGTTAACCATCCATCTCTGTCGTTCAACGCCGTCTTCGCCGCCGTCAATAGTACCCACTCTAAACCTCTTCCTCTAACTATCGATATTATTCTTTTTTAAAGCATTTTACCTTTTAGATTTATGTTTTTGATAGATTATTTGTTTGAATTAGAATAAACCGATTTATACATCAAAATGGCTGAGTTGACTCAGTCTGGAATCCTGATCGATTCGTATATCGTTCGAACGCTATGAACAGCGTTAGAATGTTATTCATTAACCGATCTAACATTGTTTCAGACGTTCAAACGGTAGGCCTAACTTACCGTTCAAACGTTTAGCTTACCGTTCGATCTATAGTTTAGACGTTCGAACGGTAAAGTTAAATTTAATATAATAGACCTTTATACATTTAATACATCAATATTATAGTTCCATTTCCACAAGTCATTTTTTAATATTATATTTCTATTAATATTTATCTAATTAATATTGATATTGAGAGATATTATTTATTAAAAATTATGTTGTTCACAATATCAAGTGTTATTAAATTGCTATTTGTTTGAAAGTACTGTAATTAGTTATTTATTGTATTTTTATTGTTAATGTTATATATTTAATTTTAATTATAAATTTCAGGTTGATTATAATGTCTACTTCTAGGCCGGGACATAAGTGACGCAATCTTGGTGAGAGTAGTAGTGGTCCATTTCGGGACAGGACAGTTTCACTGGAGTGACCGGTGAAGATTTCTAATTTCCAGAGTCTTTTCTAGGAGGGTCATTCATTGCCATCAGTCTTCAGTGATCGTGGTTGGGGACCTATCCTGGATGAACGGGAGGAAGCATGGGAGCTAGTCTCCTACATTGACATTGTTGCTGAGTTCTATAGAGAATTGGGGCAGTGCCAGCGCAGATGATACTGGGGCCTACAAGATCACTATCCGAGGAGTACCCGTTGTATTTTCACGGGATGGACTTGTTGAGCAGTTCGGTATTCCTAGGCTGCCAGATGCATATTCGAATGTAGTGCCTAGAGAGTTTGATCCTTCAGTTGAGGCGGAGACAGCTGAGGTGGAGGCATCAGTTTATACTGATGAGGTCGATACCCTTGTTGATCACGAGGTGAGGGATTTGGTTGTTACTCCAGATGCTCCACCGTATGACGGGACGAAGAGCATCAAACAGGCATATTTATCTTCTTTCTTTCAGATCTTAAATTTGATAATTGCCAATAACATTGACCCTTGGCAGCACAAGACAGAGGTTGGCATTGATCGAATGAAATTTATGATTCAGGTCGCTCGTGGCATTCCTATCGACTTGGTGGGGTATATATTCGATAGGATTCAATCAAAGTCTCGGTACATTTCGATGGATATATTGCCAATCGGAATCCTGATCACCTGATATCTGCTATTTACTGGTTTTGTGCCTGATGTTGCCGAGCGTAAACGGGAGTCGATGGGACCGATAAACAGCACCACCCTCTCACGCAGCATGGAACACTCGAGATTGCATCTTCGTGGACATGTTCTAGAACCGGTTGATCCTCAGAGAGATGCACAGCCGGGAGATCATGGAGTATCAGCTACTGAGACATCAACACGGGCTGAGGCATCAGTAAACAATGTTACTCATGAGGAAATGGCTGAGATTGTGCGTGCAGTGATCAACGAACAGACATCAGCAATGATTGATGCAGTGCGTATGGAGATTCATTCTGCTGTGTCTAAGCTTCATACTAAGTTTGCTGCCATGTCTGCGACTCAGGTCACCATCAGTACTCGACTGACACAAATAGAGGAACGTATAGTTGCAGTCGAGGAAGTGTGCAAAGACTTGGGGTTTTAATTACTTCCTTCTATCTTTTATTTATTTATTTATTATTTTTTGTATGGACAACATTTTATGTTTTGTAAATTCAGTATTTAAGTATGAAATAGTATTATTTTATATTTTCTGAACTAATTATTAATTTAGATTATTCCTATTATTTAATTAACCAATTTCTTATAATTACTAGTTAATCTAAATATATTTTGGCAAAAAATTTAAAAAATTAAAACCCTTGTCACCGTTCGACCCCTTCAAATAACGTTGGAACGTTCCAACGTCTAGAATTACCGTTCGAACGGTGTATCAATTTTCCTTCAAAAAAATTTACTTAATGTGCCAAAATTACGTTCGAACGGTAAAAATTACACATTTGAATGGTGAATCATTAACGGTCGAAAGGTTAACTTATTTGGGACAAAAAAATTCGTCCCAATGTAGAGCATTAGAACGCGTTTGAACGGTCTAACCATTCCGTCATTTTTTCAGAATGAAATTTGAATTTTGTTCCAAAATCTCACTTTTTGGGACGATTTCCAATTCGTCCCAAAGAAAAATCGTCCCAAAAACCATTTTTTGTTGTAGTGAGATCATGTCAAAGCGGTTGGAGACATCTAAGCGGTGGGATCCATCTATGTAGTTGGAGACATCTAAGCAATACTACTTGACATATATGGCTGAGAAGGATAAGACAGAGATCATGAAATTTAAATTACGTAGAATTGAGTGTTGGATAAGCACAATCGGACTCCCTGACCAGTTATAACAGATGATCATGAGCTATGTGACACCAATAATAGAAGATCAAAACAAACATATTGATACAGAAAACCCATTCCCTCATCTTCCCACAACACTTAGAAGATTGATTAAGCTCCATCTCTGCTTGCCCCTCCTAAGGAGAGTGAGTTTCGATCCTGCCTCCCCCCACCCAACTCTAAATTTAAGATATTTTCTATAAAAATGCTTCAAAATTAATCGAAAGTATAGTAAGATCAATGTAGTGATATAGTTATGAGTTTGCTGCTACATTAAGAGAAATTTCATTCTTATAACGACATTTCTCTGACATTCATCCTCAATCATACCAACTACTTTTATGTCATACTTTAATTCAACTTTCATGTAAATAGTTAGACTTTTAAAACCACTTAAATATGTCACATCAATTCAAGATAATAATTATGGTTGCTCAATTTTACATGAAGTCTAATTTTGCTCCATTGTTTGTGAACACATAGGTGCCCATATTTGAAAACGAAAGTGAAGAATTGTTGTATGAGATCACCTGTAAGTTTCTCAAGCAAGTGGACTACAATCCAAGCAGCTATATTGTTTGAGAGGGAGAACCATTGGATGCATTGATTTTCATGGTTAAAGGCATTGTGTGGACGTATACAAGTAAACATGGCAATAAAACTGAGTGTCTTAAGACAGGTGACCTCTTTGGAAGACATCTTGTAGACTGGGTGCTGGAATCCCCTGTACTATCCAACCTTCCCTTATCAACAAGGACTCTCAAATGTCATACAAAAGTTGAAGTATTTTGTCTTATGGCTAGCGACCTCAAGGATATGATGTCTCAATGCTGGTGGAAATTTCACAAATTCAGCCACATCACCCAATCTAACTCGAAACAGTTAAAACATTTTGTAGCTTCATCCATCCAAGCAGCATGGCGCCACCACGCCATCCATTCTCATAAGTACTTGAATGTGGCTATCAAGCCTACCCATGCTGTTAACTAAGGCCACCGTTGCCAACAGCTCCCCAAGTTTAGATAATTGTACCGCTTAATAATTAATCTAGTACTGTTATCAACTACTGATCTTGCTCTTTGTCAAAATATAATAAATAGATTGTTCAAGAGGGCTTGTATTATGTTCTGGATTAAATACTACACTTATTTTTTTTTCAAGCCATTAGATAAATTGCAGTCGCTTGATTTTAATATTGAATTGTTATAAGATCAATAGGAAATCACAAATAAATAATTGCATAATAATTAATGAAAGCAATAATATCGTTCCACATTATCAATTTGAGAAAGGAAAAAGTAGGCTTACACCTTCAAATTATTGGATGTTGTATTTTAATATTCGTCATCATTATCCTTGAAATCTTGATAGTCAGATATTCGTGATGGTGCTATGATATGTTAATTTTGGTAGTTTCAATTTTTGGTGCAAAATACGAAATTCATATTGTTATTCTATTTTGAGTCCAGCTACAGCCACCGGGTCTTGCGGACAAGTGCAAATTTTTTTTGGATCCAAGCATTTCTCTTGTATTTTTATATAGGATGTTTTGAGGTCATTGCGATCTAAGAATTAAGTACAGCTTCAATGTATAGATCAACCAAAGCAGCAGCATCTCAAATTGGCAAGAAGTTTTCACTATAATTTAATGAGCTTGTCCATCTAGGTTTCTAGCTAGGACAGATTGGCAGGTTCTCACTTTTGAGTAGCCGAAGGGAAAAAAACACACATGATGCACATATCTCATGAAACTGTTCAGCAAGAACTGGTCATAATAAAACACGTACATGTGAGATTTTGCACACGACACCTTCAATATTAATTAATGACCTTTCAAAATTGGCTGATGAAGCCGAGTCTACGTACTGGAAGGGGCTTTGGTCATTGTGTCCCTCGTGTATCCTTTTCCTTTTCTTTTTGGGTAGTGATAGGCTTATTATCTTCTAACCACCTTCTTATTACTCTTTAGTTAATTTAAAATTTTTATTTTTTATCATTTTCTTTTATGTATTTTTTTTAACATCCTTGATACAGGGGCTACTGATCATATGGTCTCCTCTATTGATCTCTTTACATCTATTACTTCTATTGTAAATACCTCTATAAAATTACCTAATGGTCATAGTGTCTCTGTCACACATATTGGCACTATTTCTATATTTGAACATCTTGTTCTTCATGATGTTCGTTGTTTCCCTTCATTTACTTTCAAATTAATTTCCATTAGTAAATTTACTAAACCTCTAACTTGTTATTGTTTTCTTTTCTTCTGACCTATGCTTCATTCAGAACTCACTACAAGAAATCTGGTCCTTTGCAAAAAACCACATAAACTGCTGCATATACTCTTTTACAGCGATTTTAATTTCCTTCCACGTTCGCCGCAATAATCGCGTCTTTTTTGCCCAAAGCAGCGCAAAAAAAATTTTCGTTGCTAAAACAGCCATTTCTAGCGAAAATTTTCCCTTGCTAATACATTTAACATCGCTGCAATTAAGCCCATGCCCATATACATCTATCGCTGAGAAATCTCAATTACAGCATAACAAAATCCTTGCAAATAATACCAAAAGCGCTGCAATTGCTTACTCATTTGCAGCGCTTTGTTATAAATTTGTTGGAAATAAGATTTTGCAGCGTAACGGAAATGCTGCAAAAGAAACCAAAAGCACTGCAAAAAAGGAAAAAGTGTTGCAAATGTGATCATCAAATATTGAAAAATCAATGAAGCGCTGGAATTGCATACTCATTTCCAGCGATTTTTTAGAAATTTGTTGTGAATAAGATTTTGCAGGGTAATATAAATGCTGAAAATACAACTAAAATCGCTGGAATTAGAGCATGGTAATTGCAGCGATTTGTCTTAAAATTGGTGGAAATAACTATTTCCAACATAATTTAGATGCTGAAAATAGAATAAAAAGCGCTACAAAATGTCAAAACTGTTGCAAATATGGTCACTTAAAATCGCTGTAATTGCTCAATAAAGCGCTGGAATTGCTTACTTATTTCCAGCGTTTTTTTAGAAAATCGTTGTAAATATGATTTTGCAGGGTAATATAAATGCTGCAAATGCAACTAAAATTGCTGCAATACTATATTCAATTGCAGCGTTTTATTTTAAAATTGTTGGAAATAACTTTTTGCAGCGTAATGGTGGTGCTGTAAATAGATTTGAAAGCGCTGCAAATAAGCTAAAACTGTTGGAAATGTGGTTACCACATTTGGAAAATCGTTGTTATAGTTGAATTGCAGCATTAATAATCGCTGCTAGTATTATTAAAATCTCTGCAATAGATTTCAGACCATTTTTTTTAACGTATCCCGCGCTGGTACCGGTTATATTCATATAATAGGATACAGATAGACCTGTTACCAATTCAGTCTCCATTGCTATAGAACACGTTTAATTTATCCAACACAAAATTTAGAAATAGGATACATATATGAAAATTATTGCCACTTTCATTATAAATCTAACATTTCTCATCGAATATTATAAATCAAACACATTCATACTTCTAAACCCAGTGGGAAATTCACATTAATGTAGTTATGGGCTATATACATTGGGGTGGACCAATTTCTTCCTACATCTATCAAAGTACTAAATATAAAATACACATTTCTTGCTTCTAAACATTAAATATGAATAAAACACATTCAGATAGAATTGTTCAACTATCCTGCTCCTCTATGGACTAAAGTGCCTTTCATGTGGCAGATAACAATGAGCACCTGAGCATTGTGGCTAGGGTAGAACATCTTCAACACGTCTACATCATGTGGGGGAGGATTCAGACTAAATCAAATTTGATGTTTTCAATCTTTTCATATTCAACTTGTCAATGAATGAAGAGAGCCGTTATGTAAACCGATTAATTAATCAAGCAAACACTCTATTTGAACAAAATATAGTCATCATCGCGAAATGCCAAAAATGGGAAACATTCTATCAAATAAACACAATCTGTACAGATATTAATGTACTTGAAGCATATATACTATTTGCTTGTAGACATTGATCATTGATGAGTTAACTCATAATGGGGACATGCATCATGCATCATGCACCATCAGTCCATGCATCCTTGGTCAACTCGAAGGATCAGTACAACTGAATTTTGAACAACACCATGATCAAAACTTTACTCAACTTTCTTACTGCATCTGCAAATTTTTCAGACTAAATAGATAGTGTAACCAAGTCCCAAAGCTCTATCCATCAGTCAGCTATGTCTGTCTCCCTAAAAAGAATAAAATATTCCATGTATCAGTACAGTCTTGTCAGTACAATACTAATGTGGAATTTCCTATGGCTTATTAGTATACATATTCTTGGACTGATGATGGAATGGGGGGGAAATCTGAAGCAGATGCTGATGCCTTCAGCTTGTCCATGCCAGGCAAGCATTGCTTCTCAAACAGAATCAGGACGTTCAAGTAAAAAAAAAAAAATTCACAACATGCAAGTGGTAACTGGTAAAAAGGCCTAACGAATAGGGGTACACATGCATATAAATACAACCTGATAACTTTTTGTAGCTATGGGTGCTCAGAAGAACACCCCTATTTTTGCCCTTGATTCAATAAGCATAACAATCAACTCTGGAGTTGATTATATTTTCAGCAACAATAAAAATTTCCTTTTTTAAATGTGCAACTGAAACCTAACGTGTCAATATTCAAATCAGTCCCAATCCTTCACTGATCAACTAGTTCAATATTACACTGGAAAAAAAGGTTAAATTTGCACTCTAATTTAAGGTGGCAGGCATCAATCTTCCCCATTAACCAGTGTCAATCGTAAACTCTATAAGGCCTATATAGAGTATGTATGAAAAAATAGATATGGAGACTAAGGGAATTAGAAAAAAATATTAGGACATAGCTACATTATATCAGGAAGTGGCAGTTCAACTTCTTGGACCTGGTTAATGGAAAAATGAAAATCCCAAATAACCAAGTGCTAATTTCCATCTGAGTTTTCTCTGGGAATTCCATGAAAAGAAATTCCTTGTTTTCATATACAAATCACACCTAACATGCTTTATAATTTGACACAACTTACAATTGGAACATTATTGACTCAACAACCATCATACCATATAACAATAGAAATTCTGGAAACTCAAAAGATAATATAATATATGAACCAGAATTATCATGAAAATCTGAAAACTGAGGTCAGTCCAAATTGGTACTATGGCTTTTGCTCTACACCCCCACCTCATCTCCCTTTCCACAATAGGGAGAAAATATCAATTATATACTTCTGCACCACAATAGGAAACAAACATTTTCAAGTGCAAAAGGGATAGCCCAACCACTTTTGCCATTACTCCACCCCCCTGATAGAGCCAGAAACTTGATGAGAAAACACCAACTATTTTTGCGTTTACTGTAAGTACCCCTAGTATCAAAGATTTCATTCCCCAACCCATATTAACCACAACCAAGTGCCTAATGGGGGGATAATGAGGGATAACCAATTATCACCCAACACTTCTATAAATCACTACAATAAATCGTGAAGCTATCCTAACACGTTTCCAATATAAACTAAAAAGGAAATCCTTTTCTCTAGATGGAACTCATACCTCAAGCTGTTCAGTTCACTAGCTTCTGAACTGAAAGTGAAAATCAGGCTCAATTCCTTGTTTTCTCGATCCCCTGTTATCCAAACAAAATATGAATGCACAGTCAATGACAGATGAGTATGAAAATTCGGCACTTAATATGTAAGAACATTTGTTTAACATGCACAAGCTTGAAATATTTATATATGCTCCCTGTTTTGAATGTACTGTCAAGGCTCATTGAATGATCCTTATAGAAAGTCCTTCCAGCCTCTAATATTAACAAAGGTGCTTCTATTTTCCTCATTTGCAGGTAAGGCTGATTCTCTACTTTAATATATACAAATCTACCACCTAACACTTAAGTAGTTAGAAACAGTGATAGCACTGAACATTGATACAGCTTGAAAACATGTTCTGTTCTCGAGCTGGATTCAGTCTTAAAACCACAAGCAACAGCTATCTAGTGAAGGTGGGCATTCAACATGGATCTCAATGAAACTTGAGTTGCTGAAGAAAATGCATGACAACACATGAAATATCCATCCATTGTTAGTATCTAAATCCTTCACTTATCATTCTAGGCTGATTTTTTCTATTAATAAACCATTGAACATCTTCCAGTGTGGAGCCTAAACAATTTTCAATTAATTAAACTCATTAATTATATATGGTTGTATTCATTCTTTTCTGGAAAAATAATATTCTCATTAACATTGCTAATTGGAAAGTAGAACTACTTGATGTGTGGTACATCTCAATGGTTCGGTTTTGATGTGTACTAGTAGGTTTATGTTTCTAGCCTGAATGTCCATTTACAGCTTAAGATGTACCACCTTTGTTACAGCTTAGTCCATTTACAGCTTAAGATGTAGAGGATCTGAACGAATGACATTGAAGAATAAAAAAAATAGAAAAATGCACTAAAGATATTATGTGTAAATATCGATGGGTGGAAGCTCATCTTATATATGTATAAGTGGGATTTCCTAACTTGCATTAATTGTTCAACATATTAATCAAAATGCTAGAAAATGTGGCACCTTCTCATTGCATGGGAGTTTTCAGTGATCATCATAAAAAGTCATCAAGTAAAATATAAGGGTTAGGTTTTCCTTGCCTTTAAGGCATTCGATGGACATAATTGTTTAGGCCGAATATGCATACAAGGCAAAAAATCAGTGTAGAACATTTGTCCCTACCGCAAATAAAATTTAATAGTATACTATGTAAAATCTTCCAGCTTCAAAAACAAAAACAAAAACAAAAAAACAGAATGAAAAGGAGAGCTTGAGAGAGTGAGAGAAGCTTGATTGAAGTTAGGAAATCCAGTACTACTCGTTAATATATACCAACCACATGTTTCACACATTTCCAAGAGAAACCCTTAGTACTCTTTCTCCCATATCAAGGTAATATATATGAAGAGCCTTAAAAAGTATAATATTGTATGTTTTTATGACAATATTTAATCTAATTGAGCTGTAAATATGATGAGTAGAGAGTCTAGGCATCAGTAATTGTAACAAAAAGTGTAGAAATTGCAAACTCTCTAGATCCATATGATATCAACCTATCCAAAGTAAATCTGTCTACACTTTTTTTTCATATATCTATCGGATTAAAGTGATGTTGGTGTGATTAAAAAGCTAACTCAATTAAGACTATTTTCATTAGAATCTTCATATGCCTCAACAGATCATGATTAGCCAGAAAACTTAAGTCCGAGAAAGTGGGGGAAAAGGGGGCTTGGAACCATTATTTATTATACCAATTATGAAAATAATGTAGGCATAGAAAAGGTTTTTAAACCACATTTCAAGTGTGATCATGAAGTTCCAACTGCCTGCCTAAATCCACTGCCAATATATTCTTTTCAGTGCTGCATTTATATTTTTTTTTTTTGGGGTTGGGGGGGTGGGGGGGGGGCAATAATATATGGAAGTTCGTCCTAGTTCAAGATATTTAAGAGAATTGTATTGCAGAAAGAATTACAAGGTTGAACGAGACCTACCTCAGTTTACCAATGTAAGTGCTGCTTGATCTTGAGATGTTATCAGCATCCATGGAAATCACATACTCTGTGCAAGTCGTTCGCCGGGTCCGTCTCCAGAGAGAAAAACTTCCCGTTTTCAACAAGCAAAGCTGCAGGTCCATAGATTGATTAGCAGCACATCCCAGATAGAAAGATAACCACTAATGCAACAGGGAAGATGCTGATACACATACAAGGAAATAAATAGTTCTTTATATGGAAAAAAATCAGCCAGCAAGCTACCAAATAAAGATGCAGTCACAGGGCATAGATAATTGATGCAAGCACTAAATATTGGAACTGGACTGCAGTCTGCACAGCCCATAGAAGATATGGCTTGATACAAACGCACTTCAATATTGGAACTGGAATACAACGTGAAGTCCATGAAGTATGCGGAATGAAGTTTTTATAAACCTAACGTGGTTCATCGTCTGGCCATTCAGGAACCTGTACAGAGCGGGTCTCCAATTACTGTAGTCTGTACCCAATACCACAAGACTTCATTAGAAAATTACATATTGAACTAAGATGAACTTGGCTGATTACAAGTATTATGATTGCTTTGAAGGAAAGGAAAAGAGAATATTTTTTACATGATGTAAAAATAAGAGAGGAGAAACTATTGTGATGTATACAGGTATCAAGAAAAACAAATAATTAATGGTATATAAAGGCTACATTTAACCTTATTTAAATTTTTTTTTTACCCTTTTTATACATTTTTTTTTTTGGAAAACATTTCTTTTCATAAGAAAAAAAATGGAAATTTTTTTGCCATTTTTATTCTCTTTTAACATTGTTTGCTAATTGTTTTCATTTATGGGTAGATTTTGGGTGGTTTGATAAACTACAATTGAAATGATCTTTTCTATCCCTAATAGCCAGCACTTCCATTTTGGGGCCTTTATTTTTCTTCCTTCTTTTGGGGCCATCTCACAGAAGTGGATGCAGTTGCCTTGGTTGCCTCCCTCTTTCAGCTGACCCTAGTGAATACTACAGCACATTCATTTCAAAGGATGGTACATCCACAGAGAGAAAACTTGCATGCAAAATACATATTAATCTAGCATTTAGATACATGGAGGATGTCAACGCTGTTTCTGAACAAATATTTCAGTATTACAGTTGCAAAGAGTTCATTATAATTATTGACCATCAATCACGACTGATAAAAAAAGATAATTGCAGTCAAATCTAAATATCACACAAATATTCTTAACAAATAAGGAAATCATATAGATATGAGCTGCATTGGAACACATTTAATGCCATTTTACGAACCTGTCAATTATATTGAAAACCATAGAGCAATAGTAAGGTAAGAGCAAACATCACTATAAGATTCCAATCAATTCCAAAACAAGGGAGTTCATATGAAATCAACAAAATATTAGCCGGAGTCAAAGTGTAGGAAGCTGTACTTACCAAGGCTAAGACAAAGGAAAAGGTGGTAAGTTATAAATTTGATTTGTCCCTCTTAATGAAGCATTGAATGGTTCCATCCCTAGGCCCTGGCTGTAAAAAAATAAAATAAAATAAATAATAATTAAAACCTTGTCAGTTGTCAGCCCACTATCATAGAAGACCTCTTTTCTAAAATGAAGTACTGTAAATTTCCACATATAGAAACCAAGTATCAACGTTAAGACAGAGATATTTAAGCAATCATGGTGTGTATTCATTTGATAGGCAAGATAAAAGATCACAAAGATCTTACTTGCTTTAGGGAGACAGGGAAGGTAATCTTCCCGGAGAATTTAGGATTTTTGACAATTTCTTGGCACATTTTCCTCCAGGACCTGCAGACAGCAGCACATGCAACAACATGCTTCCGAGCAGGCCATGCATTCTCACTTGCTGCATACAACTTGTATGATGACCCTGAAGATCAAGAAAATGACATGATCGTTTAGAGTTAAATTAGCAAATATTATATCCCTAATCAACTCGATCGGTAATTAATGATTCGACAAGTTAAGGGGATTTCAATAGTCTGTATTTATGCGGGCGACATGAAACGTACTCACCCCATTGAGATTCTGATGACAATGTCTTCAGTGCGCTTATGGAAGCAATTTCTCACGCCAAATGCATACTGATCAAAGAGATTAAGAAAAATGTATACGACATGAAATTTAATCATATATATGGCCTGGGACTTTGAATATTTGAGGGAATTTTACAGAGCACTTTGGAATATATGGAAATCAAATCAAGGCAGCTAGCTTACCACACTCCATGCAAAGAAGGCCAGTTGAAATGCATTCTACAATTAAAAGAAATCACAAATAAATTATGTACCAAAGGCAAAATGATCACGATCATGCTAGTTTAATACATATAGACTAATTTATAAGTACATGATATGTAAGTAATTATATATTAGTTTGGGATATATGAGAAATTAATATATATTTATATATTAATACCTGAAAGAGAACAAAGTGAATGAGGAAGAGCATGAAGCGAGGGCGTCCAAACCAGAAGAAGTCATCGCCTAGTTGCACCACAGGTGCACCCCTAACCACATCCCCTCTGTCTTGTATTCTTAGCCCCATTTTTCTAATGACCACAAGTAACTTTGTGCCCACCAACAGGATTATCTGTAAAATTCACAAACAAATTAAGCACTTAATTCATGATTTTCCATCAAACGTATGTATGTTGAGGACCCAAAAAATGTGCAAGCAGAAGGGCTTCATGAAACTAAGAATTAAGAATTTGTTTCTGATTTTCTGGCTTACAATCAATGGGACAAACGGTAGCCATAGATAAGAAAACCATCCTGTCCATATATACAAATTAGAAACATTAATTTCTTAGTCATGATGAGTATATAGTTGTTAATTATCAAAATCATGATCATAATCGCATAAAAAGATTAACTACAATGTATATATATAGCTTACCGTAACTGTTCGAGAGGAGGAATAACACCGCAAAGAACCATATGATAGGACTGCATGCGCATGAAAAGTAATTAAGGTTAGCATGATTAATCCATGCATATATGCATGCGCGCAAGATAATTGAAAATCAGACAAAGAAGCAAACGATTAATTTATTTTCATGAACAGTACTATGTATATATACTACCAACCTGATCTCCACCACTACTTTAAAATCCTCTTCAAGTGATCTCTTGATGTATTTCTGAAAATCAAATCTCGTTTCACTTTCGGGTGCCAAATGTGCCTGATGAAGTCATGACATGATATGTATATATAAGTTGTATATAAGCCTTACGATCATCGGGAATACTAACAACCGGATGTACGTACAGAAAAGCTAGCCAGCATGCATATATATATATTTGGTGTAAATAAATTATCTGTTTAATTAATTATACCATGTTAAACGTACCATGACAAACCCATGTCTCAGTGTGAGGTAATCAACCTTGGTAACTGACCTGAAGAATTGTCTGAAAAAACACACCTAAAATAGAAGGAAAATAGCCTTTAATTAAACAGCTGTGTATAATATATATATATATATTTATACGTATAAATAGCCTTTATGTGACGCCCTCAAATTCCGCTAGGGATTAAACGGACATTTGAAGCGTTGAGACATGCAACACAAGGTTACCTACCCCCGTTCATGACATATAAGATGCAATGTTCCTAACATGCATCTAACATTATGCAATATTCGCAGCGGATAATTTTTTTATTTTTTTTAGCAATACTATGCATCAAACTAAAAATTATCCCAAATACTTGAAACATATTTCATACATAAAAGCATACTAAAAAGCCGTGATCACCACACTAGTCCAAAATGGTTGTGATCAAAAGAATACTTGAGATACAACTCCAAAAGTACAAATAGTAACCTAAGTTAAATACTATGCCATCATCAACATCGCACCGTGGCCTAGTCGACCGTGTTCAGTTGGTCAGATTCTAATTCTTCTTCGGGTCCTGTAACAAGATCTACCATTCGGGGGGAATGGTAGTTGGGACTACCACAGTGAGATTTGATTACAAATCTTTTATGTGGTGGACAGCCACCGTACGCGGTGTTACCGCCACGTACGTTCCTCCGACGCATGTTCGTGACGAGCAGCGAGCGACGCACGGGTTATCCCGTCGATGGTATAACCCTCTATCTTTAGTTATTTATGTTTAACATAGTTGTTTTGGTTGGCTGTAGACTGTGTAGTTAGTGTTTGTGGAGTTCGCTGCGTAGTTGTGAAGCGAAGTGTGGTTGTGAAGTGTTGGGCTTGATTTTGTAGTTTTGTGGACTGTGCTGTGAAGTATGGGCGTGAGATGGATGCCGTAGTTGTGATACGGCGTGTAGTGTGAAGAGAGTACGCGTGTAGCGTATTCTGTGTAATGCAGCGACGCGCCGCGCGACGTGCGCTGTAGTGATGTGTGTCGTAGAAGGAAGGGAGTACGCATGTAGTGTACTCCGTGTTGTATGGCGATGCATCGTGTGATGTGCATCGTGTTGATGAGTGTTGTAGCGAAGGAAGTACGCGTAGCGCATACTCCGTGTCGCGTAGCGATGCACCGTGAGGCGTGTATCGTAGCGATGTGTGTTGTAGTGTGAATGGAAGAGAGTTCACGTGAGTGTACTCTGTACTAGGTCGTGATACACCGGATGGCGTGTCACGAAGGGTTGGATGGCGTAGCAGAGAAGTGTAGGAGCGTATGGTGTAGTGTTGGAAACTGTATGACAGTGTCCCGAAGCAGTGATGATATGGATTATAGTCCGGGGTGCGTGCATCTTGTGGTTGACTATGGCTAAGAGTATATGGATTGAGAAAGGAGTTGTTTGTTTGGTTGTTATTGATAATTTTTAATGAACTTGATTTAGTGCAAAGGCTTTCTGAAGTCAATTTATCTCTTCCGAGTATAGTGAAACCTCAAGTTGCCCGTGGTGTTGCAAGTGCTCATAATATGGCAATTAAATTCAGAATTGAAAATCTTAAGGACTTGAGTGTTCCTCTTCCAGCTGTTGTGCAGTTCCTCGTGTTTCGCGCTCTATTCTCATAGAACGCGACGATCGAGGTAAGTTAGCCTCTAACTTACTATCAGTTTATTGTGTATGTGTGATGGGTAAGGGAACTACAATTTATGTATGTATGTTATCGTATATGCCATGTCATGCTATGTCATTACATGTTTATCTGTTACGTATGATTTAATCTCTCATGAATATTTATCTGTTACACAATCTTTTCTGTCATACAATGCTGTATGTTATAAGTATGCCATTTAATAGCATACATGTATGCCATGAAATGTTTATGATTAAATCATATTGTGCCATTTACAAGTATACGCCATGTTAGAAAAGTATATGATATTAATATAATATCTCATGCATTAAGAAAGATAAGATCATGTTATGTTACGTATAATACGTGGGGCCACAACAACTGTGGAGTACGTATTATATTTTATGTTACTATAATGCGTGGGGCCACAACAACTGTGGAGTACGTATTATATTTTATGTTACGTATAATGCGTGGGGCCACAACAACTGTGGAGTACGTATTATATTTTATGTTACTTATAATGCGTGGGGCCACAACAACTGTGGAGTACGTATTATATTTTATGTTACTTATAATGCGTGGGGCCACAACAACTGTGGAGTACGTATTATATTTTATGTTACTTATAATGCGTGGGGCCACAACAACTGTGGAGTACGTATTATATTTTATGTTACTTATAATGCGTGGGGCCACAACAACTGTGGAGTACGTATTATATTTTATGTTATATGTATTCATGGGGCCACAACAACTGTGGAGCATGAATATGGGGCCACAACAACTGTGGAGCATACACTACGTGAGACACAGCAATTGTGACACGTAGAATACGTGGGGCCACAACAACTGTGGAGTACGTATTATATTTTATGTTACTTGAATACGTGGGGCCACAACAACTGTGGAGTATGTATTAACGCACGTTATTAATCAAGACAATTGAATAATATTCCAAGTTTATGTTAAGTCCAGTTTCAAATCAAATACATGATAAGTCAAGTTTTAGATCAAGACCATGTTATGTTATGCTCACGTACATGTTATGTTTCACGTTCATATTATGTTGTTTGTTCATGTTATGTTTTAAGCTTAAGTTCATGCCATGTTAAGTCAAGTTCAGTTCACGTTTAAGTTCTGGTTATGTCATGCTATATGTCAAGTTATGCTATGCTTATGTACGACTATACTTATGCATTTATGCTTTTACTGCCATGCATGCATCTTTAACCTGTGTGTGAGTTTTATGTTAACTTACTGAGATTTGTAATCAAATCTCACTGTGGNTCGCCGGATCATTGAGGTTGAGATATGGAGATGAGATGTTTGATTTTGGATAAGAATGAGGCTTGGGGGATTCGGAGCTGGGAGTTGCCATTGAAAATGCTCTCAACGGCTCTGATACCATGTAAGGAAATTAAAAAAAAAGGTGCAATTGAGCAAGGGAGAAAAACAGAGAGCTAATCAATAGAGGAAAAGTGCTATTATGATTCCATTCAAACCACTATTTACAAGACTGCTATCGAGCATATATACAAAGAATCACCTAACAGACTTACAAACTAAACCTATTGTAGTGTGCCAGCAAATAAACATATACAAAAATGAATAAAAGAATATTTAATGTATGCGACAACTAAGAATATAAATAACTGAATATGTAAAACGACTTGTAGCTTTAGTCTTGGCCTGTATCTCTTGACAATCCTATATATGGTATTAATGTTTGATACGGATTCAGGGGACGGACTTAATTGCGTGCATAACTCGATTCTCTGACTTTATATCTTATCTTAGGATAAGAAGTACAAGTTTTGTCATTTTATATCGGTCCAAAAGTACTTCACTAATTGATCATTTCAATTAATTAATCTATCAATTATGATCGAGTCATCCACGAAAGCATAAAAATATACCTGCCAAATTAGCATCAAAGTGCATAAAATACCTACCAAATTAGATCTTCTTTTATCTCCAAAAAATGCATCTTTCATGTGCACCTAGATGATCTGGGACTTTTGTAGTTTGTTCAATGTACGCTACAAGTGTAACCGTTGAGTAAGGCCCTAAGCCCAGCTCACATATACTTAATAGAAACAGTGTTTTAAATTTCAGCCGGTACATGCCGTACCGGCCACTGGTCTGGTATAGAAATTTTACCTGTTTTGTACCGATCCAAATACTAGTCGGTATTTCAGTCTTTACTTTTTTTTTTTCATTTTTTCAAACTACAAGCTCATTTTTTAATCCTCAATTCAGACTAGAATATTTATAATTTATATATATATGTATTTATGTATTATTTATTCATATATAAACTATTATTTTGTAATATAATTAATATATATTTATATTTATATATATAATTTATTCATATATCAACTATTTCGAAACGGTACCGGTATCGAAATATTTCGTTCCAGTACCTTGACCGGTACGGCATTCGGTACGGTATTCAAAATATTGAATAGAAATGATAATTGAAACAGTAAGAACTCACGTACCATGCAATCATTTTGAACAAAATGAATAAATACAAGACCCTCATTAAAAGAAATTAATTTTTTAATAGTAAACTCCATTCTTTTTCAAATAGACTATACGGTACTTATGCACTCCACGACAAAATGTAGCATCAATCTTTTCTTTTTTGAGAAATTATATTCTCAAGATGGTGTATAAAGTATACTTAGGAAAGTACTTGTATGGTATAATTTGATTTGAAATATAAATTTTAAAATGGAAATAGTGTCTTCCAGTGGGACATTACATCTAAGGCATAATATTATGTTTTGCTTTGGTTACGGGCTGCCACAAGTTATAATTGGGACCTTTGTTCTGTTACAGACCTTGCTATAGGTTTAAAATTGTGGCCTTTTTAAGCGCACCCAATATGGTGAAGTTTTTGTTCTACTTGACTAATTGCAAATATACACGACCAATTTCCAAGGGGATAAACACTTTCTTTGTTCTTTTTATAAAGTTATTTCAATATGCTTGTCGCTAAGGTCTTTTGTTTATATTATTATTGTATAAAATGCTCTGAACTAAAACATCGGTAATCAGTAGTCTAAATGGATTAAAAGACACATACATGTCAAT
Source organism: Carya cathayensis (assembly GCA_011037825.1). Lineage (NCBI taxonomy): Eukaryota > Viridiplantae > Streptophyta > Magnoliopsida > Fagales > Juglandaceae > Carya > Carya cathayensis. The sequence continues at coordinate 189,987 of QGSO01000303.1, forward strand.
AAATCCTTCTAATTAAAGAAATAAGTTTAGAGCAGTAGATGCACTTCACTGTTCACACTTAAATATGATCGCACATGTAAATATTGTAATACAGCTTAATTACATGTTATGGTGGTCTTTTATTTAGTGATACATTTTGCATGCCGGATAACGTACATAATATATACTTGGAAATTCCAAGTTACCTGATGAATAAATGCCCTAGCTGGTCATCTCTAGGAAGAACTCCATGCCTACTACTTTTTTGGGGAGTGGAGGTTTGAATAACTGACGAGAGTAATATTTATATATGGAGTTCGGTACCTATCCAAAATAGTAGTAATTATGAGTGGAATACTTGTAAAATGTATTGCTGATGAGAGTCGAGATTTGGGCCAGGTAACTTGGAATTTCCTAGTATTATGTTGTTATCAAGCTTGCGAAATCATGTATTGTTGATGAGGGTCGAGATTTGGGTACCATATGTGGAGTTGGAATCTAAGAATAATGGGTCCTGTAAACGGAGGAGGTTTTAGGGGTCTTAAACCTACAATGCCGGGGAAGAATGCCCTTAATGACTTTAAGAGAGAACTTCCAAGTACTCATGAACGCAACATACAGGGGGAACTGCAAGAGTGCAAAAATACTTACTGGAAGGAATGCAGCAGTATTCATAAGCGTGGTAGTCCATCGCTTCTTTAAACGAACGATGAGCATAATAGTTACAGCAAAAGCAAGCATGGTCACAGCCACTGAGAAGAAGAGGAAGGTGTTGCCGAGTGTGAGTTTCCGACGAGGAGAGTGACGGAAACTCTTGAGATGAAACGGTGAGGTGAGGATAGAGAGGAACATGACTACAGAAGTTAATGAACTCGCAAGGGAGAGAACATCCATGACAGTGAAAATCAAGAAGAAAGGGTCGTACAGGAGGATTGGCATCCCAGTTTTTTCATCGGAACCTCCTGGCACGATGTAAGCAGCCGCAAAGGCGACAGTGGCGATAAGAACCGCGACAGCAGAGCAAGACTCCGAGGTCCACTTCAGCCATTCTTGTGCCTCCTCGAGAAGTTTTTTATGGGATTTTTCGAAGAACTCTTCGGCGGTCCCCACAGTGATCTCGTCGGTCCCCACCTTGATCAGCTCGTGGCTGCTGCGGTGCATTTCATAGTGGTGGGGTATTATCTTCCGCACACGCTGCATACATGCATATAGAAATATTAAAATAGAATGTTATATTCGTGTCAATAAAAAATTGACAACACTAAAAATACCACAAAAAAAACCAAAATGTTAGATCATGTACATCTATATATGTACGTTATTGATGATCTAGATATGGATATGAAGTTGTATGCATGTACATTACTGACCTAGCTAGCTAGACAGAAAAATACTGATATATTTCCGGACTTCCAATCCCCATGGCATCATGAGCAGGATGCGATATTTAATGAACTTGAAATTTTGACCGAGTTAAGGTATTGAGAGTTTGAGATTTAATAGATTAAAATCACCGTTGTACGTACGTCACATGTCTTGATTGAAGTAGACCAAAAATTATTGTCTTTCCACATTTTGAAACCATATAAGAGATAATGGACAAAAATCAAATTTGGAAAGATTGCCACTTCCAACTACATGATTCTCTACTGCTGTCTCCAACTTGATTAGTGCAGTAAAGCTTTGTAGTAACCGTTGTACAGATTTTTAGTTCCTAAAATCTTGTCTTTCCGTTACATTGTACAGCTACACTTGGTGGCCTCTTTCTTATGGCCACCAACAACACCTCTGTCTCTTCTAATCCTCAAAGCTCTACGCCTCTCATTACTGTAAACGCTGCTGCTCAGCTTTCTCATAAACTGACACCTACCAACTTTCCTGCTTGACGATGTCAATTCAAATCCTTACTTATTGGTTACAACCTTATGGGATATCTTGATGGTAACCTCTCCTGTCCTTCTCTCAGTGGTGCCTCCACTGTTGACTAGGTTGCTATTAAGGCTGCATATTCGCATTGGACACGACAGGACAAACTCCTGCTCAATGCCATCCTTGCTGGTGTCTCTGAGGGTGTTGTCTCTCACATTGCTACTGCTAAGACGTCCACGAAAGCATGGAAGACCCTCACCCAACTTTAGCCTAGTCGTTCCCGCACTAGCGTTATGCAACTCAAGGAGGACCTCGCTCTTCTTCAACGAGGTCTCGGTCCATCACAGAATATCTTCACTCTGTGAAGAGCATCATAGATGAGTTAGCACTCATTGATGCACCTGTGACAAATGATGATATTACACTATACATTCTCAATGTTATTGGCTTGGAGTACCGCGAGATTGTTGCCCCAATTCGCACTCGTGCAACTTTTCTCACCTTTGAAGAACTCCATGACTTGCTCCTCGGCCATGAGCGCTACTTGAAGCGTCTGAAACATGCTTCCAATCCTCTTGTTATTACAGCTAATACCTCTCAACGCAGGTATAATAATCGTTCCTCTCAAAAGAATGACAAGAAGCAAGCATACTTTCGGTCTGGCAATTCTGGTGGCTCTTTTCAGTCCAAGACCACTGACAACTCCTCTGCTAATTATGCTCAAAGAGGCCGCCAACCAAGAAAAACTTGCCAATTTTGTGGCTTCACCTGCTGCACCCGCACCCCTTCCCTCTCATAGGATGACCACTAGATCTATGAATAATATTTACAAGCCTAAACACATGTACCTGTCAAATGGATTCGGAATACCCTTTCAGAGGATTTTACTATCCTTATATAGAACGTATTTACATGACTTTATGGGCTGCCTAATATTGAGCGGGAAGATTAACCCATCAATTACAGAAGAAGTTTTGCAACGCCGTGCGTAGCCTCCATCTATTTAGTAGGTAGCCTCCCTTGTTGACTACCCTTCCTATATACAATCTAAAGTACTGCAACTATATAATTTACATATAACGTGCACTGTTATTGTACGTTGACAGCCCCCCTCAAATTGATGCCCGTAGATCAATAAGCATCAATTTGCTACTTAGGAAGCAATGACGATGACGAGTGAGAGCCTTAGTGAATATATCAACAATTTGTAGTTCAGTGGAAATATGTGGAAGAGTGATAACACGAGCTTCAAATGCTTCACGAATAGAGTGACAATCGACTTCAATATGCTTCGTGTGCTCATGATAGACAGGATTGGCTGTGATCTGAATAGCACTCGTATTATCGGCATGTAGAGGTATGGGATCAGTCTTAGAAAAATCAAGCTCAGCAAGTATACCTCGAAGCCAAATAATTTCAGAACAAGTTAAAGACATTGTTCGGTATTCAGATTCCGTAGATGACTTAGAAACTCTGTCTTGCTTCTTACTTTTCCAAGAGATTAACGCATTACCTAAGAGCACACACCAACCAGTGATGGAGCGACGTGTATCCGCACAACCAACCCAATCAGCATCACAATAAGCAGTAAGACGAGTAGAATTGCCTGCCGGGAAGAATAAACCACGGGCAGAAGTGCCCTGAACATAGCGTATGATCTTACAGACAGCAGCCAAATGAAGATGACGAGGAGTCTGAAGAAACTGACTGACTTGCTGTACAGCAAAAGAAATGTCTGGTCTAGTAATGGTGAGATAAACAAGGCTACCCACCAACTTCCGATATAAACAGGGATCAACAAGTAAGTCACCCTCCTCTTTGCGAAGCTTGACATTTAATTCCATAGGAGTATCAACAGAAGTAGCTTCCTGTAGACCAGCTATAGCCACCAAGTCACTCGCATACTTATGTTGATTGAGTGAAATATCAGAGGAACTACGATGCACCTCAAGACCAAGAAAATATGTGAGAGATCCCAAATCTTTCATATGAAATGACTCTAAGAGATGAGTCTTGAGCTGGTCAAGTAAGACAGAATCGGAACCAGTGATCACAATATCATCAACATAAACTAAAAGAACAACAATACACATGTCTGATTTCCGAAGAAATAATAAAGTATCATACTTGCTTTGCTTGAATGAAAATTGTAATAAAGTTGTGCGGAATTTATCAAAGCAGGCCCTTGGAGCTTGCTTGAGACCATAAAGGGAGCGACGAATCTTACACACATGTGAAGTCAGAGAGGTGAACAATCCCGGGGGTGGCTTCATGTAAATACACTCTTTAAGATCACCGTGAAGGAAAGCATTCTTAACATCCATCTGATGTAGTGGCCAATCATTGGAAGCAGCAAGAGCTAGAATCAGACGAACAGTAGTCATCTTAGCCACAGGAGCAAAGGTCTCTTCATAATTGACACCATATTCTTGATTATTCCCAAGGGCAACAAGTCGAGTTTTGTAACGTTCCAAACGTCCATCAGATTGAACTTTGATTGAATAAACCCATTTGCAACCCAGAGGAACAATGAGAGGAGGACATGGCTCAATGTCCCAGGTATGATTGGCCTCTATAGTGTCAATTTCTTCTTGCATAGCTTGTCGCCAACAATCTTGCTTGACAGCATGTGAGTAGCATGTGGGAATATCAAAATTAGATAATGTAGTAGTAAGAGTAGAAGCAAACCATCCATACCTATCCAGAGGTACTGACACTCGAGAAGAGCGACGTGCCAAGTGCTCTAAGGTGTTGTAACTGACTGGTCCTGGAGCATGGTAGGATCAGATATCGGTTGAGCCACCGGAAGAGACTGTGGGCGGGAGCGTCTCGTATATACAAGTCTCGATTTAAAACGAGAGCTGACTGGATGAAGATCTTAGAGATGTTCTTCAAAAAAGGGAAGGACCATAGTAGAAGAAGAAGGTATAGAGGACACAGGAAAGAAATGTTGATTTTCAAAGAAAATAACATTCCGAGAAATGTGTGTACGATGTAAAGTAGGATCATAGCAAACAAATCCCTTTTGACACACATTATATCCCAAAAATGCACATCTAACAGATTGAGCAGATAATTTATGTCGCTCATGAGAAGGTAAATGGACAAAACATACACAACCAAAAATACGAAGATTATCATAACTAGGTTGTTTAGCAAACAAGAGGAAATAGGGAGACTCCATATGTAAGACTTGGGAAGGTAAACGATTAATCAAGTGAGTAGTAGTTTTCAGAGCCTCAACCCAGAACATGGATGGAACAGAGGATTCTAACAGGAGAGTACGTACCACATCAAGAAGATGACGATTTTTGCGTTCGGTTACTCCATTCTGTTGGGGAGTAGCAGGACATGAACGTTGATTAATAATATCTTTAGAAGCCAAGAATAACTGAAATTCAGTAGACAAATATTCTCCACCAGAATCTGTGCATAATGTCTTAATAGTTGCAGAGAATTGATTATCAATATACGTGAAAAACTTAGTGAAAGTACGAAAAACCTCAGATTTAGAGTGAAGAAAATAAACCCAAGTGAATCTGCTATAATCATCAATGAAAGTCACATAATATTTAAATTTTTCTTGTTAACTAACCGGGGAAGGTCCCCAAACATCACTATGGATAAGATCAAAGCAGTGAGAAGCTCTACTAGCATGCAAAGGAAATGGAAGAATTTTACTTTTACCAAGTTTACAAGAATCACACTGAATAGATAAAGAAGAACGTTTTTCATTATCAAGTAGACCCGAGTGCAATACATGAGATAAGATCTGAGCATTGGGATGACCTAAACGACGATGCCACATCATACTCAGATCTAGAACATTATGACAAGTAAAAGACTTAATAGACGAAACTGAAGAAAGTACTGGAACAGGTAAAAATAGTGGAAATAATACTAAGAAGGGAAGAGCTTGGTCGAAAATTTCTGTAAGAAAAAAAATTTCTGTAGGATCACAATACTAAGATAAACCGAAACACAAGAAAAAATTTCAAGAAAGCTCTGATACCATGTCAAATGGATTCAGAATACACTTTCAGAGGATTTTACTATCCTTATATAGAACATATTTACATGACTTTATGGGCTGCCTAATATTGAGCGGGAAGATTAACCCATCAATTACGGAAGAAGTTTTGCAGCGCCGTGCGTAGCCTCCATCTATTTAGTAGGTAGCCTCCCTTGTTGACTACCCTTCCTATATACAATCTAAAGTACTGCAACTATATAATTTACATATAACGTGCACTGTTATTGTACGTTGACAGTACCTTGTCACCAAACACCCCCTTCCCAACACTCTTGAACCAACTTGTGTCGATCAAGAACTAAAACACCCTCAATGGCGCCACGCCATGTGAGTTCACGACCTTGGTTAAGCATGGTACATTGGACTTAGTCCCTCCTCAATCCTCTCAAAATCGAATTGGGTGTAAGTGGGTCTTCTGGATCAAGAGGAAACCCGACGGCAGCATCGATACAAAGCTCGCCTTGTTGCTAAAGGCTTCCATCAATGGCTTGGCCTCAACTACAAGGAAACTTTTAGTCTAGTTATTAAGCCTACTACTATCTGACAATCCTCTCCATTGCTCTTATGCATCACTGGCCCATTCGCCAGCTCAACGTCAACAACGCCTTCCTACATGGCACCCTCGAGGAAGATGTCTTCATGGAGCAACCCCGTGGATTTATTGACAAAAATTTTCCTAATTCTGTTTGCAAGTTGAACAAATCCATCTATAGCTTAAAACAAGCCCCTCATGCGTAGTACAATGAGCTCAAAAGTACTCTTCTTGATTTGAACTTCACTCAGTCCAAATCGGACTCTTCATTATTCATTTATCATGCAGATAGTAATACTATGTACTTCCTAGTCTACGTTGATAATCTCCTTATTATTGGCAGCAGCACCTCTCTTGTTCATGAGATCATTCACAACCTCAGCAAATATTTCTCTGTTAAGGACTTGGGTCTTGTCCATTTTTTCCTTGGCATTGAAATTATCCCCACATCTACTGGAATGTTTCTCAACCAGCACCAGTACATTCATAGCCTCCTTGATCGGGTCAAGATGGATGGTGCCAAAGATGTCCAAACTCTTCATAGCACAAGTATCACTCTCAAGCTCCAAGATGGCTCCTATTTAATTGATGCAAGTAACTACAGACAGGTCATCGGTGCCCTTCAATATCTATCCTTCACTCGACCAGACATCGCCTTCTCTATCAACAAATTAGCTCAATTCATGCACCAACCAACTACCACTCACTGGACTGCAACTAAACGCATCCTCTGCTATCTCAAACACACAATTCACCATGGGCTTTATCTCACTCACACCAGTGCGTCAACACTACAAGCTTACTCCGACGCCGATTGGGTAGGGAACTTTGATGACCTGTCAAGCACCACAGCTTATCTTATTTTTCTTGGTAATAATTTAATATCATGGAGCACTTGCAAGCAACGAGCCATTGTTCGTTTGTCAACAGAAGCTGAGTATCGAGTATTTGCAGCATCCACCTCAGAAATTGCTTGGCTCACATCCTTAAGGTCCGAGCTTCATTTACCTCTCTCAAAACCTCCACTCATCTTATGTGACAATATCAGGGCTACTCAACTCAGCTTGAACCCAGTAATGCACTCTAAGATGAAGCACATTGCCATTGATCTTCAATTCGTCATAGATTATGTCAACAAAGGCCTGCTTGATGTTCGTCATGTTTCAACTCATGATTAATTTGCAAATCTTCTCACAAAAGCACTTCCCATAGTTCGTTTTCATTCACTCAAGTCCAAGATTGGCGTCCTTGACGGCACGTCCATCTTGCGGGGGTGTATAAAAGATAATGGACAAAAATTAAATTTGGAAAGATTGCCACCTCCATCTACATGATTCTTTGCTACTGTCTCCAACGTGATTAGTGCAGTAAAGCTCTCTAGTTCCTAAAATTGTCTTTCCATTAAATTGTACAGCTATACTTGTATCTATTTATACTGATCTCAAATACAAGGAAATGTGTGACTTTCCAAAATATATCTTGTTTAAATCAGACCCGCACACGTGCTCTTGATGGTTGATGCATGGTTGGCCTCGGTGAGGTTATCGGGGGTTTGGTCTTGAAACCCAGACTCTGTTTTTGGATTTCTCTATAACTAAATCATTTTTCTTTCGATGTGATACTAGTAATACGTGTAAGTTTAGACTAGTACCCATGGTGAGTGTGGGCTATATATCATGTCTTCTCATAGGCTATCCATAATTTTTGGATTAATAGAAACTCTTACCTTATCCAAAGAAGGATCAAAGATATTATCTTAAGATTATCCTAGACAAATTAGTTTGAAAATAATGAATGTGTGTTTGTATTTATTTGGCTTAGCAGGACAAGAAATTAGCAAGAGGGAGCTAGCTTAATTACATACCTCGAACCATCGAAACTCCTCTTGCAATTGGAAAGCTGGACCAGGATGGTGGGTACTTCTAGTGTGGTACCCTATCTCTCCAACTTGATGCAAGATAGTGTAACCAGAATTATCAATTTGTCGAACTAGCCTGACCATTGGTATATCCTCTTTACGAGGCGAAATCTAGCATCTTCTCCCTTTCTTTCTTGATGGCTGCCCGATAAGGCTTCTTCATTCTCGCCACACTCCCCATCTCTATGTGTGTGTGTGTTTGACAGCAATCAAGCTCTGTTCCATAGACGGCGCAGCACCATTTAAAGGAAGTTACCGGTACCTACTTTGCTTCGTTGCGTAACCAAGCAACAAAGGTAAGCAATATAACTATAAAGAAAAAGTGATATTTTTCATGCATCTTATTTTCCTTTTTCACCTTTTAGCAACCATTGTTCTTCGAAATAAAATGTAGTTCCAAGGTTCTTGAGTGTCATAGTACTCCTCGCGCTCACCACACAAACACCATAACTGATGTCTATCACCTTCTACTATCCCCAACAACCATAATCCAAGTTTAATTTTCCACCTAATCGGAGGTGGTAGTAGGCTGGAATTCTGATGTCTGAGATTCAAAAGTAATTGGACATTTACCCAATGGCCTCATATCGATCGGTAACTACTAGTATTTTTCAAGATTTCAAAGCAATGGAGTCTCATCAAGTGAAAATTACGCCTAATAAATGAAGATCGACAAAAATCTTTGTCAGCACGGCGTGTAGGTGAAGTCTGATTACCAGAGATTGAAAAACAAAAATTACATTCTAGATCTACTTTTTCCTTCTTTATAAACAACACCAAATTACAGACCAGTTTCCTTTAGAATCGTCGCCGTAGGTTTTCATAACATAAGAGTGTCTTCGGCTATGCATAAAGCTACTAAGATTTAGAATATTTAACTTTGCTCAGGGCGTCAAAAGGGAGCTTCCTTCCTTGATGAGCACAAACACACTCCCAGCGTCTCCCCTTGAAATTCTAAGTTCTTCATCAAGGTATGTAGTAAGTAACCATGATTCAGCATTGCTGTTTGGTATGGAGAACTTTACTGGTGGTTGGCTGGAAATGGTCTTCACAACTGACGAAGCTGTCTCTTGAACAGGGGTGATTAGGCTCTTAAGGGGTGCGAGGTCAATCTTTTGTCCCAAAATCTCCACATTTTCTGGTATCTCTATCGAGTCCGTTAATTGAGGAGTCCCAATGATCCCTTCTTCAAACTTGAGCTGAAAACAAAAAATTAAAAAAAAATTAAAAAAAAAAAGGAGGAATTAACATGCTAATTTAAAGCAGAATCCAAGACCCTAAAATTCCCTAATATATAGAACCTAGTTGTGCTGTTTGGACAAATTCTAGGAAGAGAACATGCTCAAACAGAATCCCTGATCACAGAAGGTATTGGGAACATAAATACATAGCAAAATGATATCGTTCTCATTTCTTTGGTGCTTCGTTAAAACTATATGTTCAAGAAAGGACCCATGGCTTTAGATTTCAGTACTTGTGGGCTTAATCAGTGATTGACGATAAAGGATAAAGTATAGGATAGTAAAACTTAACCAGCACACGCTTTGGACTTTGGACGTCAAATTTGGCATTGGTACTGAACGAAGTTGTAGCCAAGGGCCCAGAAAACTGGACAGAATTCTGGACAGTGAAGTTTTCTGAGTCGATTGTCTGTGATATTTCTTCTACCTTTACTAAAGGCAGTGTACCCCTTGCCAGCAATGGGAACAAACCTGCAAAAGATGTGTACCTGCTCCAAGCATAAAATTCAAAGTCACCACCTCATGAGTTGACAGAGGACATGAATTTTACCATGATATAGTCGGCTTTTATACCCTCTCACTTAGGGGTGCTACCCGCATCATGCGGGGCATGGCTTTTCAGTCCCGCCCCCAGGAGACCCAGTAGCCTAGGGGCGGGGTCAAAAGGCCATCAGCCCCACCCCCCGCCTAGGCCAATTCATTGGGTCCAAAAATATTTTTTTGGACCAAAGTTTTAGACCCAAATTATAATATAATTTGAATTATAAATTAAAATTTATAAATACAAAAAAAATTTAAACTTATTAAAGTTATATTTTGGATTGTCTTGACCTCCTAGGCCAACCTTTATATAGGAGGTCAAGACAATACAATAATCATATTTAAGCAATGTGGGGCGGACGGGGGCAAGGTAGTAGGGTACGGGCCCCCGTTGCCCACCCCTACTCTCACTATTCAAATTCCAAGAACTACTCAAGCCATTTCTCAGCAATTGGATGCTAATAGAATAATTAACAACTGCATACAAATCAATTTCTATAAGCATTTTTGAACTATTCATTTACGATTTATAATCGCTCTACATACACGATCTAGAGGCCACCATGCTAGCCTTACATGACAAGAATTGTTTTTTCTTTCTTTTCCCTTTTTGGGTTAGAACAACTGGATGAAACTAGTTAAGAGGAGAAAATTCACAACTTGAAAGTAAATATGCACAATTCTTAGATCGATCATTTTGATGTTGGTTAGAAAATTGGTACCCACCCAAATACTGAGGTTTTTACCTTCGGTCGACTACTCAATTCTATGATGATGTCCAAGACCCAAATACAAACGTGATCATGGCAAAGTACAAAACAAGTACACTGATGCATGTTATCAACATTAGAGTTCTGTTCGAGTCTTCTACGAATAACAGGTAAACTGAAGAAGTCATTTCCACATCTAATGATCGTACAACATATGGATGTCTGGTTAAAAACTCCACAACTCTTTGTAGCCACTCGATGCATGCTATCAACCTCAAGTGAGACCCAGGGGGGGAGAAGCCGGAAGATAACATCTTAATCTAGGCCTGGGACCAATAACATTTGATTAATTTCTAGTAATTACTGGCCGGGAGATTTCATCACACGTGAGAATCCAACTACAAGAAGATTATGGAAAAGCAGCTGTTGTAATATTAGGGATAATCCCATCAAGAAACTTCACTAATCCATTACAAAAGACCAACTCAAACAAGCATGAATTTGTATTGAATAAGATTAGGACTTTTTTATTCTAATTCTCTTCGTTTCCTAACTTATTTTCAGTAAACAAAAGAAAGAACTTACGCGAGAATCCATTTTCCATTAAGCAGAGTCAACGCCTCGGTGGGCGCAGGTGTTGGGTTGTTCGCCTCCAGCTGAGTGATAAGCTCAACGATCTCCGCTCTCGTCTCGCTCGTCGCTTTCAGTCCTCGGTCAGTCCCGTAAAACGAGTCCACAAGCGCCTTCTTCAGCCTTTCAATCTCGGTCGGCTTTGCTTCCTCCACCTCCTCCGGTTCCGCCACTGCTACCGGCGCAGCAGAACCCTCCTCCTTCTCTGGGACCCCCTCGTCATCGTTCACCGCTCTGACCCGGAAATTGGGTCTATGCCGGACGACTTCTCCGGCTCTGGAATAAACCCACGATTTCCCTACCGCTTTCTGGGGTATTTTAACCGAATTGGTCGGGAAAGTTGCCGGCTTGGCGGTGAATTCTGTTCGTGGTTGTGTAACTGACAGGGTCTTGCATGGAAAGGTGCTCGAGTGAGAAATAGAAGCCATTCCCCTTTTCTCTTTTTCGTTTCTTCAGCAGAGAGCGCAACACAGAATCAAGAACAACAATCGATAAATATATCAAATATCGCAAGCGTACTATTTTATACACTTTATTAATTATTAAAATAAATTTAAAATTTAATACAATTAATTACATTAATAAAATATATATTACTTAAATATATACACACATACACAAAAAATGTGGGTGCTCTCCTCAGTCACATGGGGACACATGATGCTGTCCATGTCGTGGATGGGTTGCATGTCCAAGATGAGGCCATGTGTCGAGTCCGCAAGGAAAACAAGCCAATCAAGAGCAAAGTCGGAGCCGGAGGTGGGGAGATAGAGTTTTTTGTACTTGTAATGAAATTGTCAATGTGTGAATCGGGAATCGGCATGTTATTGGCATCCAAACAAAGTCTAGACTTTTCTTAATTCTCATAAAATTATATTTTTCTAAACTTTGTATTGGTGGGGAAAGACGGTAGACCAATAATTGCAGAAAATATCTGTACGGAGCAAGCTAATTCTTTATTAACCAGAGTATTTAAAATTAGTTTTTATAATAATTCTCTAGATCTACATATCTCTTCTATCTTGAATGCCTGAGAGCGGCCTATACATGAACCTTTTTCTCTAAATAGGAATTATAAAATCGATTGGGAGCCTCTTGTATATATGTTGAGTTTAGAGCTTTTAATTTCAGGTTGTTGGTATATTTTATAACAAACAATATTTGGTAACGTTCCTTTTACAATAATGGTAGTTTTTAATGGAAACGTTTAAGTGTAAATTGTTTGCATCACAGTTTCATCTATCTTACTTTCTAATATTATATAAGATGCGATACATTTATTATTATTAAATAATAAATAAGTATTTAATAAAAAATATTTAATAATGATATCTTATATAGTGAAATGTAGTGTATAGAATTATCTATTTAATTATATAAAAGACAAATTTTAATTGCTGACTTGCCATCATTCCGCATTACTCGGTGTCAAAATAAAAGGCGCAAAAGGCCAATACGGACACTCTGAACAAGTGCCATTTCAATCTCAACAAGTGCTATTTTTGTTTGAAACTAATGCCATTTCACAGTGTTAAACAAGAGGCGCAAAAAGCCAACACACAAGACGCTTTGAACAAGCCCCATTTCACTATGAACTCTTCCGCTTTTCCATTCTCTCCCTCTCACCTCCTTCCTTTTTCTTGTCAACGATTCCCACTTCTTCTCTGGCCGGCACTGAAGTCAGCGTCGAAGAGATTTAGTCGGCCACTGCCTTTTCCAATCATTACCTATCACAGATAATAGATAAATAATAAACTGCAACATGTGTAATATTTTCATTTGATACATGCAATAGTTAGTTTACTTTCTGTTAGTTCTATTACTTCCCTCATTGTATTCTCTGATTATAAATACAGAGGATTTAGAATGTAAACATCAAGTACGAATGAATAAAGTTGAGCTTTAGTTCATCTCATTTGATATCTTTAGACTTCTCTCTGCTTTGTTTTACTTTGTATCGTGGTATCAGATTAGAGCTATGTCCACCAAATCAGTTTCCACTTCTGTTTCTAATAATACAAATACGGAGAGTAGTCCATACCACTTACAGAGTGGTGATTCACCAGGTGCAATCTTGGTGTCCAACGTCCTCACTGGGGAGAATTATCATACATGGAGCAGGTCTATGATGATGGCATTGAAGGCAAAAAATAAAATTGGATTCGTAAATGGATCGATACCTCAACTAGCTTCAATAGATGCATGCAGTGTTTTGTGGGAAAGATGCAACAATATGGTATCTTATTGGATCATCAGCTCTGTGTCAAGACAGATTGGGGCCAGTATCATTTTTGTGCAAACTGCAAAAGATATGTGGCAAGAACTCTAGAATAGGTTCACATAAGGAAATGGGCCAAGAGTTTTTCAACTTCAGAAAGATTTATCAATGTTGACTCAAGAAAGTATGTCGGTAAGAGATTACTATACGAAATTCAAGTCTTTATGGGATGAATTGGTTTATTACAATCAAATTCCCACTTGTTCTTGTGGTATTCTAAAAACCTGCACTTGTGATGCCATTCAGCAGTTCTTGAAATATCAAGATAGGCAACATGTCATTCAATTTTTAATGGGATTGAATGAGTGTTTTTCTCCTGTTAGAGGGTAGATTCTAATGATAGAACCTCTACCAGAGATAAACAAAGTTTTTTCTTTAATAGTCCAAGAAGAGAAACAGAGAGAAATTAGCAGAACTACTGCAATTGACACTGTTGCTTTTATGAGTAAAATGCAAGAATCAAATTCATCAGGCCAAAGATTTGTTCCTGGAAATCCGCAGCAAAGAAGAGCAAAATTGTTTTGTACACATTGTGGGATGACTAATCACACGGTTGATAAATGTTACAAAGTACATGGCTATCCTCCAGGATTCAAATCTACCAACTATCGACAGAAAGTAAAGTCTTCATCAGCAAACCAAGTCATGAGCCAACCTCTTGCTACACCCTTTGAGCATTATAATAACATGCCTTTCTCTCAAGAGGACTGTCAGAAATTGTTAGCTTTAATCCACTCACAATCTAATGAAACCATCACCCATCAAGCAAACAATGTTGTTTCTAGCACTCCTTTCCAAACTACCCAAGGTATGATACTTTCTAGTTTTTATTCAAATTCTTTACTATCTTCATCAATACCTCAGAAAAATTGGGTTGTAGACATTGGTGCTACAGACCATATTATTCATTCTCTTGATATCTTTACTTCCATAACAAAGTCCTTAAACACTTATGTTAAGCTTCCAAATGGCAATACTGTACCAGTCACCCATCTTGGCACAGTCAAATTGTCTGAAAATTTAATTCTCAAAGATGTACTTTGTGTACCATCTTTTTCATATAATTTGCTTTCGGTTAGTAAACTTACTTCATCTCAGAAATGCACTTTTATATTTCTACCTGATGTTTGTTTTATTCAGGAATTTACCCCATGGAAGATGATTGGGATTGCTAGAAAATCTGCTGGGCTATACATCTTGCAACCATCAGGTGCTTATGCTGTTGAGTTTTCACCAAAATCAAATACTGTAAACTCTGTTACAAATTCCAAAATCTGGCATAGTAGATTAGGACATCATTCTATGTCTCGATTGTCCCTTCTTTCAAAGAATGTACCTGATATTATTTTTTCAAACAAACTTAATGATCATTGTACAGTTTGTCCCCTAGCCAAACAGAAAAGGCTTTCTTTTGAGACTCATTCATATAATAAAAGTTCTTCTTTCAATCTTGTTCATGCTGATATATGGGATCCTTTTTCTGTTTCAACTCATAATGATTCTAGATACTTTTTTACCTTAGTGGATGATCACACTAGATTTACTTGGACTTACTTAATGAAAACAAAATCTGAAGTTCAAAATATTTTTACTGTTTTTTACAATCAGGTTGAAACACAGTTTGAGACAAAAATAAAAGGTGTGGATCTGACAATGGTTTAGAGTTTAAAATGACAAATTTTTTTAATTCAAAAGGAATTTTGCATCAAGTGTCATGTGTAGAAACACTTCAACAAAACTCTATAGTTGAAAGAAAACATCAACATTTATTAAATGTAGCACGTGCTTTAAAATTTCAATCAAATATACCTTTGATTTTCTTGGGAGAATGTGTACTTGTTGCAACATATCTTATTAATAGAATTCCTTCTTCAATTTTAAATAACAGATCTCCACATTAAGTTTTATACAATTCAGTTCCAACATATCATCATTTAAAAGTTTTTGGATGTTTATGTTATGCATCTACCCTTACCAAAAATAGATCAAAATTCTCACCAAGAGCAAGAAAATGTATGTTTGTAGGATATCCATTTGGTATAAAAGGCTATAAACTTTATGATTTGGAACAGAAAATATTCTTTGTTTCCAGATATGTAATATTTCATGAATCAATATTTCCTTTTTCATCTCACTCGAATACAAGTTCTATGACTGAAAATACATCTCGATCAAATAACATTTCAAAGAGTTCCATTTCTGTTCTTCCAAAACCAGTTTCAGATTACAATGAAAATGTAATCTATCTTGAACCTTTACACTCAGAAATTCCTCATTCTGAATCATTACAATCATAAATTTCTTCCCCTGATACAGTTATTCAAACTAGCACAGACCTACCTCTACATGATGAAAATCAATTTCCACCCTTGAGAAAATCAACTCGACAGCACAAGATGCCTAGTTATTTGCAAAACTATCATTGCAACTTAGCTACTTCTACTTCTCAATCATCTATCAGGGATCTTGCTACTAATCCAGGTAATAAATATAGCATATCTGAGGTTGTTTCTTACTCCAAATTATCACAATCACATAAAGCCTTCTCTGTTGCTATTTCTTCATAATCAAAACCTTCATTTTATCACCAAGCTGTCCAGCATGCTCATTGGAGAGCTGCTATGTCTGCAGAATTATCTGCATTATAAATGAATGACACTTGGGCTCTCACAACATTACCACCTAATAAAACCCCTATAGGTTGTAAGTGGGTTTATAAAATAAAATACAATTCTGATGGTTCAATAGAGACATAAGGCAAGACTTGTTGTCAAAGGGTATACTCAAAAGAAAGGCTTAGAATTTTTTGAGACTTTCTCACATGTTGCAAAGATGGTTACTATGAGGTGTGTTCTATCACTTGCTGCAATACACAATTGGTAAATTTTTCATCTCGATATTAATAATGCTTTCCTATATGGGGAATTAGATGAAGAAGTTTTTATGAAGCCTCCTCCAGGTTATCTTAGCAAGGGGGACAAACGAGTATGTAAATTGCAAAGGTCTCTATATGGTTTAAAGCAAACTTCAGGACAGTGGAATTCCAAGCTTACCTCTGTGTTGTTTAACATGGGATTCTCATAATCGAAGGCTGACTATTCCTTGTTTATTAAGAAAGAAGGAAACTCATTTGTTGCCTTGTTGTTGTATGTAGATGATATACTGCCAGCTAGTAGTGATATGGCTGCAATTGAGAGTGTTAAAAGATCTCTAAGTGCTGAGTTCAAATTGAAAGATTTGGGGCCAGCAAAATTCTTTCTTGGCATGGAAATAGCTCGATCAAAAAAGGGCATCTCTTTATCTCAAAGAAAGTACACTTTAGAGCTTATTTCAGATTCTAGTTTACTTGCTGCAAAACCAGTTCTATTTCCTATGGATACTCATACAAAGTTATCAAAAGTTGAGGGTGAATTACTGGATGATATTTCAGCTTACAGAAGGCTAATTGGCAGACTATTGTATTTGACTCACACCAGACCTGACATTACATTTGCAGTACACCTTCTTAGTCAATTCTTAGATAGCCCTCGAATGCCCCATTTACAAGCTGCTATGAGAATCTTGAGATATCTCAAGTTTGCTCCTAGACAAGGTTTAATTTTTCCAGCTTCATCAAAACTTTTTCGGATTCAGACTGGGCTAGTTGACCGGATACTCGCAGATCAATAAGTGTCTATTGCATTTTCATTGGGGATTCTCTTATATCATGGAAATCTAAGAAGCAACACACAATATCAAGATCTTCAGTTGAGGCTGAATATCGATCAATGGCATTTACAGTTTGTGAAATTATCTGGATCAAAGCCTTACTTGTTGACCTGCATCAACAACACACCCAGCTAGCTCTCTTATTCTATGACAACCAAGCGGCTCTTCACATAGCAGCAAATCCAATCTACCATGAACGTACTAAACACATAGAAATAGATTGTCATTTGGTACGTGAGAAGTTACAAGAAGGTCTGATCACTACCTTGCATGTATCTTCAGCCCATCAAGTTGCAGATCCAATGACCAAACCTTTGGGTTCTAAGTCATTTGAAATTCTTTTATCCAAGATGCATGTGCACAATATATACACATCATCTTGAGGGGAACTATCACAGATAATAGATAGATAATATACTGCAACACGTGTAATATTTTCATTTGATACATGCAATAGTTAGTTTACTTTCTGTTAGTTCTGTTACTTCCCTCATTCTATTCTTTAGTTATAAATACAGAGGATTTAGAATGTAAACATCAAATACGAATGAATAAAGTTGAGCTTTAATTCATCTCATTTGATATCTTTAGACTTCTGTCTGCTTTGTTTTACTCTGTATCATTACCCACCTTCACTTCACGGCGCTTTGGTTAGTTCGCTCGAGCCCAATCCAAATGGTAAGCATATTTTTTTCCCAACTGACTTTTTTAATTTATTTGGGTTTTCAATGGTAATTAGTGGGTCTGAGTTGATTAACAACGGTTTTCATCCGTCAAGGTTAAGGATTTGGTCGGTGTTTTCTGCAGACTCTCTCCCTCTCTCACGCCCTTTGTTTCCCCTGTGATCTTTGGGTGCTTTGTTCGTAAGTTCAGGGAACGGGTGGCCATTGAAGCCATCATCATATGAAGGTAGGCTTCTCATCCCGATTCCACCTTTTCATTTTTCTTCGATCTCTTTGATCTTCATCTAACATTCAAGTTCAATTTTCCCTCCAACAGATTTAAATTTCGCTCTATTTTTCACTACTGTGATTTTCTTTTGGAGAATTGGGTGGTGTCATCTTCAAGTTCACGTTGGTAGGTTCACCCGTCTCCTTAAATTTTCAGATTCCTCTCCCCTGCATAAGCAGGTTCTGACATTTTTGACAGATTACAGGGAATTAATTCCACATTTGAGCAGCATTGTGTCATCCTCTGTTTTCGAGACTCAAGGCACGAAACTAGGTATAATGAGATTTAGTTTTTCTTCCCCACTTTGAAGTGTATTGTTGTGACTTTAGTATTGTGAGAAAGGTTTTGCTTATGTGAAGTTGTGGTGCTAACGGGTGGTAGATGTTTTTCGTGTCTGTGTTGTATTTGAAATAGCGATCGTTACATTTGCAATTTGGAGTTATATGGTTGTCCGAAGGCTTTGGGTGGTTGCTTTGAGATAGGGGCTACTGTGATGGGTTTGAGACTTCCTAGTCCTCAAAAGATCATTGTCAGCAGGAAGTGTTACGTGGGCATATTCATCATCTGTTTTGAACTTCCATTATTAAAGTGCTCTTATAGGTCCACTAGATTTTATTTTTCCTCTTTGAGGAATTGGGTTTGAATACTGAGGTTAAAGATAATGCATTTTATAGGATTGTTTTTTAGAGTATATCTCCTCATTATAAGCCAACACAGACTCTGGCTGTAATTTCTGATTAAGAAAAAAGAAATATCCTGCATAATGACATAGGGTTTGCAATATCAGTGATGTCATACTGAATATTGATGATCAGAAATTCTGTAGTTGATGGGGAATCAGATTCTGTAGTATATCTGACATTTTAGATTACTATTATTAGTTCATATGTCAATTTATTATGGGAAATATGGCTCGGCAAAGCAAAGGATGTGCACAATATTCCCTCATGAACTTGAGAAATCTATCATCAAATCTGCACATAACATGTTCATCACATACAAACAAAGCACAAGTTTGTCTGATACTTCTTCAATGTTTTGAAAATGATGTGTAAGCCTCTTGGGGTTTTTCCTTTCCCTTTATTTTTTCAGAGCTAAAGATCAAAGTTTGAACCAAATTTTTGGCATGTAAAAGCCAACCATCAAAGCCTAAAGACAGTTTTTTAATGTAGTCTTTATGATCTGGTTTGTGGAGGGAAATCCCTCTCTCTCTCTCTCTCTCTCTCTCTCTCTCTCTCTCATATTTTTCTTTTTCTTGGATTGCGTTGGTGTAGAAGATGGTGTTAAAAAAACCCAATATACTTTGTTCAGTAGCTGAGAAATTAGCCCCATTGATAAGGATTGGAAAGCTTAACATTACAATATTCAAATATTGTTTATCAACCATTTAATATTTCTATAAAAAAAATTAAATGATGATCCAAGAGTGAATCAAACCTTAACCTTACAGTATTCAAATATTGAGAAAGCTATTGTCAAGGTAAATTTGTAAATGTCTGTTAAATCTTACTCTACTGTAATTGATGGAATGTCGTGTTATCGGGAGGGGAGAAAACTAATACATGATAGTCTATTCTGGGATATAATGTTCCACTTCTACTTTATTTTTCTATAAGATGGCAAAAAAATGGGGTAGGGGGGCATGTATGACTTGGTAAAACCTGATGCTCCATTTTATATATATTTACTATGCATTTTTTTAATAATTCTGGTAGTGATTATGTATAATGAACTATTTAAAATTATAAAATTCAGCATAAATAACGGCCCCGTGTATTGGGCAGGTTATAGGCTCATATATATAATTTAGAAGTATTTACAGTTCCAAATAAGAAATCCCACTAATTTTTTTTTTTTTTCAATTTGTGTGCATACCATCGATGCTTTGCTCAATTCTCAAATGTTATCCTTTTTTTAACTTTTCATTTTCACCGTACAAATTGGCTACGAAAGTCATATTTAATAGGCTCTTTATTATGGAAGTTTGATATTTCTAGTGAAGCTTTCATCCAACTACTTGTGCAAAGTTGGCTCAAACCATCCCATGAACACTTGGGTTGCTTGACATGTTGTAAAGTGTTTGACATCTTCTATATTGAAAGAAATACATAAAGAGAATATCTAATACACCGATTTGTTCGACTTTTTTTTTTAAAGGTAGAGGCTTGAGTCTCATTAAAAAGTGCAAGATTTCCACTGTCAAGGATGTGGGTAGTAATGATATGCGGCGTTATATCAACCTTGCCTAGGCAAAGACAAGGTCACAGAGTGGCTACTTACCCTTGCCCTATAAAGGAAATCAATCAACTTCCTCAAATCAAGCAACAAAATAAGTAAACAGATTCTTAGCCCTAAATCAAGTCTGTAACAACCAGTTTTTTATTCCAAGATTCTAATCAAAATTAGCACTTGTAAATCTACATTTATTTGGAGAACAACTGTGACGCCCCCAAATTCCAGTTGGGATTGAACGGACATTTGAAGCGTCGAGATATGCAACACAAGGTTACCTGCCCCCGTTCATGACATATAAGATGCAATGTTCCTAACATGCATCTAGCATTATGCAATATTCGCAGCGGATAATTTTTTTTCTTTAGCAATACTATGCACCAAACTAAAAATATCCCAAATACTTGAAACATATTTCATACATAAAGGCATACTAAAAAGCCGTGATCACCACACTAGTCTAAAATGGTTGTGATCAAAAGAATACTTGAGATACAACTCCAAAAGTACAAGTATTAACCTAAGTTAAATACTATACCATCATCAACATCGCACCGTAGCCTAGATGACCGTATTCAGTTGGTCAGATTCCAATTCTCCTTTGGGTCCTGTAACAAGATCTACCATTCGGGGGGAATGGTAGTTGGGACTACCACAGTGAGATTTGATTACAAATCTCAGTAAGTTAACATAAAACTCACACACAGGTTAAAAATGCATGCATGGCAGTAAAAGCATAAATGCATAATTATAGTCATACATAAACATAGCATAACTTGACATATAGCATGACTTAACCAGAACCTAAGCGTGAACTGAACTTGACTTAACATGGCATGAACTTAAGCTTAAAACATAACATGAACAAACAACATAACATGAACGTGAAACATAACATGGACTTGAAATATAGCATGAACGTAAACATGCATAACATAAATAAGAACTTGAAAATAACATAAACTTGAACATAACATGACATGAACATAACATATACGTGAGCATAACATAACATGGACTTGATCTAAAACTTGACTTATCATGTATTTGATCTGAAACTGGACTTAACATAAACTTGAAATCTTATTCAATTGTCTTGATTAATAACGTGCATTAATACGTACTCCACAGTTGTTGTGGCCCCACGTATTCAAGTAACATAAAACATAATACGTACTCCACAGTTGTTGTGGCCCCACGTATTCTACATGTCACAATTGCTGTGTCTCATGTAGTGTATGCTCCACAGTTGTTGTGGCCCCATACTTCATGCTCCACAGTTGTTGTGGCCCCATGAATACACATAACATAAAATATAATACGTACTCCACAGTTGTTGTGGCCCCACGTATTCTACATGTCACAATTGCTGTGTCTCATGTAGTGTATGCTCCACAGTTGTTGTGGCCCCACACTTCATAGTAACATAAAATATAATACGTACTCCACAGTTGTTGTGGCCCCACGCATTATAAGTAACATAAAATATAATACGTACTCCACAGTTGTTGTGGCCCCACGCATTATAAGTAACATAAAATATAATACGTACTCCACAGTTGTTGTGGCCCCACGCATTATAAGTAACATAAAAATAATACGTACTCCACAGTTGTTGTGGCCCCACGCATTATAAGTAACATAAATATAATACGTACTCCACAGTTGTTGTGGCCCCACGCATTATAAGTAACATAAAATATAATACGTACTCCACAGTTGTTGTGGCCCCACGCATTATACGTAACATAAAATATAATACGTACTCCACAGTTGTTGTGGCCCCACGCATTATAAGTAACATAAAATATAATACGTACTCCACAGTTGTTGTGGCCCCACGCATTATAAGTAACATAACATGTCTTATCTTTCTTAATGCATGAGATATTATTTAATATCATATACTTTTCTAACATAGGCGTATACTTGTAAATGGCACAATATGATTTAATCATAAACATTTCATGGCATACATGTATCATATGGCATACTTAACATGGCATACTTATAACATACAGCATTGTATGACAGAAAAGATTGTGTAACAGATAAATATTTATGAGAGATTAAATCATACGTAACAGATAAACATGTAATGACATAGCATGACATGGCATATACGATAACATACATACATAAATTGTAGTTCCCTTACCCATCACACATACACAATAAACTGATAGTAAGTTAGAGGCTAACTTACCTCGATCGTCGCGTTCTATGAGAATAGAGCGCGAAACACGAGGAACTGCACAACAGCTGGAAGAGGAACACTCAAGTCCTTAAGATTTTCAATTCTGAACTCAATTGCCATATTGTGAGCACTTGCAACACTACGGGCAACGTGAGGTTTCACTATACTCGAAAGAGATAATTTGACTTCAGAAAACCTTTGCACTAAAACAAGTTCATTAAAATTATCAATAATAACCAACAAACAATTCCTTTCTCAATCCATATACTCTTAGCCATAGTCAACCACAAGATGACACCAGTCACCCCAGACTATAATCCATAACACCACTGCTTCGGGACACTGTCATACAGTTTGGGAAAAAGAAAGACATGGGGAGGAAGCCCTTGATGAGGTGAGTCCAATGGTGGTGCTTGGTGGTTGATTTGGCCGTGTATGGTGGTCCAAAAATGAGAAAAACCCCTAGAGACCCATATCTTTGAAGGGAGAAAGAGAGAGAGTGAGAAGTCGGTTTAGTACACCACCGGCATGGTTGGAGTCGCCGGAGGGAGAGGAAGAGGCCGGAGGATGGCGCCGGCTGGAGCTTCAACACGAACGGCTATGGAGGAGCTTCAATCCGTCGGCCACGAGAGAGAGAGGGAGAGAAAAAGAAAGAAAAAGAAAAAAGAAAAAAAGAAAAAGTGAAGAGAAAAAGGTAGGGCCAGAGTATAACGCTTCAATCTACATTTCGGGATCCTCAAATAAACCAACAGTGAGTTAAAACACTGATTAAAAACGCTTAAATGTTTTATTTTAAATAAAACACTTTAAATAAAACACTACGATGAATTAAGGTAGAATATTATTTTATAAACTAAAATTTATAAAATAATATTTTCTTCATCATTATATAAAATGATAAAGTATCACGTTAATTAATCAAAGTGCATAAAACACTTAAATTTAAATAAGAATTTTCAACGTAAAATTAAACCTCTTAATATCTTAAAACAATTAAAATATTTAATCTAAATAAATATCCACAATTATAATATTTTCAGAGCTCATTAAATTATTATAATTGTGCTACTTTAAAAACAAGCTTATCTAATACTTTGAAATTCGATGGATAAGATCCGGAAAAACGCCATCGAGGTACAACGCTTAGGATAAAACTGTTCATGATTTTACAGCTGTCGGTGAAGAACAAATTACGTGATTTACGGAAAAGATAATCTATACGCGTGATTCCAGATGAGGGTAAAGACGAGAGAGATGTGATTGCTGTCGGGAAAAAATCCAAAACTGATAATTTTAGCGGGCTGTTACAATAACAATTGTAATGTGTGTGTGAAGATTTTCTGAAATAAGGCAGAAAATCTAGTTCTGTGCAAATACTTGTATTCCTCAAATCTCATCATGGTATCATCCGAGCCACCCTCCCATCGAGAACTTGATCCCAACCTCTGAAAATACCGTCAATCCAGTCTCAAACCCACCATCCCCAACAAATATCCCTCTCATTGCACTCAATATTACTGCCTAAATGAACGAAAAACTCACACCCTCGACATTCCCTCAATGGCGTGCCCAATTTGAAGCCCTCCTTATTGGATATAATCTCCTTGATTATGTCACTGGTGATAACCCATGCCCTCCCATCATTGATCCCTCAATTTCCAATCTTCAAAAAACTCACTAGGTAAGACAAGATAAACTTATCCTTAGTGCTATTTTGGCCTCTACCACCACCACACTCACACCCTTTATTTCGTGCCAAAACATCTCATCAAGTATGGACCAAATTGCATACTCTGTATATGAGCAAGTCACGCACTCGGGCAATGCAATTAAAGGAGGAGCTCTCTATGATCAAGAAAGGGAATAAATCGGTTCAAGAGTACCTGCACACTGTCAAAGCCCTTGCGACAAATCTCCCTGATTGATTATCCCATTTCCAAAGACGATCTCACTTTGTACACCCTCAATGTACTGGGAAGTGATTTTTGCGAAATCACAACACCTATTCGAGCTTGGGAGAAGCCACTCACGTTCGAGGAACTTCATGATCTCCTTGTTGGACATGATGCATACCTTCGCCAACTTGATGCCACCACCCAACAACTAGTTGCGTCGGCCAACTACACCAATCGTCGTTCTGGGTATTCCTCTGGTGGCCGTAGCTTGAAGGGCTTCTTCAAACACAAGTCTGGCCGTGACAATGGTTTTTCTCAACCAGATTCTACTTCAGGCTCCCAACGCCCACTTAGAGGCCCAACAACAAACAAAAAAAAAAACCAAGCCCAATGGCCAACGACGATATACTCCAAAATGCCAGATATGTGATGAATTGAGTCACACGGCCAAATATTGTTCCTGTCTTCAACGTGTTGAACATAGTGCCAACTATGTGTCCACTTCTCCTTCCACAGATAGCAAATGGCTCATTGATTCAGGGGCTTCACACAACATTACTGGAGACTTGGCAAATTTATTAGTTCATTCCGAATATGATGGCAGCGATGAAGTTGTCATAGGTGAAAGTTCAGGTTTGCATGTTTCACATATTGGTTCATTAGTTGTTCACTCACCCACCCGCGCTTTTCATTTAAATGATACCCTTTGTGTTCCTAACATCTGTAAAAATTTCATTTCCATCCACCATTTTACCTCCCAAAATAATGTTCTTGTTGAGTTTCACCCTTTGTTTTTTCTTGTTAAGGATCAGACCACAGGGCCGGTTCTACTAAAAGGTGCATGTGAAAATGGTGTCTACACACTCCCAGAATCACTGGTGAAAACTACCCCAAAAATGGTTGCAAACATGCATGAACGGACCTCTATAGATGGGTGGCACAAGCGTCTTGGACATCCTTCTAAAAAAATTGTTCATCACCTTGTTAAAAATTTTTCTCTTCCAATAATACAAGAGGGGCATAGGCCTCATCTTTGTACTTCTTGTTCAATCAATAAAGCGCACAAACAACCATTTTAGTCCAATAGCCTTCAAAATCGTGCCCCTCTTGATTTAATTTACACAGATGTTTGGGGCCCATCAAACACTCTTGGAATTGACGGATCACGATATTATTTGATTTTGGTTGATCACTTCACAAAATACCTTTGGTTCTATCCTATGGAAACCAAATCTGGTATTAGCGCGATTTTTTCCAAATTCAAATATCTTGTTGAAAATCATTTTCTATCAAAAATCAGAAGTCTTTACTCTGATAATGGTGGTGAATTTATTGCCTTAAAAAATTATCTGTCAATTCATGGCATAAGTCACTACACCACCACCCCTCATACACCACGATAAAATGGTGTATCCAAGCGTTGTCATCATCATTTGGTAGAAACAGGTCTTACTCTTTTAACTGATGCATCCTTATCATTATCTTTTTGGCCCCATGCCTTTTCTACTGCAACATACCTTATAAATCGACAGCCCACACCAATTCTCAACAACAAATCTCCATTTAAGGCTCTATTCCATCAGTCACCCAACTATCTAAAACTCAAGAAATTTGGCTGTCTCTACTATCCTTACACAAAGCCTTACAAAACCAATAAGCTCCAGCCCAAATCGACTCCGTGTATATTTCTGGGCTACTCTCCCACCCAGAATGCATATAAATGCTTTGACCCGAAAGCCCAAAGACTATACCTCTCTCAGATGTCTTGTTAGATGAAAGTCACACTCACCCTCACTCTCATTCGACCGAAACAGAGTCCCCCTTGCACATTTCCCCGTCCATGAATGCTTCCCCACCTATATCTGTGTCGTTTCTGCCGAAACTGCCACCAGTGATAACGGGCACAGACGCCATTTTCGTGTCATCTCCAGGTAACCACTCTCCCTCCTCTTCCTCTAATTTTCGGGCTAGCTACTTTTTAAATATTTGCCCTAACTCTGTCTAATCATTTGCGCATGAGAACTCTCACTCCGATTCACACACCACTCAACCCACACAAGTCACAACCGCACCTGATGACTCTAATTTGGCCTCAAATATCGATACTCACCAAAGAACCCACACAATGACCACTTGGTCCATGAATAATATACACAAGCTCAAATAGTTCAACTCTGTGACCAAGCACCCTCTACCACCAACTCTTGAACCTACATGTGTGGGACAAGCACTCCGTGAATCTCACTAGAGACAAGCCATGTCAGATGAACTTACTACTCTCATGCGGCATGGTACATCGGAACTGGTCTCTCTTCCTTCAAACTCCAATCCAATAGGATGTAAATGGGTTTTTCATGTAAAATGAAACTCAGATGGGTCGGTTGCTCGCTTTAAAGCGAGGCTTGTTGCAAAAGGTTTTAATCAACATGAAGGGCTAGATTACATTGAAACATTTAGTCCAATAGTGAAACCTGCCACTATTCGAACTGTTCTGACCATGGCTGTAATGCAAGGGTAGTCCTTGAGGCAATTAGATATTAACAATGCTTTTTTGCATGGTGAGTTAACTGAGACAGTGTACATGATACAACCACCAGGATTTAAAGATGCTACCTATCCTAATCATGTGTGCAAGTTAAGGAAGGCCATCTATGGCCTTGAACAAGCTCCGAGAGCATGGTATTCAGCTCTAAAATTAGCCATTCTGGGTTTTGGTTTTCAGAACTCTAAATCAGACTCATCTCTTTTTATCT
This sequence comes from Carya cathayensis, assembly GCA_011037825.1. Lineage (NCBI taxonomy): Eukaryota > Viridiplantae > Streptophyta > Magnoliopsida > Fagales > Juglandaceae > Carya > Carya cathayensis. The sequence goes on from QGSO01000303.1 coordinate 217,453, forward strand.
ACAGTCAGAATTCCACTACATGCTATCTATTAGTCTATGTGGGTGATTTGGTTCTTACTGGTAATAATAAACATTTTGTGGATGAGATAATTGCACAACTTGGTGGTCGATTTTCCTTAAAAGGGAGCTCCATTTTTTCTTGGGAATGGAAGTTATTCCAACAACATCTGGAATTTTTTTTATCTCAACATAAGTACATTTGAGACCTCCTCTCCAAAACAAACATGGCAGGTGCTAAAGATGTCTCTACTCCACTGTCATCCAGCACAGCTCTCCAATTAGTTGATGGAACTTCTTCCACTGACAGTACAATACCGAGTTCAGATGTGTTATTGGTGCTCTTCAATACCTGTCCCTCACTCGTCCTGATATCTCATTCTCGGTGAATAAACTATCCCAGTTTATGCACAAACCAACGGTGACCCATTGGATAGCTGCAAAGCGACTTCTTCACTATTTGAAGCAAACTATTTTTCATGGTCTTCACATCAGAAAAAAAATCCAGCTTTGAACTCTCCACTTATTCTGATGCAGATTGGGCAGGAAATTATGATGATCGAACCTCCACCTCAGTGTATATAAGTTTTCTTGGTATCAATCACATCTCTTAGAGTTCAAAGAAACAACGAGCAGTAGCACGTTCATCTATTGAAGCAGAGTATAGAGCCCTTGCAAACGCTGCCTCTGAAACCACTTAACTTCTATCATTATTCCAAGAACTCTGCTTACCCCTCAAAGGACAACAAAAACTACTCTGTGATAATTTGGGGGCCACACACCTCAGTTTTAATCCCATACAACACTCTCGAACGAAACACATTTAGATTGATCTTCATTTTGTTCGAGATATACGGGGGCTTCTCACTATCCATCATGTCAACACTCAAGATCAGCTAGCTGACCTTCTCACCAAAGCTCTTTCAAGACAAAGAACTGAAATTCTTAGGAACAAGATTGGCTTGGCCGATGGCAACTTCATCTTGCGAGGACGTATAAAGGAAATCAATCAACTTCCTCAAATCAAGCAGCAGAATAAGGAAACAAATTCTTAGTCCTAAATCAAGTCTATAACATCTAGCTTTTTATTCCAGGATTCTTACTAAAATTAGCACCTGTAAATTTGTATTTATTTGGAGAATAACAATTGTAATGTGTGTGAATATTTTCTGAATGAAGGCAGTAAATCAATTATGTGCAAATACTTGTATTCCTCAAATCTCATCATGCCCCTCACTTGGGTGAGTTGGTAGTTTTTAACCCCAAAATACTCTCTAGTCCTATCAACTCGATGGATGGGTGGGTGGCTTAATCCACATTCTGGATCCCATCGTATCACAATTAAAAACCATATCACACCCAACAAGTCAAAAACCATATCACAACCATATGCATTCAAACTTCACTATGGACCAAATTTGTTCAATGAGACCCATGGTTGTGCATCTCCATGTGCTGATCTTGTGGTTGTTTGCATATGCATATTCACAGTCGTGGGCCTCCATGCACAAGAAACTATTAGTTATGAGAAACTTAGGTGGAAGAGATGGAGGACAAGAGAAGCAAGAGTAGGAAGAGATGAAGAAAAATATAAGGAGAAGAAGAGGGAATAAAGAACAAAAGGGAAGGGAAGCTTGAATGGTGCGGCCTTGCTGAAAAAAATAAAGTGGTAGAGAGAATTAGGGGTTGTTTGGATTGAGAGGTCCTCTTAATTCATTTAATCTCATTTAATAAATACAACTTTTTCAAATTTTCAAATAAAATATAATAAACAATTCAGCTTTTTCAAACTCGAAAATAAAAATAATATTAAAATATTATATTCTAATAATATTTTATTTAATTTTCATATTGTATCATTTATTTCAACTCATTATCCAAACCTACCCTTAGGCTTCTTCTTTTTTAGGAAAATTCTATACACCATATTAACATCCCACTAAGTATGATGTGGCATATTTATCACCATTGAATGATCATTTATTGCATGTTTTTTTATCATCCAATGGTGATAAATGAGTCACATCTTACTTAATAGGATGAAAATAAGATGAGAGTGTGGTGTATAGCATTACTCTTTTTTTTATACATATACTAAATATGCTGGCATGTAGGTGATATACGATTATCCCCCATCCCTTTAGTTTTTGTTCTCATCCTCCCTCACCTATCTGCCCACAAATACTTGGCAGGTAGCTTACCCAGTACCTAATGCCTAATGGGAGTTGACAAATGTGTCGGGTGAACTAATACTGGGGCCAGCCACCACCCCCAATTATCAATAGAATAATTTGTTTAAGACAAAAAGCTCAATGAACCAAGACGACGACAAGGAACCTTTGAAAATATGCAGACTTGGAGATAGGAGTTATTATGCAAAGTAGCCGTTTTTAAGAATGGACAATGTTATGGCTGCTATGGAACATCTGGGAGTATGGTTAGTCGCATTTAGTCATGGATGCCATTCAAAGGCAATAGTGGTTCAGATTAGCTTATAGCATTTAATAATAGTTATGTCTTATGTATATTGGTAGTAGTCATTAACAATGTGTATGACGTTATATGTTCCAATTCCTACTAAGTAGTATAATGTATGTAAACTATGAGAATATTAATTCATCACAGATATAATTATTATTTAAACTACGAGAATAAAAATTCACCACATATATAATTGGTATATAAACTATGGGAATATTAATTCACCATAGATAATAATAATCAGGTGATATAGATGACCATGTGTATAAGGTTAGAGATTTAAAGAATACTGCAGCTGGCTAGAGTCTCGTGCTAATAACGTATTATAAAACTAAAGGTGAATAGCAAATGATTCAAAGATCACAAAAGAGANCTTGCGCCAAATAAACATTTAAAATGCTTTTCTACATGGTTCATTGACTGACACGGTTTATATGTAGCAACCTCAAGGGTTTATCAACTCTGCTTATCCTCACTATGTTTGTAAATTGAATAAGGCTATCTATGGCCTTAAACAGGCCCCACGTGCCTGGTTTGCCCAACTCAGTAACTGGTTGATTGAGTATGGCTTTTCTGCCTCTAAAGCAGATCCCTCATTATTTGTTCTCAAGAATGGTGATTTGACCATTTATTTGTTAATCTATGTTGATGACATGGTTATAACCTCTTCACAACCGCATGCTATTGATTCTCTTATTTCTGCTCTGGCCACTGTCTTTCCTGTCAAGGACTTGGGAAAGCTCTCTTATTTTCTTGGACTTGAGATTGACTATTCTGATGCTGGATTATTTTTGTCACAACGGAATATATAAAAGATCTGTTGGCTAGAAGCAATATGCTTTCTGCCAAACCAATGACCTCATCTATGGCAGCTTCTCTTAAGCTGTCTCAATATGATTCCCTTGAGTTTGATGACTGCACTCTGTTCTGAAGCATTTTAGGAGGGTTACAGTATTTTTCCATGACTAGACCTGACATAGCCTTTGCTGTAAACAAAGTCTGTCAGTTTATGCACTGCCCAAAGCTCTCACACTGGATTGCTGTTAAAAGAATTCTTTGCTACTTAGAGGAAACTCTCAATCTTGGTTTGTTTTTTAAGAAGACTTCAACCATTATTCTTCAAGCTTATACCGATGCTGACTGGGCTGGATACCCAGATGATAGACGCTCCACTGGTGGCTTCTGCATCTTCCTTGGTCAACACTTGGTCTTCTGGAGCTCCAAGAAGCATAAAAAAGTTGCGAGATTTAGCACTAAAGCAGAGTACAAATCCCTAGCCTCCACGGCTGCTGAATTGATCTGGTTACCAACATTGCTCCATGAACTTGGCATCTCTTTGTCACAACCACCCACTCTCTGGTGTGACAACATTGGCGTAACCTTTCTCTCTACAAATCCACTCTATCATTCATGCACAAAACACATAGAAGTTGACTACCATTTTTTTCATGATCATGTTGTTGCAAATACTTTCAAAGTCTCCTATTGCAGCTCAAAGGACCAGCTAGCTGATGTTTTTACCAAACCACTAGTTTCAGATAACTTCCTTCATTTCTGTACGAGTCTCAATGTTGTTGATACCTCACTGGACTCGAGGGGACGTATTAGCATAGCACCATCTATTCCGAAATTGTCCTAGAGAATTCTAGAATATAATTTTCCTTTTCTGTTATTGATTTTATTATTCTCTTGTAACAGAATGATTCCTTTGTAAAGTGTATGAATATACACTACCTCACACTATCAATATAACTTGGAAATTCAGTAAAGTAGTGGCTCTAACACACCCAAACCACAGTCGCAAAATCCCTTGCTGAAAGCAACTTCAGGGTCAGCAATGAAAAGGCTCTCTTGGAGGAAATGCAGCTTACATGGAAACGAGGTATGTGTTTTAATTGTAACGAGAGATTTACTCCAGGGCATCACTGCAACACAACAGAAGCCTTTCTCATCAAAGGACCACCAAAATGGGAGCATGAAGTGGCAGTTAAAGAAGAGAATGATAACTCGGACTACAAAGAAAAGGTTACTGTTAAACCTTGGAGACAAGATTCCAGTAGAGGGGATGGCAGATGATAGAACCCTAAACCTTTGAAAATATGCAGACTTGGAGATAGGAGTTATTATGCAAAGTAGCCGTTTTTAAGGATGGACAATGTTATGGCTGCTATGGAACATCTGGGAGTATGGTTAGTCGCATTTAGTCATGGAAGTGCCATTCAAAGGCAATAGTGGTTCAGATTAGCTTATAGCATTTAATAATAGTTATGTCTTATGTATATTGGTAGTAGTCATTATACAATGTGTACTGACGGTTATTTGTGTGCCAGTTTCCTTCTAAGTAGTGTATATATGTAAATGGTAGTGTGAGGAAGAGGTGTATAAGAATTATCTATCTTGTGGTTTCCTTCACACCCAAAGTGAAGAATTGTGTGGTCTACTCCCACCCTAAGTGGAGATTTATCCTAATATAAATTCTTATTTGGTTGTTTACAATATGGGACCTATCAAAGTTCAAATCCTCTATAGAGTAAGAGCTGCTAGGGTTCTATCATCTGCCTTCCCCTCTACTGGAATCTTGTCTCCAAGGTTTAACAGTAACCTTTTCTTTGTAGTCCGAGTTATCATTCTCTTCTTTAACTGCCACTTCATGCTCCCATTTTGGTGGTCCTTTGATGAGAAAGGCTTCTGTTGTGTTGCAGTGATGCCCTGGAGTAAATCTCTCGTTACAATTAAAACACATACCTCGTTTCCATGTAAGCTGCATTTCCTCCAAGAGAGCCTTTTCATTGCTGACCCTGAAGTTGCTTTCAGCAAGGGATTTTGCGACTGTGGTTTGGGTGTGTTAGAGCCACTACTTTACTGAATTTCCAAGTTATATTGATAGTGTGAGGTAGTGTATATTCATACACTTTACAAAGGAATCATTCTGTTACAAGAGAATAATAAAATCAATAACAGAAAAGGAAAATTATATTCTAGAATTCTCTAGGACAATTTCGGAATAGATGGTGCTATGCTAATACGTCCCCTCGAGTCCAGTGAGGTATCAACAACATTGAGACTCGTACAGAAATGAAGGAAGTTATCTGAAACTAGTGGTTTGGTAAAAACATCAGCTAGCTGGTCCTTTGAGCTGCAATAGGAGACTTTGAAAGTATTTGCAACAACATGATCATGAAAAAAATGGTAGTCAACTTCTATGTGTTTTGTGCATGAATGATAGAGTGGATTTGTAGAGAGAAAGGTTACGCCAATGTTGTCACACCAGAGAGTGGGTGGTTGTGACAAAGAGATGCCAAGTTCATGGAGCAATGTTGGTAACCAGATCAATTCAGCAGCCGTGGAGGCTAGGGATTTGTACTCTGCTTTAGTGCTAAATCTCGCAACTTTTTTATGCTTCTTGGAGCTCCAGAAGACCAAGTGTTGACCAAGGAAGATGCAGAAGCCACCAGTGGAGCGTCTATCATCTGGGTATCCAGCCCAGTCAGCATCGGTATAAGCTTGAAGAATAATGGTTGAAGTCTTCTTAAAAAACAAACCAAGATTGAGAGTTTCCTCTAAGTAGCAAAGAATTCTTTTAACAGCAATCCAGTGTGAGAGCTTTGGGCAGTGCATAAACTGACAGACTTTGTTTACAGCAAAGGCTATGTCAGGTCTAGTCATGGAAAAATACTGTAACCCTCCTAAAATGCTTCAGAACAGAGTGCAGTCATCAAACTCAAGGGAATCATATTGAGACAGCTTAAGAGAAGCTGCCATAGGTGAGGTCATTGGTTTGGCAGAAAGCATATTGCTTCTAGCCAACAGATCTTTTATATATTTCCGTTGTGACAAAAATAATCCAGCATCAGAATAGTCAATCTCAAGTCCAAGAAAATAAGAGAGCTTTCCCAAGTCCTTGACAGGAAAGGCAGTGGCCAGAGCAGAAATAAGAGAATCAATAGAATGCGGTTGTGAAGAGGTTATAACCATGTCATCAACATAGATTAACAAATAAATGGTCAAATCACCATTCTTGAGAACAAATAATGAGGGATCTACTTTAGAGGTAGAAAAGCCATACTCAATCAACCAGTTACTGAGTTGGGCAAACCAGGCACGTGGGGCCTGTTTAAGGCCATAGATAGCCTTATTCAATTTACAAACATAGTGAGGATAAGCAGAGTTGATAAACCCCTGAGGTTGCTACATATAAACCGTGTCAGTCAATGAACCATGCAGAAAAGCATTTTAAATGTTTATTTGGCGCAAGGCTAGTTTTGACTAACAACTAGAGACAAAATCAGACGGATGGTATTGGATTTAACCACAGGACTAAACGTTTTGTTGTAGTCCAAACCCAACTGTTGGTGATAGCCTTTGGCTACCAACTGAGCCTTTCTATGAGCAAAAGAACCATCAGAGTTCAATTTGGTTCTATAAATCCATTGACATCCAAGAATATTAAAGGTGGGAAGAGGAGATACCAATGTCCAAGTATTATTTTGAATCAAGACATTATATTCAAGAGACATAGCATCATAGCATCATACCACGGTGGAACATCCACTGTGGTATTGAGGTAAGTTCGTCGCGGGAAGTGAATCGTGCCATCTGTGAGAGTCCGTGGACGAGAAGAATTTGTTTGACTCCGAGTGATGATGGGTGAACTCGGAGGAATAAGTGTAGAGGAAGATCTGTGTTGAACTGGCGAAGGATTAGGAGGATTAGAATCTGGAGGAAGAGAAGAACTAGTAGAATCCGAGGAGGGGGAGATGGCATCTATAACAGCCTGCTAAAATTTAGCCTTATCTTCTCACCCTTCTCTTTCTTTTTTTTTGTACATATTAGACAGCACGGCAATCAGTTTTGGATTCCTTCCCGACAGCAATCACCATCTCTCTCATCTCTACCCTCACCCGAAATCACGTGCATAATTTATCTTTTTCCGTAAATCACATTATTTTGTTCTTCACCGACAACTGTAAAATCATGAACAGAATTATCCTAAGCGTTGTACCTCGATGGCGTATTCCGGATCTTATCCACCGGATTTCAAAGTATTAGATAAGCTTGTTTTTAAAGTAGCACAATTATAATAATTTAATGAGCTCTGAAAATATTATAATTGTGGATAATTACTTAGATTAAATATTTTAGTTGTTTTAAGATATTAAGAGGTTTAATTTTACGTTGAAAACTCTTATTTAAATTAAATGGTTTTATCCTCTTTGAGTGATTAAAGATACTTTATCATTTTAATAATGATGAAGAAATATTATTTTATAAACCTTAGTTTATAAAATAATAATCTATCTTAATTCCTCTCAGTGTTTATTTAAGTGTTTTATGCACTTTGATTAATTAATGATACTTTATCATTTTATATAATGATGAAGAAAATATTATTTTTATAAACCTTAGTTTATAAAATAATATTCTATCTTAATTCCTCTCAGTGTTGTAATTAAGTGTTTTATTAATTTAAATGATTTTATCTCTTCGATTAATTAACGGTACTTTATCATTTTAAATAATGATGAGAAAATATTATTTTATAAACTTTAGTTTATAAAATAATATTCTACCTTAATTTCTCGTAGTGTTTTATTTAAAGTGTTTTATTTAAAATAAAACACTTACGCGTTTTCAAATCAGTGTTTTAACTCATCGTTGGATTATTTGAGGATCCCGAAGCGTAGGATTGAAGTTAATTACCTAGGCCCCTACCCTTTTCCCTTCACTTTTTCTCTTTTTCTTTTTCTTCTTCTCTCTCCTCTCTTTCCTCTCCATGGCCGATTACGTGATGTAGCTCCTCCATAGCCGATCGGTTTGAGCTTCCTACCGGCGCCACCTCCGGCCGCCATGACCCACCTCCACCTCCGGCATGTCCCTCCCTCACCGGCGAGCTCTACTGCACCGGTGGTGTGCAACGCTTCCCCGGCCACCCAATCTCTCTCCTTTCTCCTCCAAAGAAATGGGTCTTAATGGCTTTTCCTCCATTTTGGACCACATACACGGCCAAATCAACCACCAAGCACCACCAATGGATTCACCTCATCAAGGGCTTCCTCCCCATGTCTTTCTTTTCCCCTAACTCTCACTCTTTCTCATATGGGTCTCTCAAATCACACTTCGGTTGCACCACCGTGCACCACCATACACGGCCACCCGTGGTGTTTCACCACCACCATCTTGTTCCTCTCATCCCCATGAACCTCTCCAAGAAATTTCATGGCCAACGGAGCTTTGTAGAGCTCTCACTCTCCCTCACTCTCCAAGGCCGAAAATGGCTTCAAACGGCCGATCCGCCGCCGTTAGCCGCCGTACGACCACCACCTCGCCACCACAGCTCCACCACATGTTCATCTACCTTTCCCTAGCTTGCCATGAAGTTCTATGGCATTTCGCTACCTCACGCCTCCTCCCACCATTCGGTTTTACTGTTCATGGCGTGATGCCGCCGTGCTCCGCCACCTTTGACCATCACAAGGTGACCATGAGCCTTCCAAGGCCACGCTTAGCTTTTCTCAGCCCCAAACTACCACTTTATGTGGTGGACAGCCACCGTACGCGGTGTTACCGCCACGTACGTTCCTCCGACGCATGTTCGTGACGAGCAGCGAGCGACGCACGGGTTATCCCGTCGATGGTATAACCCTCTATCTCTAGTTATTTACGTTTAAAGTAGTTAGTTGATTGGTTTGTGGACTGTGTAGTTGTATTTGTGGAGTTCGCTGCGTAGTTGTGAAGCGAAGTGTGGTTGTGAAGTGTTGGGCTTGATTTTGTAGTTTTGTGGACTGTGCTGTGAAGTATGGGCGTGAGATGGATGCCGTAGTTGTGATACGGCGTGTAGTGTGAAGAGAGTACGCGTGTAGCGTATCCTGTGTAATGCAGGACGCGCCGCTGCGAGTGCGCTATAGTGATGTGTGTCGTAGAAGGAAGGGAGTACGACATGGAGTGTACTCCGTGTTGTATGGCGATGCATCGTGTGATGTGCATCGTGTTGATGAGTGTTGTAGCGAAGGAAGTACGCGTAGCGCATACTCCGTGTCGCGTAGCGATGCACCGTGAGCGTGTATCGAGTCGATGGTTGTTGTAGTGTGGATGGAAGAGAGTTCACGTGAGTGTACTCTGTATAAGTCGTGAAACACCGGATGGCGTGTCACGAAGGGTTGGATGGCGTAACAGAGAAGTGTAGAGCGTATGGTGTAGTGTTGGGAAACTGTATGACAGTGTCCCGAAGCAGTGGTGTATTTGGCTTATAGTCCGGGGTGACGGGTGTCATCTTGTGGTTGACTATGGCTAAGAGTATATGGATTGAGAAAGAGTTGTTTGTTTGGTTGTTATTGATAATTTTAATGAACTTGATTTAGTGCAAAGGCTTTCTGAAGTCAATTTATCTCTTCCGAGTATAGTGAAACCTCAAGTTGCCGTGGTGTTGCAAGTGCTCACAATATGGCAATTGAGTTCAGAAGTGAAAATCTTAAGGACTTGAGTGTTCCTCTTCCAGCTGTTGTGCAGTTCCTCGTGTTTCGCGCTCTATTCTCATAGAACGCGACGATCGAGGTAAGTTAGCCTCTAACTTACTATCAGTTTATTGTGTATGTGTGATGGGTAAGGGAACTACAATTTATGTATGTATGTTATCATATATGTCATGTCATGCAATGTCATTACATGTTTATCTGTTACGCATGATTTAATCTCTAATGAATAATTATCTGTTACACAGCAATTTGTGACACGTATAATACGTGGGGCCACAACAACTGTGGAGTACGTATTATATTTTATGTTACGTATAATACGTGGGGCCACAACAACTGTGGAGTACGTATTATATTTTATGTTACGTATAATACGTGGGGCCACAACAACTGTGGAGTACGTATTATATTTTATGTTACGTGTATTCATGGGGCCACAACAACTGTGGAGCATGAAGTATGGGGCCACAACAACTGTGGAGCATACACTACGTGAGACACAGCAATTGTGACACGTAGAATACGTGGGGCCACAACAACTGTGGAGTACGTATTAACGCACGTTATTAATCAAGACAATTGAATAAGATTCCAAGTTTATATTAAGTCAAGTTTCAGATCAAGTCCATGTTATGTTATGCTCACGTACATGTATGTTCATGATCATGTTATGTTCACGTTTATGATATGTTCAAGCTCACGTTCACATTATGTTATGTTCACGTTTATGTCATGTTATGTTCAAGTTTATGTTATTTTCAAGTTCTTATTTATGTTATGCATGTTTACGTTCATGCTATATTTCAAGTCCATGTTATGTTTCATGTTCATGTTATGTTGTTAGTCCATGTTATGTTTTAAGCTCAAGTTCATGTCATGTTAAGTCAAGTTCAGTTCACGTTTAAGTTCTGGTTATGTCATGCTATATGTCAAGTCATGCTATGCTTATGTACGACTATACTTATGCATTTATGCTTTTACTGCCATGCATGCATCTTTAACCTGTGTGTGGAGTTTTATGTTAACTTACTGAGATTTGTAATCAAATCTCACTGTGGTAGTCCCAACTACCATTCCCCCCGAATGGTAGATCTTGTTACAGGACCCGAAGGAGAATTGGAATCTGACCAACTGAATACGGTCGACTAGGCCACGGTGCGATGTTGATGATGGATAGTATTTAACTTAGGTTAATACTTGTACTTTTGGAGTTGTATCTCAAGTATTCTTTTGATCACAATCATTTTGGACTAGTGTGGTGATCACGGCTTTTTAGTATGCCTTTATGTATGAAATATGTTTCAAGTATTTGGGATATTTTTAGTTTGGTGCATAGTATTGCTAAAGAAAAAGAAAATTAATATCCGCTGCGAATATTGCATAATGCTAGATGCATGTTAGGAACATTGCATCTTATATGTCATGAACGGGGGCAGGTAACCTTGTGTTGCATGTCCCGACGCTTCAAATGTCCGTTCAATCCCAAGCGAAATTTGGGGGCGTTATAGCATCAGTTGCAGAGGAACTGGAAGAGGAATTAGTAGGGCTGTACGCCGACCCGACCCGGTCCGAGAAAAGGAATGTTCCGACTCGAACCGATTTTGTTTGTTCCGAACGGAATAATTTCGTGTCTCTTCCGTTACCCGATTACTCGACCGGAAAATTTTTGAGTCGGAATCGGTTATTCCATTTTGCCATGAGTTATTGTCATGTGAGTCTGTTCCCAATCCTGTCGAAAAAACATAGAGAGAAAATGCAAAGATAGAGAAATGTTGATGAGACAGTTGAACCAAGCGGCCAGATCGGAGACGGTGAGGCTGGGAGACAGAGCAAGGTGAGGGGGTAAAGCTAAACCCAGGTGCTGATCAAGCGGCCAGATCGGAGACGGAGCTGCGTTTCAAGCCTAAAGCCGAAAACGTCTTTCCGAAGAAGAAGAAGTTGGTCACACGTACGAGGCTGGGAGATGGAGAGTCAGGGCTGAGATCGTCGAGTCACGATTGTGAGGCTGGGAGACGGAGAGTCACAGAGAAGGAACTGATAGTTGGCCGCTGGGCGTAGGTTTCAGAAGAAATCAAGAATGAAAATGCGGAGTAACAGACGGGGGAAACCTGGAAGGGGGAAGAGTCAGGATTGTAAACGGCGTCGTTTGAAGAAAGATGCGGTTAACGGGTAATTACCCGACCCGGTTGTTTTCAAACGGGTACTAACCGGAAATACCCGATTCCGACCCATTTTGTTTCAGTACGGATAATTTGCAGCGATTCGGGTCGAAACTTCCGGGTCGGGTCGGGTAGGCGGTTTATTTGTTCACCCCTAGGAATTATGGTTACTCGAGGGAGAAGAAGCATAGATTGGGATATGCAAAGAAGAGGAATGAGATATATGAGACAGGCCTGGGCCGAGAATGGATTGGGTAAAAAGTGGAAGAGAAACATGGGTTTGGGTCAAGGAGGGTGAAATGGATGGAAGAGAGACGGGCTTTTGTTTTGAAAAGGGGAAGGAGCCTTCATCAAAGGTTACATCCCTAGAAATGTAAAGCCTATTGGTGTTGGGCTCAAGACATTTGTAGCCTTTATATGAGGGCTATAGTCCAAAAAGACACAAGAAATAGAATGGAAGTTAAGTTTGTGTTTATTATAAGGCCTTAAATTGGGCCAACATTCGCACCAAAAAACTTTTAATGAGGAATAATTGAGATGTTTTTAATAAACCATGAAGTGAGGGGATTTATTATTAAGAATTTTTGAAGGAAGCATATTAATTAAGTGGACCGAAGTTTCAAAGGCCTCAACCCAATAAGTGGTGGGTAGAGAGGAATGGGCTAGGAGAGCAAGCCCAGTTTTGACAATATGTCAATGCTTATGCTCTACTAGTCCATTTTGTTGATAGGCATATGGACAAGATAATCGGTGAGTGATGCCAAGTTGAGAACAGATAGAAGTAATAAGCTTAAATTCAGCTCCACCATCAATTTGAAGGGTAATCAATTTACAATTAAAGTCTTTCAACGAAGGGTAAAAATTGAGAGAAAATCGATTGAACATCAGATTTCATTTTTAATGGAAAAAGCCATGTATAGCAAGTAAATTGATCTATGAAAGAAACATAATAGCGAAAGCCACATTTTGAAGTAACTGGAGATAGGCCCTAGAGATCTAAGCAGAGTAGTTGCAAAGGCTTCGTGTAAGTTGACTGACTGGGCCCATATGGAAGCTGGCAACTCTTTGCAAGCGGGCAGGCAGGACATTTGAAGGAAGAACTTCTGGAGGAAAGTGGCAAACAGTGATTGTGAACAATTTTGGAGACCAGTTGGAGAGAGGGGTGACCCAAACTTTGATGCCAATTAGGAAGCGTAGTCCGTTCACCAAGATGAGTGGAGGTGACGGATTTTATTGAAGGAAATTGATAAAGGCCATTACGAGTGGGATTAGTGAGAAGGGTTCTCCCCGTCTGAGAATCCTTCACAGAAAAGTGAGTTGCATGAAACTCAAAGAAGCAAGAATTATAAATGCAAAATTGTAAGACAAAGATAAGGTTTTTGGTAATGTTTGGAACATGCAGAAGATTTTTTAGAGTAAAAGAAACAGAGTTGGAAGTAAAAGAGTTGTCACCAGTGTGTTGAATGGGAAGGCACGATCCATCACCTACGTGAATTGCATCCACACCAGAGTAGGGTTCACTGTGAAGGTTAAGCTTGATGAGATCATGGGTAATATGGTGGGTGGCTCTTGAATCGGGATACCAATTTTGGTCAGAGTAGGAGATAGAGGAAGTGTGGTTTGCAAAAAAGGATTGAGGTGGGTCCAGTTGGTATGAATGGTCAAATCTGCATTGGCACTGAAGGGCAATATGCCCTTGCTTGTTGCAAACTTGGCAAGTGGTTCTTGGGCCGCTAGGTGTTTGAGAATAATTTCCTGAAGGACTGAAAGAACGTCCACCACGATTCTAAGATCTACCATTACCACATCTTCCTCTACCCTGTCGACCACCACGGAAATGACCTCTTCCTCACTGATCACGACTGTTGTAATTAAATGAAGGCTCAACAAGAGATTTAGCAATGTTAGCAGTATAAGCAAGTCTATTTTCATGAATGAGCAGCAACTGATAAAGTTCAGATGAGGAAAGAGGATCAGATCTTGTAGTGATAGAGGTCACAAAGAGTTCTTAGGCTGGTCCAAGACCAGTGAGAAGGTAAGAGACAAATTCTTTGTCTGGAAGAGGGTTACTGGTTGCAGCTAGCGTATTAGCAAGCTTTCTAACCTTTGCAAAATAATCTAAGATGGACAGATCACCACAGGAGAGATTTGTAAGTTGATAGCATACTTGGAATTCCTTTACTTGTGAATGAGAGGCAAACATGGATTTCAAAGAGTGCAATTTTATAGGAGAGGACCTGTCCAAGAACAGAATCTGAGAGAGATGAAAACAGAACGCTAAGAACTAGTTGATCTTTCCTCATCCAAGCAAGATAGTCTGGGTTGATTTTGGGTATTGCATTGTCACTAGAAGGTAGAAGCTGCACAGGGTAACGCAAGGTTCCATCAATGTATCCATAGAGGTCCTGACCTTGAAGGTATGCAGAGATTTGGACATTCCAAAGTAATTTTCGATGGTGAGTTCAGTAGTTACAACGTGAGAGAAAGAAGAGAAGATAGATGAGTGAGACTCTGAAGAAGAAGATGAGGGCGTAGCCATGGATCACGAGACTGCTAGTCAAGCAGCTCTAATACCATGTTAGAGCCACTGCTTTACTGAATTTCCAAGTTATATTGATAGTGTGAGGTAGTGTATATTTATACAGTTTACAAAGGAATCATTCTGTTACAAGAGAATAATAAAATCAATAACCAAAAAGGAAAATTATATTCTAGAATATTCTAGGACAATTTCGGAATAGATGGTGCTATACTAATAGGGTGGAGCCATCTTTATTTTATCTGTTTTCTTCTTACGGGATATCCTATCATCTCTCATCCTAGCAATTTCGATTGTTTCCTTCAATGTACGTGGATTGAACATTCTAACTTCATCGGCAATCTCATCTTTTAACCCTGTAATGTAGGAAGGTCCCAACTAAAGCATCTTGTGGCCATCCTTCAACTCGGTTTGCCCGTCCTTCAAACACTCGCTGATAATCCCGTAAAAATCATTGTTGTTTGACTCGTGCCAACGCCTCGTCAAAATTCTCATACTTTGTAGGACCGAGTCAGTCTCAAACGCCTCCCATGTCTCTCGCAGCATTCTTCAAAGCCATTGCAACCATTGGTTTGCCTCACCTTCCAAATTGAATGATGCCAAGGACACCCGCTGGTTTGGAGAGGTTCCTTGAAACTCAAAAAATTATTCAACTCTTTTAAGCCATTCAACAGGATCAACTCTCGCAAACCGAGAAAAGTCCATTTTGGTAAATCTCTCTGTAGCCGTTGAGTCCTCCGACGTTGATCCTCCTGACAACATGGAGCTCTTCGATCTCCTTACACCCTCCAGACAGGTCATACGGCTTCAGAGACCCATATAATAATGACGTTCGGCCTGGATTAATCTAGGGATTGGATTTATATAGGCACCACTAAAGAATTGGGCTACGAATTGGATGAATATTTTCGGCCTAGAAGAAGACCTTGATGGTTTGTCATACCAGGCCAGGCCTCATTCAGATTTGGTATGGGCCCAGCTTTTACTTGGTATTTGCTCTGATCTTTTCTTTTTTCCCTTTCTGGTTATAGCCTAAGATGAATTTGTTATGCCTTTAAGTTTAAAGAAGAGTAATTATTAGATGGCATTAGAGTTCGGTCAATTAATATTTTTATCTTATCATAAGATATCATATCGATTAAAATTGATATTTACATAAGTAATTTAATTAAATAGTAAATTGTGATAAAATGATAGTACTGTGTCACCTATGTGCGAGGGCGTCTAATAATTTTTTTTAAATGTCTCAAAGAAATGTGTCCATACAACTTTACATGTTTCATGCACTTTTTTTTTTTTTTTTTTGGGGGGGGTATTACTCAATCATACATTTCTGTGGGTTTATTTGGGACAATCTCTTGATACCCTCATCATTTTAAAAAAAAAAAAAAAAAAAAANCACACACACACACACAGAGGTGATTGGTTTATTTCATCATTAAGAATGGGAATCTTGGAGTGTCATTGATTAACTAATAATGAGGATGTGCATGTGTGGGTGAGAAGTGGGCATCATGGATAAGCACGCGCTTCATGATCTGCCAAAAGGTAGCTTGTGATCAATGTGGACATAATTGAAATGGATGGAGGGGAACCATAAGATATTCGTGAGTCATGAGCTTGAAATGGATGTTTTATTGTTACGTGCAAAGTATCAGGCACTGTCATGGAAGGAAAAGGCTTGTTTGTGGAGGATGGGAGATAATGGAGGGTTGTTCCATTTGCATCAAAATTCAACTTTTTTGAAAGCCTCTTTCGCTCCTACTTCCCAATTATATATATGTGGTCTCACAAGTTCTATGAAAAAGAATTTTCTTTTAAAAAAAGTATACTGCCACTCTCTTTCTCATTTTGGTTTGATGTTGATGCGATTGAGACTCTGCGTACCTACCTTTAATCTTCCCATTTTTCAGGGTTAGTATGTTTATGCTAATTAATGATGTTTAAGGTATAAAAAGGGTGCAGATTTGCTTACTGGATTTAGGAAATTTTCCCTTTTCTTAGGTACTTTTGGGGGGCCACTAGTGGCAGAATTAAACTCATTATCATTGATAAAAAGTATATTATCATCCTAAATGCTGTAATTAATGACACAAAGTTTCCAAAAGAAAAAAGAAAAAAAATTGAGACATAAAGGTTAGAGTAATCCCATGAACTTCGAAGCTCCAACAGTCTTAAATACTGTTCTTCCACTGAAATCAAACAGCTTTTTGAAAGAATGGGTACAAAACCAATACTGCATGAAAAATGATAATTATGCCCAAAATCATTCCCTTCTCTTATATTTTATTTTATTTTATTTTATTATTTTTAAATAACTTTTAACGACAAGGGCTTGGCGGCATATGATGACTGGATTGTCGTCACAACTCACAAGACTCTGAGGACTGTGCAGTACCCTCTCCTCGGGAGGAGAAGAAAATAAACTAGTCACGAGAGCTTTATATGTATATTAATTAATTTACTTGATTGCATAGTTACAAGCTTGATAGCCAGTCTCCCGTAACACGCACGTTGGATGGACCCACGCACATCACGATTTAGCCGAAATCTACATCACAGATTTTAAAATTAAAGGGAGGACTCTCGATTGTTCTTTGCATGTTTAGACCATTGACTTGTGGCTAGAGGAATCAGTGAGGTGTGTGTGGGCCTCATACATTGTACATATATATTTGGAGCACTGTATCCATAAAATATGTTGGCACGCCGAGCGTTTGCTTTTTCAAGGGGGTGAGCTTTTCAAAGAATCTACGGATGGATTTCGTTTGCTTTTGAAGGGGCTTATCAAGAATCTACGGATGGATTTCGTTTGAATAGTATACTCACATCTTTCCTTCCATTTCCAGAAAAATAAAAAGTGATATCTGTTCTTTTTTATTATTAATATTATTGGTCGGGGTGGGGTGGCATCATGTAGCCACAGATCCCAAAAGATTTTGAAGAAATATTATCCATCGCCGTCACGGAAAAAAAAATTAAAAAATAAAATAAAATTTGACACTTTTGATTTGTTGACGTAAAATAAAAGTTTTATATTTACGTATTTTTTTATGTATTTTATTAATATAATTAATTATTTTATTTTTTAATATAAAATAAATATTTTAATTAATCACATTAATAAAAATGACTGTATACGTAAAACTTAATCTTAAAAGTTAACGAGATAAAGTAAAAATCGAATAGTTTTTTTTTTTATTTCTATTTTATTTTTATGATCTATCATTCTTTATATTTTGGGCATATGGTGAAATGCAAAATGGTGGGAATTATTTATATATATAAAAGTACTTCTCGTTTTCCGAATCAATGTCAATGTATAAATTGCAGGTGCTTTAAGTCCAATAAATCCACTCTTTTTCATTTTAAAAGGAATCATATGATCCTCCTCGATCCTTAGATCATGAAATATTCTCAATTAAGTACTTAATCCAAAAAGAAAATCCAACGGTTGGGGCCCAAAATCGCATCCCCATGTTTTAATTAAGATCAATTGGAAGATTTTATAGTTAAAAATATATATATATATATATGATTCCATACCCTTTTGGCTTTGTACTATAATAAATCATAACTGAATCAACTAACATTGATCACCGGTCTATTAATTAAGGTACAACTATATTAATATAATCCTAAAGTTCTTTAATTGTTTATTCGATTTTAAAGGTAGGAATATAATAAGAGATCGATCGTTAGCCATTTGGCAAATGTTTATATTTTTAATCAATTAGACCTTGAACTATCTATAAGTATATGCACTTAATATTTTAATCTATTTTGTATTTCCTAGTGTGTTAATTTCTTGATGTATTAATTTCAATAACATGCTTTATTTAAAAGCATATATCAAATATATATATATATACACACATAATTATGAGTATATATAATATCGACGAGGAAAATTAATGCACTGCAAAAAGGTCACTGATTGTTGTGCATGCATGTAGACTTCCAGTACCCGTACGTGATCGATCGAAATGGTGAAATGGACTCGGACAGAGCCAGCCTGCATATGGGGAGAGCTTTGCTCAAGTGGGATCCACATCCTCAGCAACTTGCGATCCCACTGCATGCATGTGAAGTATATTATACTTAAAAAAAGAAAATTCTAAACATAATTTTATACATCACACATTATATATATATTTTATTAAATATTTAATACATAAATAATGAGTAGAAAATTTTAATTAATTTAATAAAAAAAATTTAAAATAATTAAAAAAATATAATATGTGGTGTGTATATTTATATGTAGCAAATCTCTATACTTAATATAAGAATTTTCAGAAAATTATTTTTTTCTTTATAAGTAGAAAAATGTTTTAGTTACAAAATAATTTTATTAAAATAAATTTATAAGTTAATGTGATTAATTAATATATATTATTTTTTATTATAAAATTATTTTTATGATAAAATAGGTTGACGCGTTGAAATAATATTATTTCATGATTGGTTTTTAATAAAATTCATATTATCTAGTACTGTAACTAAACACCAGCTAGCTAGGGCCAGTTGGTCCAGTTCTCGAATCCAGTGGAATGTCGTACAGATCCTATATATATATATATGCGAATGCCAATGCATCCTCTCCCATCACGTGAAATAAAATTTTCAATGGTTACTGGTCATAAAGAAGATCCCACTCATCTTTAAAAAGGAAAATACTGGATATCCTGCTGCGGGATATTTCTGCTGGAGATTTCGCTTCTTTTATTATTTTAGTTTTTTTTATTAATTAAAATAATATTATTTAATAATATTATATTTTAAAAAAAAATATATTAAAAAATGATATAAAATAAAAAATAAAAAAATATATAGAAGTAATTAAGCTAATGGGAGCTCCCGACGGAGCCCCAGGAGCGGCTGTAGCACGTTTCTTTTAAAAAAAAAAAAAAAAAAAAACGNATAAAAAAATATATATTGATGTATTGAAATCATATTATTTCATGATTGTTTTTTAATAAAATTCATATTATCTATTACTGTAACTAAACACCAGCTAGCTAGGGCCAGTTGGTCCAGTTCTCGAATCCAGTTGCAATATTAAATTTGTGAGAAACAATTGGAATGTCGTACAGATCCTATATATATGCGAATGCCAATGCATCCTTTCCCATCACATGAAAGAAAATTTTCAATGGTTACTGATCATAAAGAAGATCCCACTCATCTTTCGCTTCTTCTATTGTTTTAGTTTTTTTATTAATTAAAAAGATAATATTTAATAATATTATAATTTTTTTTGATCGAAGTGCTTCATTATTAATTTGTACATGCACGAGCCTAAATGTTAAAGTTACGTATCAGAACCTCTGACGTAGTACCACCTCGCATTATTTGAAGATATATAGGCCACAAAATGAAAGACAGAACACTAGTACTTAAAGCGAACAAATTATTAAAGATGAGAAATTCATAGAATCTGGAACTTGATCCAAAAAAAAACATATCAAACGCCTTGCATGTGTTTCTATTCCACGTGTGCTATGTTTATTGAAGGGAAACAAAAATATTAACTGTGATCAGGATCTTTCATTTCATTAAGTAACCGATAATTCTTTAGAGTTGATGCATGCATGATGCGCACACGACACACACGTTACAAGAGAAACGGATTTTTTTTTTTTATTATCAAAGAGACTATTGATGAAAATGAATGTATGTGATTTTAGTCGCAAAATTTTAATTGTAAAAACTCGTAGTGACATGATTCACACGTGTATGCATGTACCTGTGGTTTGGATCTAACATCCATCATCTAATTTTGTGCTCGATTTCAAACTTGTTTTTCTTGAATTTTAATTCCCAAGAAGTCGAGCAATAATATATTAAAACATGGAATAATTATATTGTACGTACGCGGTACGACATCATGCCCAGGAAAGCCATGCATGCACCTGAGTCCGAGGGGATCGATGGCAGACTTGCAGTACCTAATTACGTGGGTGGCTGCCATGGTGCCATGCATGCATGTAACATGTTGTCGCAGGCACAACACTTTATAGTTTTTTCCAGTCTTAAAAAAGATAAACACGATGATTTGTGATCAAAACCACGCAATTTGATTTGCGGACAAAAGAAATCTTGAAACCACATAATAATTAGCTGTAATCAAGAGATCGAGTGAGCAATTTATTAAATGTGTTGGACCCGAGATCGACTATATATATTTAAAGATGGTATCTTCGACGTTTTAATGGCCATTAATTGATGAACCAGTCGACAAGCTGGCCGGGTGAGAAATCGGTGTAACGAACAACGTTGATATATACTCTACCAATGATCTGCTAATTCTCATGGAATGTTTTATAAAAGAAATAGAAAGAATTTCATGAGTGTTAGTAACATAAGTTTAAATAATTAAATTTATTTATTAATTCCATTATTTCAATATGGTATATTTAGACTAGCAAAAGTACTGCCGACAACATATATAATATGATCTATTTGATTGACATAAAGAACATTAGACTGAAGAATTAATAGAATTAAAATAGTAATATTTTCACAAATATTTCAAAGAAAAGCATTACCTTTTTTTAGAAGAAAATGTTCCTGCTTTTCAACCAAAAATAGGTCTCAATCGGAAAGGCATTGATGTTAATTAAAGATATAGAATAAATGATGTCATGATCTTATATATAATAATAATAAAAATAAATAAATTCTGCACCCTACAGCCACAGGGTAGTGATTCAAAAACTTAATTTGGAGTACTTGTGAGTTGTCGGTATCAACTTTAAAAACAGACCCACATTCTCGATGGTCCTGTCCATGAGTTATTGACTCGAAGCTGCTCGCTTTTCCTGTTACGTTTACTTTCCACAGTCCCAATTGCATTAGATTCCAAGAAAATTCAAGCCAACGTAGATGACTTAATTAAAGCATATCAAAGACCATTGATTGGCACTAAAATTATGCCAAATATTTTGCATGTGATTGAAAGATTTTCCTTTTTCTTTGGAATGATATGACCGAAGACCGAAAGTTGAAAGTTGGAGCAGAAGCAGGATAGGGTCAAACTCTCGTCGACTCACAATCCCGCAGCTTTCTGTCCCTCCAAAGTTGAAACAATATGCCCATTGTTTGGTAACAAGCATAGTAGATTAACCATCAAACCAGTACCGGAAACTTCAAAAGCCCGTGCATGGCCAGGCTAGCTAGCGGCGTAAATGATAAATCGCTCTTGCTCTAGCACTAAAATACATGGAATGCCACGTGGCAACTCTACTAGTAAATTTATAATTAATGGAGTGCTCTAATTACAAAAACATATATATTATAATTTATTATCTTTATTTATCCTTTATTTATATATATATCAAAAATAAGTTCATATTAAAAAGTTAGTATAAATATTTATGTTTAAGATTAAAATTTTACGTGATATTAATTTTATATATGTTATATTAAAATTTTTTGTTATATTAATTATTATATATAGATAACGGATCGGTCGGTTCAACGGGTTTTTTATTTTTTTTACACTCCTAATATTTATAATGTCTAGCTTCCAAGGTTTGGGCATTGTACTCTTATATATATTTTGAGTAATACTATGTATAAGTTTTAAATAAATAAATTCAATACATGTTTTTTTTTTTTATAAAAATATGAGTTTTTATGATAAGGACCAATTTTTATAAAAGACTATGCTAAACTTATATATTTTAAATTTGTAAAAATCATTCCTCGATTAGTTACTGGCTCCTTCAGTGACATTTTGGAGTTTTTACGCAAGACCTTTTTATCTAAAGACACAAAGAAAGAGCCCATGATACCTAGAGGCCTAGAGGGTAACTTGCCTTTTGCACACAACTAACTATACATTGCAAATTTTATATATATATATATACCTCCGCCCCCCAACTTTCTCCATGCCTGCCTTGTCCAATCGTCCTGATCCCCACGGGTGAAAAAGAAACAGTTCCTTCTTTCTCTCAGATTTCCTTTTTCCTTCTTTTTAGCTTCCCGTGTTTTGAAAAACTTTTATGGCATGCGTTGCTTTTGTTTTTACTTGAAAGAGAAAATAATATTAATATTGGATATCATAATTAAGAGAGAAAAACATTGCAAAAAGAAGTGTGAAAGATCGGATCATCATATATCAACTATGAAAAACTTGATGGATCTCATCTCTTTTCCACGCCTCCATTCATTTCGATCTCACTTTCTTTTGGTAATTGGTTAGTACTATTTTATTTCCCTTTTTCCCTTCTTTGGAACAGCGGATTATCGTCATTGCGCAATGTATATATAAACGCGCGCGCGACAACGTAATTGGTTGGGTGCATGTAAACTTGTAAATCATCATTCTTGCATATACCTATTTATAATATCTGTTTAAAATATATAAGGAAACTCGAACAATACTTACTCAAGTCATGGACAACGTACAATCACGTTGTACACTACATACAGCACATGATCAGTATCAAATTTCCAACAGAAATCATACTACAATATATTCAGGCATAACTCAACGTACCGAATGTCTAGTTCCATGCAGATTTTTATCCAATTATCTTATAATATTAACAGTTCACACTCTTTCAACATCTGGATGCGAGGTCTGCGGCGGCTCTGACCTTTTTCCGGCCTAGAAATATGTACTTTTACATTAGAAATAAGTATATATAAAAGACATGATTAATATATATAATGCGCTCTTAATTAATTAGAATATAACCCTAATAATCATAGGAAACCCATCTGTGCAAACATATATATATAATCTTGTTTTGTATTATCTATACCAACATGTATGTTGGTATAGATAATATATACCAGATAGCTCATATGTACAAGCATATTAATACGGAAAGAGATAAGGTTGTCATCATGTTGATATGGACTTGGAGTTATCTGTAACCCTCGCTCCGCTTTATATAAGGTAATCTTTCGCCACAAGTAAGAGCTATCGTCGGCCTCTTCTTTAAGAAAAAATTATCATTTGGTTTTAATCGGCCAGTCGACATAGATGTCATATTAATAAAACAAAACCCAAAGAAAACAGATCAACGGCGGGTTTACTGGAAAAAGATGCAGCCAACAAGTGGGGTCGGCCATATTAGTCTGAAGAAAGAAAGGTGGTAAATAGATGCCACCCAAGTCGGGCCCCAGCCCCACCAAAAGACGAAGAACAAAGATCATGGCCATCATGGCAACACGGCCTCAGTGACATAAAAGAGGGTTTGGGGTCCATGGATATGTGCTCACATTCATACTGCACGAGTCCTGTTTCTTTACCTAAAATTGGATCTAATATATATAAATATATATATTTAAACATGCATATACGGGCTTCTGAGGGTTCTCTATGGGTGCTCTCGTTTCTTTCTTTCTTTATTCCAGAATCCACTCTGCTTTTTGTTCAAACCTAAGTGCTTGATCGGAAAATGACGGAACAATAATATTGTTAATTGCCATTTGTAGAGAAGGTAGTACTAGAGCCATCGACCAATAATTGCAACTTGTCTGGTAGGATCCCAAAAAGCAGTGCAATTCTGGAAGCAAAGGTGGCTTTCCCAGCCCAAAGAGTTGATGCAGAAGTACCAATAATTTACTATGGATATATAAATGGAAAGATCTGCATGCTTAATTATTTGAGACTTAACGTACGTAAATTTGAGGTGATGTTATTATTATTATTTTAACATAGTTTTGAGTCTAAATATTACATATAAAAGAAACCATTAAATGTGCTTAAGCATGTGCTGTGCCTCTGTTTTGGGCTGTTTTTGTTTTTTTTTTTTTCCCCAATTTAATAGAGCTTAATTTAATTAGAACATCAACTATTTCTTAACCTGTATTCTCAAGACATTGGTTAATTTAATTAGAGGTCCTATAGGAAAGGACCTCAAATATAAAACTCATGCCGAAATAGATAATTACCAAGATATGGCTATAATTAATGATAAAGTTATAACGAATCCAATCTCTCATGTATTCTGCATTAAATGAGTTTTTGCGGTTATTTTCTTTTAATAAAAGTTTTGGTCTTCAAAGCATTTAGTACGCACAACTTCATTAATATTTGTGTTTTTCTCCGAGTCGGCAAATTTAAAGAAAACTTCAGAGGTCCCTACCACTTCAATGATCTTTTTCTCTTCTTTGCCACTCCTCAGGCGCCTATAAATTGCAACCCTTGGCACCCTACTTCAATACACAGCAAAAACAAGCGAGAAGTATAGTACTGCGTTTAAAAGAAAAAACACACAGAGAGAGAGAGAGATATCGAAGAGAAGAAGAAAAGAGAGAATGGAGGCTTTCCCAGTTATTGACATGGAGAAGCTTAATGGTGAAGAGAGGGCAGCAACCATGGAACTGATCAAAGATGCCTGCGAGAACTGGGGCTTCTTTGAGGTACTTGAATATTATATAGTAGAAATAGTTTAATACTACTATTTGTTAACGTTCTCTTGAAGTTTGTTCGAAGTCTCTCCACCGCTAACAACAACAACACCATCATCATATTTACCCATTAAAAAATGAAGTTTGCTCGAACGAATTGTGTTTTGGAACCTTTCCTAACTTCTGTATTTGTTATTCTTTGGAAGTTGACGAATCATGGGATTTCCCATGATTTAATGGACGCTGTGGAGAAGCTGACAAAGGAGCATTACAAAAAGTGTATGGAGCAAAGGTTCAAGGAAACGGTGGCAAGTCAAGGTTTGGAGGCTGCTCAGTCCGAAATCAATGATAGAGACTGGGAAAGCACCTTCTTTCTGCGCCATCTTCCTGACTCCAACATGTCAGAAATCCCAGATCTTGATGAAGATTATAGGTTTCTACTGCAGCTTAATTTCTCTCGAAGTAGCTGTGTCGCAGCAGATGGCATCTTAAGGGCCACCGTTGTACCCATATAAATGTTAATTAATTTTATTAAGATCTTGTTTTCTGTTTTCAATTTCAGGAAGGCAATGAAGGAATTTGCAGCGGATTTAGAGAAACTAGCTGAGCAACTCTTGGACCTGCTGTGTGAGAATCTTGGGCTGGAGAAAGGATACCTGAAAAAGGCTTTCTATGGGTCAAGGGGCCCAACTTTTGGCACAAAAGTCAGCAATTACCCTCCTTGCCCCAAACCAGAGTTGATTAAAGGTCTCCGGGCGCACACTGATGCCGGCGGCATCATACTTCTCTTCCAAGATGACAAGGTCAGTGGCCTCCAGCTTCTAAAGGATGGAAAATGGGTAGATGTCCCCCCAATGCGCCACTCCATTGTGATCAACACTGGCGATCAACTTGAGGTATACCTACTTTTAAAAGCCATTTTCATCCACAATTTCTCACATTTTCTGTTATCCTAAGTTTTTTTTTTTTCCCTTCTTCCTTGCATGTCCATTTGTATAGGTCATTACCAATGGCAAATACAAGAGTGTGATGCACCGAGTAGTTACTCAGCCGGACGGCAATAGAATGTCCATAGCATCATTCTACAACCCAGGCAGTGATGCCGTCATCTATCCGGCACCAGCATTGGCGGAGAAAGAAGCTGAGAAAGGCCAAGTGTACCCAAAGTTTGTGTTCGAAGACTACATGAAGCTCTATGCTGGCCTCAAGTTCCAGGCCAAGGAGCCAAGGTTTGAAGCCTTGAAGGCCACGGAATCAACTGTTAATTTAGATCCCATTGCCACTGTCTAAGCCCCTCGTGACAGAATGGAAATTGGGTTGATGTGTGCTTCTGTGAATAAGCATAATAATCTTTAGAGATGAGTCTTGCAGTTTCTTTTGTTTTGAGTGAATTCTAAGGTTGCTGTTTAGGTGTGCTTTGCCTAGCGCGGGACTCTTATAGTTGAGCCATATGCTTCGGCGCTTCGCCCAGTAGTTCTTTCATGAGATGTATGCCCTTGTGCTGTTGATTAGGTGTACTGTTTAGAGAGTGACTTATCTTATCCCTTTTAACTGGGAATTGTCCAAAGACTCTGCTTGGCGTTTTATGCTTCAGAACATGTTTTTGGAAATCCAAATCAGAATCAATGCATTACAAAAAGAAACAGAGTAAATTGAACATTACAGACTTTAAAAGGAGACCATCTATTAAAAAATCAAATAAAGGGTAGAAATGCTTCCGAGCTTGAATCTGTGCCAGCAAGCAACAGTACGGGCTAAGAATATGAATGTATTAATGAAATATAATTTTCATGCATAGAGTTTACAAAAACTTGATTCCCCCCATTTCACCTATTATACTACGAGCAGTGACAGAGTTACAACCCAATCACAGTCCATTTATAATTCTAAATAAAATAATATTTTTTTAAAAGTTTAAACACATCAAATCAAACTTAAAGTTAAAAAAATATATTATTTTAATCTATAGTTTTATAAAAACTGTTAACAAGTTGTTGGTCTATCAATTTTGTTAGATTTAGATCCACATAAAAAATCCAACCTCAGAAAGTGGAGCACAAATAAAATATAGGCATGTCCAAACTCAGGAATGATCCAGTCTCCATGTCCATAAAAAACAATGCTACTGCATCATTGGAGACACAAAGTAGGTGTGAATTTTATTCATACCACTTCATTGGTTACAGCTTTTCCCACTGATATGAGGGAACTGGATTTTTGCAAGTCTCATGCTATTGGATACTGCTAGCTAGTGAGGATACCAAAAGCAATATCCCATTCTTAATTCAAGCGTTGTAAAGAAGTACATAGTGGTCCTTTGCAGTAACCCTTAAAATAACAAGAGCATCCTCCTCGGTATCTGAAAGGGCAATAATAATAATAATAATTAAGAAAAGGAAAAATCATCTTGCATCAGCCTTGATTAAGAAGAACCTGGAAACCAGACAGCATAAGGAAAGAATTCAGAGACATTTCGTGACAGTAGGGGTGACAGTGGGTGACAATAGACAAAGCACTAGCAAATGAAGTTGGTGCTTGGAAAGTAAAGAGTTGGTGAATACAGGAAAATTTTAAACTATTAGTAAGGGCTAAACAAGACTGAAAAGAATACCACTGGATCAGGTGAATCGAAGAACAACTCCTGCTGCTTTCTTCCATCTCGGACAATACTCAAGTAGTTCAGTTTCTGCCAGTAATTAATGGATGAAAAAATAAATCCATCAGAAACCAATCTATCAGTTAGAAAAGGCAGAGTACTAGATTTGTCATCATGATAAGCACAGACCAACATCAACGAGGAGTGAAGAGTCACAAGGCACTGAAGAATGTCATTTTAAGAACATCCCATCCTCAATGCCTCAATTAAGTGGAATGACGTCTACTTGGATAGAATTTAGCCCAATCATGATTGTATCTATTGATCTTAGAGTCACAATCTGTCATGAACATATTTGCATATCTAAACATTTTAAACAAGTAGCCGAAAAAAATAAAATATTTCGACCAGTAAGATAGCAAAACAGTGAGATCCAGAGGTTCTTTTTCAACTTCATCTAGGTTTGATGCACAATAAACTTATGACTGTTCATTCGGATTCCGGTTGTTCGGATATGTCAAGGCTATGTCAGAACCCTTAAAATCTGAATCGACATAGGACGCATACGGCATACGTTACCTCCTGCTTTAGTGATATCACCTACAAACACACTGTAAGTACACGCCAAGATTAAGCTAACAATTAAAAAGCAATCAATCATTCATACCAATAGTCTCTCCTTAAGTGTTATAACTCACTTTCGTAGATTTTGTATCTTTGGCATTATAAGCCTCTTAATTAGATTATGTTCCATGATAATATATTTTTCCATCATCAATGAGTGCAGTGTAGCATAAGATCATGGATCAATCCCTGGAAGATTAGAAAACTTGTGAGGCAAAATAATGAATAGAAGCCACCTGCCTTAACCAAGTGGTGCCTTTCTCCACCCATTCAACCGAGGACCCTTTTTTTTTTTTAGGTGGGGGGGGGGGGGGGGGAACCTCCCATTTTGTAGACTTTCATTGCCATTCGATCCAAAATAAGAAAATTAACGCTGTTTTTTTCCCCCTCTATTTCTTAGTGACAAAACATTGTTGAAAACACCTTTTTTTCTGCTCGGGGAGCGACGGGGCGGGGCTGGGGGTTGCATAATTTCTGGTAGTCTTTCTCTATGCATTTAAAAAACACATCCCGAGTCCTACAGCCTTTATGAGTCCAAACAATAAAGCAAACAAAATGTGCACTTCAGAAACGTCAAAATCAGACCCTAAGCAAATCGATTGTTTATTGGAACTCGTCAGTTTTCTAACAATATTTCAAAAATGTCCCCTTTAAAATTGCCAGGTAGAGCTGAAAGTACAAAATCTTTTGAGTAAATATTATCTGTTGGTACCCGACTTTTCATCACCAAATGAAAAATTCTGGAATTCCACCACTTTGATGAGAAAACAGATCTCCTTTCTCCGGTTCTTGCTCATTACTGATAGACAAAATTAGAAGGTAGCTCCAAACAGGTAGATACTATCACTCTACCTCAATTGCCTGATACTTGATCAACTACACCATTCTTGGCATCACCAGCCACATCAGCGTCCAACTTTGGATCCTTTTTTGCATCTCCTTCCACTGCATCTCCATTAGAGCAGTGATTCTTCAGAACAGTTGAAATGTCAGCCTCAGAAGCTCCAGCAAGTTTAAAGCGCTCAACAGCAGCATCCAGGTTTTTCTTCCAACCATCCAATCCCAACTTGCACTCAACTTGGGATCGCTCAAAAAGCATGT
This sequence comes from Carya cathayensis, assembly GCA_011037825.1. Lineage (NCBI taxonomy): Eukaryota > Viridiplantae > Streptophyta > Magnoliopsida > Fagales > Juglandaceae > Carya > Carya cathayensis. The sequence goes on from QGSO01000303.1 coordinate 246,793, forward strand.
TACCCCAGAAGAGATGTATCTGTGATCTCATGACAGCAGCTTGTTCTGCTGCTTCATCTGCTGAAATTTCAACCTGACTGCCAAGGCTAGAGGGCTCACCTTCAGTATTACTTGTTTGTTTCTTCCTTCTTTTTGATAATTCTTCCTTCTTGCTAGCACTTGGATCTTTTAGCTCATTTGCCCTCTGCTCCTCGAGCTTCTCCCACATCTCAGTTGCAGCCTTCATCTTTTCTTCCGCACTCTCAAAAAGTTTTAGAGTTTCAGCAGAATCCCAGCTTGGGAGATCTATCTTCTTAGCAAGTGCAAAAGACCAATGAAGTTTGGCCATTTCAAATTGCTGTTGCCCCAGAGCCAGCAACCCCTCATAGAAGTCTGGTTTGATTAGGAGTGCTTCCTCATACTTCTCTCTGGCTAGAGAATATCTTTCCTTAACCCAGTCATAAGCAACTTGAAGATGTGCTGCCACTACATCCTTTCCAGCAGATTCATCTAATGGAATGCGTTTCCTTGCTGCACACATATGAACATTTCCCCAATTGAAGAAAGCCAAAGCAGCCACCTCCTGGAACTTAGCTGCAGCTTTGTCAAAAAGACCTTGGGCTTCTTCACTTGTCACTGTCTCCTCAAGTGCCTCAGAACAAAGCTCCATCCCAAGCTCATGCAAGTCAATATGAGCATCTGGGTCAATACCAACATGAGTGCGGAAAAGCTGAGCAAATTCAAACAACCAATCATCCATCTCCACCTCCTTGCACTCGGGATCTTCTGCTCCCTGTTTTTCCTTCTGAGCTTCTTTGCCTGTCTTATCAATTGTCACATCAGCAGGTTCCAAAACAGATTCACCAAGTGACGAATTATAGCCGCTTTCATCTCCCTTGTTCCCCTCAACTTCCATATCCTTGTCCTCTTCTTCCAATAAAGGTGGCTCCTGCTCAGGACTCACCTCCACAATATGCAACCTCAACATCCCAATTGAGTCCGTCTTATCTGTTTCCAGATCGTTTGGTATGAGGCTATCCACGTAGGACTCTGCCAATCTGAGTTCCCCTGAACAGGTTATGGTCACCAAATCACCATCATTATCCTTATATTTGATCAAAACTGACTTCGATGATGGAAACCTTTTGCTCACAATCTCCCTTAACACTCTGAAACTGCATTTTACTGGCATCTGGGCAAGTCTTATGTCATGATCATAAACAAACTTCAATGGCCTCCATTGGATTGCAGCCTCTGGAGCCTGCCCATGCAATGACACTGATGAAGAAGATGACTGTTCCTTCTGGTTATCCTTGCTAGGATTAACAGGTTTTGAAGAACCACTTGAAGGCTTCAATGCAAGTTTTGGAAATTGTGCTTTATACTCGGGACCATTTTCAGCAGGTAGAACAGCTTGGGGCCTCTCTTGCTTATTATTAGGCGACATGACCAATCCACCTGCTGTACTAGTTGCCTTCTTAGATGCCGTCCGGGCAGGCAGACATGGTCCTATTCCTGCAATCGGGGCACCACGAACTGCAGAAGCCCCCAGGGCAGCAGGGGACGGACGGCTCTGGAGGTCCTGCTGGGCCTCCTGGCGAGGACCCAATGCCGCCCTCAACCTCCGAGCCATTTCCAAAGCATCCCTATGGTTCGGGTCAGCCCCCAACAACACCTGCACATCCTGCATCGCCATTTCATACTTCCCAATTGCCTCGAACGCCCGAGCTCTCCTAAGGATAGCCCTGGTGAACCGGGGCTGCACTTGAAGCGCCATAGTACACTCAGCAATCACAGTTTCGTAGTCTATGGGCTTCATTTGCATCAAACAAGCCGCTCTATTGCTATGAAACACGGCACGGTCTGGGTGGGTTTTTGGAGTAAGTCTAAGAGCACTCTCATACTGCTCGAGAGCACCCGCATAGTCCTTAATTTGAAACCGGTTGTTCCCTTCTTCTTTGAGCTCATTGGCTCTTTTTAAAAAGACTGAAGAGTCCAAATCAACACCACCATTAGCACTTGGAGTAGAATTATCCCCTGAGACTTGGTTTGCACCACCCTTCTTCTTCCTACCCCCTGACTTCCCCATATAAATTATAAATCTCTCTCTATCTCTCTCTCCCGTAAGTATAAGTATCTAAACGAAATATAAAGTAGCAATCTTGCAGTATTTTCAACAATAATTTCCGTTGAATGAAGGAGAGAAAAAAGTACACTTACAAATACCAACGAGAAACTCAAAGTTAGCAGCTTTCCGTGAAGATTTTGTTTTGAGTGATTTGGCCTTTGGATTACAAAAAAGCCCCAGGATATGCGTTGGGAAGAAGATGGACCAAGGAGCTGAGTGTATGGGAGAGCGATGTAAATGGGAGATGTAGGGGTTTTGGAAAATCACATGGGATGAAACCCTAGATGGTGTAGCATCAGAGCATTCTTGGATTTTGATCATCTGAGCTGGAGCCTACTTATTCTTAGCCGTCCTCAACCGTCCGATGTGTAGAACGTGGTTTCATCATCGATGATTTCAAAGTTCAAACCCGCTTTTTGTTACCTTATTACATCAAGCAGGGGCCACTGGATGCAAATAAATCCCTGTGCTTCCAAGGTGACGCGTGGCAGATAAAACACTTTCGGTAAATGGAAAATTAATTTCTACTTGACTACTGAAAATTCTCATATTAAAATTTTGAATTTTAAGATAAAATATTTAAATATTATTATTATTTTAAAATTTAAAAAAATTAAGAAAAAATTGAATAGTTTATTATATTTTATATGAAGATTTGAAAAAGTTGTAATGATAATATGAAAATTTTATATTTGAGATGAGAATTTTATATGACCAAACCAAACCCTTGAGTGGACTATTTAGGCCTGTTTGCAACTTTGAACAATCGAATTTTAGCTTAATCAAACGTCTAAATGCATTTTAATTCAAAATTATTTTACACGTGAGAATCATAATTTTTTTAACTCAATACTTCTTTACACGTGAAACCCATAATCTTTTTTTAACTTTTCATAAATTCATTTAAACTCATCTTAACATTTAAATACATCTAAACTCATCTTAGGTGGACCCACAAAACTCACTCGATCATTTCAACTTACTGATATTTATTAAAAATTCAACTCATCTCAACTATACTCAACATCCAAATGGAGCCTTAAAGGGTAATGATATCCATTACTAAATGATAATGATACCCAGATAATGATACCTTACCCACTCTTTAACACTCACTTCACTAAAGGATACCCATTACTACTGACTAAAGGATAGTCAGTTATTTTTTTTCTTTTTTCTTTTTTTTTTTTGAAAAAATACCTCAGTATTTCATTAATGAATTTCCCTTCTATACAGCTTGTCCGATTCCAGCTCCTTCTCAATGAAGGCTGGCATATCTTCTATCCAAACTTTTTGTTCTAACAAGCCTAAAGCATTCCTAGCTAAAGTGTGTGCTACTATATTGTTTTCTCTATATGTGAATTGCAACTTCCAATCACTATTATGTTTAAAAAGAAACTTTACATCTTCAACCACAGAACTAATGCATGACATTTCCTCTTCTTCCCTATTAACTGCCATAATAACAGTTTTTGCATCCCCTTCAAAAATAGCCTGCCTTATATTAAGATCAATGCATAATTCTATAGCTTTACGCAGAGCTAAGCACTCTGCCACCATGGGGTCTTCCACATAACTCTGTTGATCACATACAGCCACCATCGGGTCTCCTTCTTCATCCCTTATAACTATGCCCACTCCCATTTTTTCCTTCTTTGTTTCTAAGGCAGCATCCCAGTTCACTTTTACAAATCCACCCACTGGTTTTTCCCATTTCTGATTCTCTCTAATAGGCCTTTGAACTTGTTTTTCCAGAGCTTGAGGGACCTGGGCATTATGGTATTCTAATAAGGCTTCCCTTGCTGACCTTATTACTCCTTTAGGACATAGCATCTTTTTTTCAAAGACAAAGGTATTTCTACGCAACCACACTCTTATGAGTATCATAGCTACCTCCTACATCTGATTCTTATTCAAATTCTGCATCATTCTTTCCCATAACCCCATGAAGTCTTCTTCTGTTCTGCTCTACTTATGGACTATGCTTTCTGGTTCAGCCCATATGTCATTTGCAGCAGGGCAGGTCCAAAGCACGTGCATTATAGATTCACTCTCTGCATTGCATACTGGACATGACCTTTCTTCCACTATCTTCCTTTTAAACAGGTTTCCCTTAGTAGGAAGAAGATCATTCCCAGCCTTCCATAAGAATAACTTTGTAACATTGGGCACTGTTAATTCCCACATGTACTTCCATCTTTCATCCATGTAGTTCCTCAAGGAACTTTCGCCCTTTTCCCTCTTCCTTCTTTCCAGTTGTAAGTAGTATGCACTGCCTACTAAGAACACTCCCTTCTTTGTAGGTCCCCAATATATTTTGTCTTGTGCCATCCCTCTACTTAATGGAATTCTCAAGATCTGTTCAGCTTCCTCCTGCTTAAAGATGGCTCAGATTTTATTCTCATTCCATTCCCTTCTTTGCTTGTCAATGAGTTCTTCAACTTTAGCATCTGCCTGCAAAACAGATCTGGTGACTGTATAGAGAAAGATGAGGGAGTAGGCAGCCATTTAGTGCCCCATACATTTATCTTACTGCCATCCCCCACTCTCCACCTTAAACCTTCTTCTACAAGGCTTCTAGCATCCCATACACTTTTCCAGATGAGAGAAAGCTTATAACTCAGCTTAGCTTCCAAGAAACTGGAATGCTTGTAATATTTCTCTTTATAAATCACACTAGCTAAAGAAGATGGACACTTTAAAAGCCTCCAACCTTGCTTTGCTAGTAGGGCCAAATTAAAAGACTCCAAGTCCCTGAATCCTAAACCTCCTTTCCTTTTCTGCTCTCCCAACTTCTCCCATTTCCTCCAATGTATGCATTTTTCTGCCTGCTGCTTGCCCCACCAGAACCTCGAGAAGAGCATGTTTATCTCATGGCAAAGCTTTCTTGGAAGTTTGAAAACCGACATAGTATAAGTGGGTATTGCTTGTAAAACAGTCTTGATTAAAATTTCTTTCCCAGCTTGAGACAAGAAAGTGTTCTTCCAACTGGTAATCCTCTGCCATATTCTTTCTTTTAAAACTCTGAATGTATTGAAGCTGGATCTACCTACCATGGTTGGAAGGCCCAAATATTTCTCATAACTACCACAAGCTACAGCCAGCCCTGCTTCAACTATCCTCTTTTTATCTCCTTCCCTTGTGTTACTACTAAAAAACACAGAGGTTTTTTCTTTATTGAGAACCTGCCCAGAGGCTTTTTCATACATTTTCAACACCTCCTGCAGTCTATTCCACTCTTCTATCTTAGCTCTTCCAAAAAGAATGCAGTCATCAGCAAATAATAGGTGGTTTATGCTCGTGCCCCCCCTAGCTACTTGCACTCCTCTTGTCAACTTTTGATCTTCATAATAATTCAAGAGGGTACTCAAACCTTCAGCACAAAGGATAAAGAGGTAGGGTGACAAAGGGTCCCCTTGCCTCAAACCCCTTTTAGGCCAAAACTTTTGCCCAGGACATCCATTTATTAGTACAGAAAAAGAAACTGATTTGACACAACTCATAACCAGTTTCACCCAATCCTTATGAAAACCTAGCTTAGTCATAACAGCCTCCAAGAAAAGCCACTCCACCCTATCATAAGCTTTTGACATATCTAATTTTAATGCCATACTCCCTTCCCTCCCTTTCTTTCTGAACTTCATAGAATGCAACAACTCATAAGCCACCATTATGTTATCATTTATCAACCTTCCTGGCAGGAAGGCACTTTGTGTTGGGGAAATTATGACAGCAAGGACTTTTTTAAGCCTATTTGAAATAGTTTTAGAAACTATTTTATACATGACATTACATAGGCTTATAGGTCTGTACTCACTAGCTTTTTTTGGTTCTTTACACTTGGGAATCAGGGCTATGTGTGTATGGTTAAGGGTAGGTTCCATAGGATTTCCATTTAAAATAGCCAGAGCAGAAGAACAAACCTCCTCGGATACCACCTCCCAATGATTTTGGTAGAAACATGGTCCAAAGCCATCTGGACCAGGAGCCTTTAGTGGTGCCATTTGCTTTAAAGCTTGCTCTACCTCCACTCTAGAATAGCTCTTCATAAGCTTATCATTCATCTCGGGAGTCACCCTTGCTACCAAACTTTTCAAACATGCTTCAATATCTTCTGCACTTGGGTTTGTAGATTGGAACAGATGCTCAAAATATGACCTGAAGATTTCTTCAATTTTTTTATGCCCCTCCCACTTCGTGTTATCATCATCATATACACTCCTAATGAAATTCCTTTTCCTTCTTTGATTGGCACATGCATGGAAATATTTAGTGTTTCTATCTCCATGCCTATACCAATTACATTTAGCTCTTTGTTTCCATCTGATGTTCTCTTTCTCTAGTAACAGGTTCAGCTCCTTCTTTACTTGTCTTATCTCTTCAATATTACAGCTACTCTCCTCTTTTTGTAATCTTTGCAAAACTTTTGTTTTTTCTTCTATTTCCTTGTTCCCCCCCATCCTCTTTGTTTTACTCCATCTAAGTAGAGCAGCCCCACTTCTCTTCAATAATTCCACTACTGAATTTGACTTCAAACTTTCTGATTCTTTCTTCTTCCAGACCTCTTGTAGAACCTTCTTACATTCCCCATCAAGAGCCCAGTAGGCCTCATATTTAAAGCTTCTCTTCCTCACCCACCTTCTATTATCTGGTTTTATCAAATGCAATAGCAAGGGCTTATGGTCTGAAGTCCTGGCTTCCAAAACCTCAACCCATGTTTCTTTATAAAGCTCAATCCAAGCCTAGTTTGCAATTGCCCTGTCCAATCTTTCCTTCGTGAAAGATTCATCCCCATGAGAATTACTCCATGTGTATTTATGCCCTTTCCACCCGAGATCATGCAAATTACCTTCCTGTAAAACTTCCCTAAACATCACCATCTGACTTTCTGGCCTTGCTCTTCCCCCCCATTTTTCATCATTTGTAAGGATCTCGTTGAAATCCCCCACTATGCACCACCCAATGCCACTTGGAGGCTTGAAAGACTTCAACAAATTCCAACTCTCTTTTCTTTTTATAGTTTCAGGATGCCCATAGAAACAGGTTAGTAACCAACCTTTTTCTTCCTCCTCCTCTACCCAAGCATTTATGTGCCTTTGAGAGTAATTAACAACTTCCACTCTCACTTGAGCATTCCATAACAGAACTAAACCCCCTCCTTTTCCCACTGCTTCTACCACAAAACAGCATTCACTATTTAATCTCTTTTTTAGGTTTTCAAAATTTTTTCTCATGGACTTAGTTTCCATAATGAACACTAAGTTGGGTTTATTCTTCTCTGCCATATTGCAGAGATCTTGAACTGTCTGAGGGTTCCCCAACCCTCGACAGTTCCAACTTAGGAGTTTCATAATGCTTGGCGGGGCTGAGAAACAGCCACCACCAACATGTTTGAGTTTTCCTCCTCTCCCTCCTCACTACCCCATTTCCCCTTCTTTTTAGTGCCCGAATCCTCTCCTGCCCCACCCTCTTCACAGCTTCTTTTTTTCTGCATTTTCCCTGAATAAACAGCCTCACTCTTATTCCCTTTTGCCCTGGCCTTTCTTTTCCATCCTCCCTTCTTCACTTGCTGTTTTTCTATCTCTTTACTCCCACCCCCTCCTACCTTACCCTCCTTCACCATCACCTCATTTTTTTCATAATTTTCTATCCCTCTCAAAAAATTTTCTGCCATAGGACATGCCCTGTCCCCAACCCCTTCCCCCTCAGTATTCTCATTCCCTTCTTCCATACTTTTTTCTATCCTCTCCTCTTGACTTCTAATTGTTTCATTATTGACCCTCTCCCCAACTTCTACCCCTGCCCCTCGTTTCTCACTCTCATTCTTCTCCTTGCTATTAAGACTCTCCACCCCTTTTTGATACATATTTTCTTCCTCCTTCCTCCACCAACTTCCACCCTCCCTTCTCCAAAAACCTCCACTATAGCCCCTGGTTCTGTTTAGTTGCTTTGCCCGCAACCAAGAACCATATTGATCAGCTTCACCCTCCCTCTGAACATTATCCCCATAACAGCCCTCCTCTCCGTGTACTATGCAACCACAAGAGAAACAGATCTTAGGAAGTTTCTCGTAGGTAAAAGGAATCCAATAACTACATCCTTTGACCTTAATTGTTCTCCCTCTTGCAATTGGTTTGTTTAAATTCAAATGCACCTGTACTTTGATGTAATTCCCCCAACCACTTCCATCCTCCTGCACCTCCACATCTTCAACCTTACCCACTGAGGCCCCTATTTGCTCAGCTCGGCTTTTTGTCATACATGACAGAGGCAAGTCATGCATCCTCAGCCAGAAACTCTCAGATTCGAACTTCACTCGATTTAAAGGAGTATATGCTTCAAATTCCTTAAGAGCTAGAAAGTGGTTGTCAAACAACCAAGGCCTGCCAGCCCATACCCTCTCCTTATCAGCAATGGTCTCAAACATTAGAACGAAAACATTAGATTTTACCTTTGCTAGCTTCGCGGCTTTGCTCAGTCTCCAGATCTTTGCTAAAGTGGATTCCAGCACCTCCTTGCTAATCGATCTTGGTGAACATAGCTTTCCCAGCAGGCTTCGCTGTTCTTTGTAGACTAGCTCAGTCGAGTGCTCCTTCGCAAGCTCTATGTCTACTATCTCCTCTTCTCTCAATCTGAGACGCTTCCATTTCTCCTCCAGAGACTCCATCCTCCCCCTACAGATTAGAACCGCACTCTTTCCTCACTGTAACTTCCTCTCTGCCTTATATTTCTATCCTCCCTCCGCCCCTAAACCACCGTAGTTCTGTGCTAACCCCCCACCTCGCCTGTTACCACCAGAAAAACTCTCTCTCCTTAGCCTTGTAACAACCTGGAAAGCCGTTATAACCACCCTCTCGTGCCTATCACACCCCTCCCACACCACCTCTTCTTTTCGAGAGAAAAAAAGAGAGGAGACTCGAAACTTAGTTATTTTTTTTCTTTGTTGTATGAATTTGGACTAAAAAATTTAGAATATGTCATTTTTGCATAATTTAGAAGAAAATAAATTTAATTAACTAATGTAATCATGTAAATTAATTCATAATCAATTCAGTTTCATAAAAATTAACTCGAAGAGGAAAAGAATGTCGAGTTTTATAAAAAAAAAATTAAATTTATTTTTAATTAAATTACATGATTACGTTAGTTGATTGAATTTATTTTCTTCTTGATTATGTAAGAAGCTCATGTTTTGAGATTTTTAATCCATATTCAAAGAGCAAAAGAAAAAAAAAATCTGGATAATAAAGTAATAGTAAAGGAGGTGTAAGGGTATCATTATCCATTACTGAATGAGTTTTGGTACTCATCATTCCACACAATACACATTACATTTATTTTTATTTTTATTTTTTGATTTTATTCCTTTTAAATTAATTGAGTTCTTCTAGTAATCATTCATATACCACACATTTGGTAAAAGAAAAAAAAATTAAAAATTAAAAAATTATATGTAATGTATAGTGTGAGATGATGAGTAGAATTTTTTCTACTTGAATTTGTTTTGTTGTTTATCAGCCTAGACATTGGAATTAATAATGGTAAGCACCAACTATTTTTTGGTATTTAATTTAACTTCTATTAATTATTTTATTTTATTATTATTATTTTTTGGTGGAATTGGACATACGGAAATTCAATGTTTGAAATCCATTATGGGAGAGGATGATAAATAATATTGGAATGCGAAATTATTGAGTAAACTATTTTCTTTTAAATGCACTCTCATTAACTGACAGTATCACTTCATAAAAAATAATAAGTATTTTGTATTTGAATTTCAAATTTATTTAAAATGTTTTTTTTATTTAAAATAGAGTTATAACATAAATTGGAAAGTAATAATTATAAGAATATAATTATTTAAAAAAGAATATGGTAATAACCCTATTTGGACTATATGCAAGCATTATATACTATATAGAGTTTTTATAAGTGTATTGTTTGGAATAGCACCTAAGAAGAATATGCATATTACAGAAAACGAAGGAAATACTTTCCATACAGAACCAGGACTTTTTAAAATTGAGTCCACTTTCATTCTCTCTACTTCTTCTCGAACTTATTATAATTTTTTGGTATTTTTGATTTAAGAGCATTGTTAATGGATTATGCATATGTAAATGAAATTTTTAATAAATATAAGATAAATTTAAATTTTAACTATTCTATTTACATAAGTCTCCACATTAGAATAGTCATTTTTTTATTATATAATAATAAAATAATATGAAATGAATTTAATTTTGACTATTCACATTAAATCTCTACATTAGATTATTCATTTATTCATTATATAGTAATGAGTAATTAATAATTAAAAAAATATTTTATTTTATCATGAGAAAATGGGAAAAAAAATTTAAGAGAAAAAAACGGTGACAGCTGAGTTGAACGAGGAGTGAGGCAGAATTGCAGATAAATAATAAAATAACAATTTGCTTTATGTACAATTAGGGGTGTACAAGAAACCGTGGAACCGGCCGTGACCGACTTGGATCGGCCGCTGGAGGTTGAAACCGACCGAAACGGCCAAGGAACTGGTTGGCGAGCGGCAAAGTTTTAACCAAACCGACCGTCGTCGGTTTAGTCGCGGTTTGAGGCCGACTCAAACCTCTGAACCGGCCGATGTAATAATACCCTTTTTTTAAAAAAAAATAAATTATATCAATATGAAACGACGCTGTTCCACTTAAATTTGAGTGGAACGACGTCGTTTTACTTCTGCATTCGTAGACAAATCCAACGATACCGTTTGTTATTAAATCAAACGACGTCGTTTTGTCTATAAGGTGCCAAAAAAAGATATAGAATGACGTCGTTTGGTATTAAACCAAACGGTGTCGTTTAGATATTTATGTCTTCTTCTTTCCCGTTTTGATTATGTTTCGTTTCTCACCCTCTCTCTTTCTCTCTCTCTCTCTCTCTCTCTCTCAGACGAACGATGCCGGCAAGGGGAATTGAGAACCGACTGTGAACCACCGGAGTCGATACAGCCGGTTGTTCTCCTCCCGTCAACAGGTTACGGTCGATTGCTCCACCGTTTTCCCTCTCATCGGTCAGCGGCGGTTTGATCCAAAAACAAAACCGTCGCCGAAGGGGTTGGTTTTCACTCCTATGTACAGTACAGATCAAGTTTGATATTCTCTTTACAAATACTGTAGCTAAAAATTACAAAATTTGTTAATGGCTAATTCATTGTCAGTGAATTTTCTATCTCATAGTTAAAAAGTACACTTACTTTTAGATATAGATAATCCAATGAGACTGCTAAGATCAAATAATATGCATAAAGCCTTTTAAAAATTCAGGTACAAAGTTATTGTGACGCCCCCATTTCCGCTTGGGATTGAACGGATATTTGAAGCGTCAAGACATGCAACACAAGGTTACCTGCCCCCGTTCATGACATATAAGATGCAATGTTTCTAACATGCATCTAGCATTATGCAATATTCGCAGCGGATAATTTTTTTCTTTAGCAATACTATTGTAACAGCCCGCTAAAATTTAGTATTATCTCCTCACCCTTCTCTTTTCTTTTCACGCATAGTAGACGGCAAGGCAATCCGTTTTGGTTTCTTTCCCGACAGCAGTCACAATCTCTCTCGTCTTTACCCTCATCTGGAATCACGCGTATAGATTATCTTTTCCGTAAATCACGTAATTTGTTCTTCACCGACAGCTGTAAAATCATGAACAGTTTTATCCTAAGCGTTGTACCTCGATGGCGTTTTCCCGGATCTTATCTATCGAATTTCAAAGTATTAGATAAACTTGTTTTTAAAGTAGCACAATTATAATAATTTAATGAGCTCTGAAAATATTATAATTGTGGATATTTATTTAGATTAAATATTTTAATTGTTTTAAGATATTAAGAGGTTTAATTTTACGTTGAAAATTCTTATTTAAATTTAAGTGTTTTATGCACTTTGATTAATTAACGGTACTTTATCATTTTTATATAATGATGAGGAAATATTATTTTATAAATTTTAGTTTATAAAATAATATTCTACCTTAATTCATCGTAGTGTTTTATTTAAAGTATTTTATTTAAAATAAAACATTTAAGCGTTTTTAATCAGTGTTTTAACTCACTGTTGGTTTATTTGAGGATCCCGAAATGTAGAATTGAAGCGATATACTCTGGCCCTACCTTTTTTCTTTTCACTTTTTCTCTTTTTCTTTTTATTTTCTTTTTTCTCTCCCTCTCTCTCTCTTGGTCGACGGAATGAAGGAAGCCACCATGGCCGTTCGGTTTCAAGGTCCCAGCCGGCGCCACCTCCGGCCGCCGGACCCCACCTCCCACTCCGGCCTCATCCTCTCCCTCCGGCGAGCACAACCACGCCGGTGGTGTACTAAACCGACCTCTCATTCTCTCTCTTTCTCCCTTCAAAGATATGGGTCTCTAGGGGTTTTTCACATTTTTGGACCACCATACACGGCCAAATCAACCACCAAGCACCACCATTGGACTCACCTCATCAAGGGCTTCCTCCCCATGTTTTTCTTTTTCCCAAACTCTCACTTTTCTCATATGGGTTTCTTAAAAACAACCGTTCGGTTTCACCACCGTGCGCCGCCGTACACGGCCACCCGTGGTGTTTCACCACCACCATCTTGTTCCTCTCATCCTCATGAACCTCCCCAAGAAATTTCATGGCCAACGGAGTTTCGTAGAGCTCTCACTCTCCTACACTCTCCAAGGCCAAAAATGGTTTCAAACGGCCGATCCGCCGCCGTTAGCCACCGTCCGACCACCACCTCGCTACCACAGCTCCACCACATGTTCATCTACCTATCCCTAGCTTGCCATGAAGTTCTATGAATTTTCGCTACCTCGCGTTTCCGCTCACCGTTCGGATTTACTGTTCACAGCGTGATGTCGCCGTGTTCCGCCACCTTTGACCATCACAAGGCGACCATGAGCCTTCCAAGGCCACGCTTAGCTTTTCTCGGTTCCAAACTACCACTTTATGTGGTGGACAGCCACCGTGCGCGGTGTTACCGCCACGTACGTTCCTCCGACGCATGTTCGTGACGAACAACGAGCGACGCACGGGTTATCCCGTCGATGGTATAACCTTCTATCTCTAGTTATTTTACGTTTAAAATAGTTAGTTGGTTGGTTTATGGATTGTGTAGTTGTATTTGTGGAGTTCGTTGCGTATTTGTGAAGCGAAGTGTGGTTGTGAAGTGTTGAGTTTGATTGTGTATTTTGTGGACTGTGCTGTGAAGTATAGGCGTGAGATGGATGCCGTAGATGTGATACGGCGGGTTGTGTGAAGAGAATACGCGTGTAGCGTATTCTGTGTAATGCAGCGACGCGCCGTGCGACGTGCGCTGTAGTGTGTGTGGTGTAGAATGAAGGGAGTGCATGTGAAGTGTACTCCGTGTTGTATGGCGATGCATCGTGTGATGTGCATCGAGTTGATGAATGTTGTAGCGAAAGGATTACGCATAGCGCGTACTCCGTGTCGCGTAGCGATGCACCGTGAGACGTGTATCGCAGTGATGGGTTTTGTAGTGTGAATGGAAGAGAGTTCACGTGAGTGTACTCTGTACTAGGTCGTGATACACCGGATGGCGTGTCACGAAGGGTTGGATGGCGTAACAGAGAAGTGTAGAGCGTTTGGTGTAGTGTTGGGAAACTGTATGACAGTGTCCCGAAGCAGTGGTGTTATGGATTATAGTCCGGGGTGACTGGTGTCATCTTGTGGTTGACTATGACTAAGAGTATATGAATTGAGAAAGGAATTGTTTGTTTGGTTATTATTGATAATTTTAATGAACTTGTTTTAGTGCAAAGGCTTTCTGAAGTCAAATTATCTCTTCAGAGTATAGTGAAACCTCAAGTTGCCGTGGTGTTACAAGTGCTCATAATATGACAATTGAGTTCAGAAGTGAAAATCTTAAGGACTGGAGTGTTCCTCTTCCAGCTGTTGTGCAGTTCCTCGTGTTTCGCACTCTATTCTCATAGAACGCGACGATCGAGGTAAGTTAGCCTCTAACTTACTATCAGTTTATTGTGTATGTGTGATGTGTAAGGGAACTACAATTTATGTATGTATGTTATCGTATATGCCATGTCATGCTATGTCATTACATGTTTATCTGTTACGTATGATTTAATCTCTCATGAATATTTATCTATTACACAATCTTTTCTGTCATACAATGTTGTATGTTATAAGTATGTCATGTTAAGTATGCCATATGATACATGTATGCCATGAAATGTTTATGATTAAATCATATTGTGCCATTTACAAGTATACGCCATGTTAGAAAAGTATATGATATTAAATAATATCTCATGCATTAAGAAAGATAAGACATGTTATGTATGTATAATACGTGGGGCCACAACAACTGTGGAGTACGTATTATATTTATGTTACTTATAATGCGTGGGGCCACAACAACTGTGGAGTACGTATTATATCTTATGTTACTTATAATGCGTGGGGCCACAACAACTGTGGAGTACGTATTATATCTTATGTTACTTATAATGCGTGGGGCCACAACAACTGTGGAGTACGTATTATATCTTATGTTACTTATAATGCGTGGGGCCACAACAACTGTGGAGTACGTATTATATTTATGTTACTTATAATGCGTGGGGCCACAACAACTGTGGAGTACGTATTATATTTTATGTTACTTATAATGCGTGGGGCCACAACAACTGTGGAGTACGTATTATATTTTATGTTACATGAAGTATGGGGCCACAACAACTGTGGAGCATACACTACATGAGACACAGCAATTGTGACATGTAGAATACGTGGGGCCACAACAACTGTGGAGTACGTATTATATTTTATGTTATGTGTATTCATGGGGCCACAACAACTGTGGAGCATGAAGTATGGGGCCACAACAACTGTGGAGCATACACTACATGAGACACAGCAATTGTGACATGTAGAATACGTGGGGCCACAACAACTGTGGAGTACGTATTAGTTATGCTAACGTGGAAATGGATATATATCACTATTATCAAGACACTTGAATAATATTCCAAGTTTATGTTAAGTCAAGTTTTAGATCAAGTTCATGTTATGTTATGCTCACCTACATGTTATGTTCATGTCATGTTATGTTCAAGTTTATGTTATTTTCAAGTTCTTATTTATGTTATGCATGTTTACGTTCATGCTATATTTCAAGTCCATGTTATGTTTCACGTTCATGTTATGTTGTTTGTTCATGTTATGTTTTAAGTTTAAGTTTATGCCATGTTAAGTCAAATTCAATTCACGTTTAGGTTCTGGTTAAGTCATGCTATATGTCAAGTTATGCTATGCTTATGTACGACTATACTTATGCATTTATGCTTTTACTGCCATGCATGCATCTTTAACCTGTGTGTGAGTTTTATGTTAACTTACTGAGATTTGTAATCAAATCTCACTGTGGTAGTCCCAACTACCATTCCCCCCGAATGGTAGATCTTGTTACAGGACCCAAAGGAGAATTGGAATCTGACCAACTGAATACGGTCGACTAGGCCACGGTGCGATGTTGATGATGGTATAGTATTTAACTTAGGTTAATACTTGTACTTTTGGAGTTGTATCTCAAGTATTCTTTTGATCACAACCATTTTGGACTAGTGTGGTGATCACGGCTTTTTAGTATGCCTTTATGTATGAAATATGTTTCAAGTATTTGGGATATTTTTAGTTTGGTGCATAGTATTGCTAAAGAAAAAAAAATTATCCGCTGCGAATATTGCATAATGCTAGATGCATGTTAGGAACATTGCATCTTATATGCATGAACGGGGGCAGGTAACCTTGTGTTGCATGTCTCGACGCTTCAAATGTCCGTTCAATCCCAAGCGGAATTTGGGGGCGTCACAACTATGCACCAAACTAAAAATTATCCCAAATACTTGAAACATATTTCATACATAAAAGCATACTAAAAAGCCGTGATCACCACACTAGTCCAAAATGGTTGTGATCAAAAGAATACTTGAAATACACTCCAAAAGTACAAGTATTAACCTAAGTTAAATACAATACCATCATCAACATCGCACCGTGGCCTAGTTGACCGTATTCAGTTGGTCAGATTCCAATTCTCCTTCGGGTCCTGTAACAAGATCTACCATTCGGGGGGAATGGTAGTTGGGACTACCACAGTGAGATTTGATTACAAATCTCAGTAAGTTAACATAAAACTCACACACAGGTTAAAGATGCATGCATGGCAGTAAAAGCATAAATGCATAAGTATAGTCGTACATAAGCATAGCATAACTTGACATATAGCATGACATAACCAGAACTTAAACGTGAACTGAACTTGACTTAACATGGCATGAACTTAAGCTTAAAACATAACATGAACAAACAACATAACATGAACGTGAAACATAACATGGACTTGAAATATAGCATGAACGTAAACATGCATAACATAAATAAGAACTTGAAAATAACATAAACTTGAACATAACATGACATGAACATAACATATACGTGAGCATAACATAACATGGACTTGATCTAAAACTTGACTTATCATGTATTTGATCTGAAACTGGACTTAACATAAACTTGGAATATTATTCAATTGTCTTGATTAATAACGTGCTTAATACGTACTCCACAGTTGTTGTGGCCCCACGTATTCTACGTGTCACAATTGTTGTGTCTCACGTAGTGTATGCTCCACAGTTGTTGTGGCCCCATACTTCATGTAACATAAAATATAATACGTACTCCACAGTTGTTGTGGCCCCACGCATTATAAGTAACATAAATATAATACGTACTCCACAGTTGTTGTGGCCCCACGCATTATAAGTAACATAAATATAATACGTACTCCACAGTTGTTGTGGCCCCACGCATTATAAGTAACATAAAATATAATACGTACTCCACAGTTGTTGTGGCCCCACGCATTATAAGTAACATAAAATATAATACGTACTCCACAGTTGTTGTGGCCCCACGCATTATAAGTAACATAAAATATAATACGTACTCCACAGTTGTTGTGGCCCCACGTATTATACGTAACATAAAATATAATACGTACTCCACAGTTGTTGTGGCCCCACGTATTATACGTAACATAACATGTCTTATCTTTCTTAATGCATGAGATATTATTTAATATCATATACTTTTCTAACATGGCGTATACTTGTAAATGGCACAATATGATTTAATCATAAACATTTCATGGCATACATGTATCATATGGCATACTTAACATGGCATACTTATAACATACAGCATTGTATGACAGAAAAGATTGTGTAACAGATAAATATTCATGAGAGATTAAATCATACGTAACAGATAAACATGTAATGACATAGCATGACATGGCATATACGATAACATACATACATAAATTTTAGTTCCCTTACCCATCACACATACACAATAAACTGATAGTAAGTTAGAGGCTAACTTACCTCGATCGTCGCGTTCTATGAGAATAGAGCGCGAAACACGAGGAACTGCACAACAGCTGGAAGAGGAACACTCAAGTCCTTAAGATTTTCACTTCTGAACTCAATTGTCATATTATGAGCACTTGCAACACCACGGGCAACTTGAGGTTTCACTATACTCGGAAGAGATAATTTGACTTCAGAAAGCCTTTGCACTAAATCAAGTTCATTAAAATTATCAATAACAACCAAACAAACAACTCATTTCTCAATCCATATACTCTTAGCCATAGTCAACCACAAGATGACACCAGTCACCCCGGACTATAATCCATATCATCACTGCTTCGGGACACTGTCATACAGTTTCCCAACACTACACCATACGCTCCACACTTCTCTGCTACGCCATCCAACCCTTCGTGACACGCCATCCGGTGTATCACGACTTAGTACAGAGTACACTCACGTGAACTCTCTTCCATTCACACTACAATACCCATCACTGCGATACACGTCTCACGGTGCATCTCTACGCGACACGGAGTACGCGCCACGCGTACTCCTTTCGCTACAACACTTCACAACCACACTTCGTTTCACAACTACGCAGCGAACTCCACAAACACTAACTACACAGTCTACAGCCAACCAAAACAACTATGTTAAACATAAATAACTAAAGATAGAGGGTTATACCATCGACGGGATAACCCGTGCGTCGCTCGCTGCTCGTCACGAACATGCGTCGGAGGAGCGTACGTGGCGGTACGGTGTCTGTCCACCACATAAAGTGGTAGTTTGGGCTTGAGAAAGGCTAGGCGTGGTCTTGGAAGACTCACGGTCGCCTCGTGGTGGTCAAAGGTGACGGAGCACGGCGGCATCACGCCGTGAACAGTAACTCCGAACGGTGAGCGGAGGAGACGCGAGGTAGCGAAAAGCCATAGAACTTCATGGAAAGCTAGGGATAGGTAGATGAACATGTGGTGAAGCTGTGGTAGCGAGGTGGTGGTCGGACGGTGGCTAACGGCGGCGGATCGGCCGTTTGAAACCATTTTTGGCCTTGGAGAGTGCGGGAGAGTGTGAGCTCTACGAAGCTCCGTTGGCCATGAAATTTCTTGGAGAGGTTCATGAGGATGAGAGGAACAAGATGGTGGTGGTGAAACACCACGGGTGGCCGTGTACGGCGGCGCACGGTGGTGCAACCGAACGGGTGTTTTGAGAAACCCATATGAAAAAAAGTGAGAGTTTGGGAAAAAGAAAGACATGGGGAGGAAGCCCTTGATGTGGTGAATCCAATGGTGGTGCTTGGTGGCTGATTTGGCCGTGTATGGTGGTCCAAAATGGTGAAAAGCCTTAAAAACCCATTTGTTTGGAGGCGAGAGTGGCGGCTAACGGTGGCTCGGATGGAGGTGAAACTTGGAGGGGATGTTCACCGGTGAGAGGGGAAGAAATCTGGGTGGGTGGTGTAGTCCACGCCGCCGGCAAGCGGCGGTTCTGGGCGGAGAAAGAAATCGGCAACAGGGGAGAAAACAGGGCAGGGGCAGCAACTTCCGGGGGCTCGTGGCGGCTAACGGCTGGTCCGATGGCTCTGAAAATTGGAGGGTATGAACTCTGATGGAAGGGGAAGAGAATGGCGGGGGTGGTGTACGACACCTCCACCGGACGGCGGAGAAACGGCCGGCCGAATGGGCGGCGACGGTAAGGAGGAAAACAGAGCAGGCAGCAACTTCCGGGGGCTCGTGGCGGCTAACGGCTGGTCCGATGGCTCTGAAAATTGGAGGGTATGAACTCTGATGGAAGGGGAAGAGAATGGCGGGGGTGGTGTACGACACCTCCACCGGACGGCGGAGAAACGGCCGGCCGAATGGGCGGCGACGGTAAGGAGGAAAACAGAGCAGGCAGCAACTTCCGGGGGCTCGTGGCGGCTAACGGCTGGTCCGATGGCTCTGAAAATTGGAGGGGATGAACTTTGGTGAGATTGGAAGAGAATGGCGGGGGTGGTGTACGACACCTCCACCGGACGGCGGAGAAACGGGCGGTCAAAGGGGCGGCGACGGTAAGGAGAAATGGGGAAGGGAAGAGCATGGGGAGAGAGAGAGAGAGGAAAGAGAGAGAAGAAAAAGGAAAAAGGAAAAAGTGAAGGAAAAAGGGTAGGGGCCTAGGTAATTAACTTCAATCCTACGCTTCGGGATCCTCAAATAAACCAACGGTGAGTTAAAACACTGATTTGAAAACGCGTAAGTGTTTTATTTTAAATAAAACACTTTAAATAAAACATTACGATGAATTAAGGTAGAATATTATTTTATAAACTAAAATTTATAAAATAATATTTCTTCATCATTATATTAAATGATAAAGTACCGTTAATTAATCGAAGAGGATAAAATCATTTAAATTAATAAAACACTTAATTACTACACTGAGAAGAATTAAGATAGAATATTATTTTATAAACTAAGGTTTATAAAATAATATTTTCTTCATCATTATATAAAATGATAAAGTATCATTAATTAATCAAAGTGCATAAAACACTTAAATTTAAATAAGAATTTTCAACGTAAAATTAAACCTCTTAATATCTTAAAACAAATAAAATATTTAATCTAAATAATTATCCACAATTATAATATTTTCAGAGCTCATTAAATTATTATAATTGTGCTACTTTAAAAACAAGCTTATCTAATACTTTGAAATTCGATGGATAAGATCCGAAAAAACGCCATCGAGGTACAACACTTAGGATAAAACTGTTCATGATTTTACAGTTGTCGGTGAAGAACAAATTACGTGATTTACGGAAAAGATAATCTATACGCGTGATTCCAAATGAGGGTAAAGACGAGAGAGATGTGATTGCTGTCGGGAAAGAATCCAAAACGGATTGTCTTGCCGTCTGCTATGCGTGAAAAGAAAAGGAAAAAAAATGGTACAGAGATAAGAATTAGCGGGCTGTTACAGTTATGGTCAGAGTTGGTAAGAGTTCAGCAATTTTCTTCTTCTCTCAAGCCAGTTAAT
The DNA here is from genome assembly GCA_011037825.1 of Carya cathayensis. Taxonomy (NCBI): domain Eukaryota; kingdom Viridiplantae; phylum Streptophyta; class Magnoliopsida; order Fagales; family Juglandaceae; genus Carya; species Carya cathayensis. The sequence goes on from QGSO01000303.1 coordinate 267,366, forward strand.
ATTTAGGGTTAGAGTTTCCAAAGGGTTTATTTGATTTTTTTTTTCTTTTTAAATGTTTTGAAATCAAAGCCTTTTTTTTTTGTTTAAGAGAATGAGAGATGGTGTCTTCTACATTGAGAAGAATATCCAAGTATAGCAAAATCGAAAGAGTGTGTGATGTTTGGCCTTGAAAATAAAATGAAAATTAGAAAAAAAAGGAGACCTTTTTTTAATATTTATATATGTGGGTCCTGGAAATTGTTTAGCAGGAAAAATCATATCCATATCCAGAAAGCTATTTGAAAATCAAATTGGGGTCCCAATTTATAGATAATTTTACAAGAACAGTTTCAATGTAATACCGTATAAGATTATCTTTTAAGATAAGTTCATTTGCACACTCATTTTACTCTTTTAAGATAATCTTTTAAAATATGGAAAAGACAGTTTTTTCTATATTTTGCTATCGTCCGTCATCCACTATATTTTGCTATCTTCATCAATTGCCCCTCCACAAGCTTTGTTCTTTTTTTTTCTTACAGAGGAAGGAATGCCTTCTGCCTTGCTATGCTATTTTATCTTTGAGCATGAAAATGACATTGGCGAGTGCTTCAAACTGGATATATCAAACAATTCTATGAACCTCTGATCCGACACTCTGGCCTTGGCGGCAGCAAACCTCTGGTACTCGTCGAAAACAGAAGACAGGCACCATCTTTGCAATCTTCTTAAGCATCCCACCAGACAACCCGTGCGGTGCTGCACAATGGAACAACCCAAATATTGTTTCTAGATTTCTAAACTCAGCGACTTCGTATAGAAAGCAGAAAACTAGAGGATGTTGGTACCTTTCCCCGTTTGCAGTGAATTAAAAGTGGGTGGTTCCTCGCATCTGGCATGGCAGACAGTGCAAAAAAATTCATTAGTAGATTGCAAAAGAGCAAGTTGTGCAAAAATCTGAGCATAATACTTAGTTGTTTATGATACCGAGGACAACTTTCAGTGCTCCACGAATTGTTTCCTCAGGAATGTTTACAAAAGGTTCCTGCCCATAAGTATTGGTTATTAATCTCAAACGATATTTCTGGAGCAAATATAATCATACACAATCACAGACTATATGAGGGAAAACTTCCACTGATGTTAGTAGTTTTATCAACACTCAAACAGTTATATCACTAAAGGGAAGAAACAACATTCGGAACCTCTAAAGGCGTAAGTATATGAAGAAATTCATGAGTCTAACTCATCTCATAAAACTGGTTCACTAGAGAGGTTTGCACATTGCTTATAAACATGCACAAGACCTTATCTACATATAATGTGAGATTTATTCCTCAATAACCTCTCTCACGTGCAGGCTAATATTTTTCTTGATCCTTGTCACGGGATAAGTAGTGTGGGCCTACATTCGTCCCGTGGCATGCTCTGATACCATGAAGAAATTCATAAGCCTAACTCATCTTATAAAACCGGTTCAATAAGAGAGGTTTGCACATTGCTTACAAACATACCCAAGACCTTATCTACATGCAATGTGAGATTTATTCCTCAACAGTATATATCCAGAAAAGTTTATTTATTACTTATTCCGTGATAGATCCAAATCATATTCAATCTTGCAATAACAAGACGTATGCCCCCTTACTATATTTGATTATTTCCATAAGTTTTAATTTGATGATACAACTCACTCTGACATATTTGCTTTGTCCATCTAAATGTCGATTTTTATCATACAGTTTCTTTTATGAACTTCATTGTGAAACCCTATTCAATAAACAATTGAACCAATCATTTTGAAAGATTGAATTGTTTGCCGTTTTCTAGTCAACTTGCAGAAACTGTTAGCATATCATCCACAAGGAAAACTGCAGCATCTCAATAAATGCCCACAAATGTGCCCTCAAGCCTTCCTCTTCATAACGAAGTTATCAAAATAGAAATCAGAATGATGATTAAGTGATTAAATGCACACATACGATCTACTTGGACTTTAGAGTAAAGTATTATGTCGTGGAATAAGAGCAGGTGGATTCATCATCTTCTAATGGAACAAGACTTTTTGCCAGAAATAATAAGTTATTACATAGAAAACTGACATACCAATAGGCATTTCAGATAATTATAATCAAACAATTTCACTCTTAAAAATCAGGAAACAGAACAAAGAATCCCACGGAAAATTAGATAATAAATATCACATGCATATCCAATTGAACAAAGGAATTAGTCCTAAAAGAGAAAAATCGAACCTTACAGCCATCGATCCCGAACTGAAAAAGTTTAATCCCATTAGTCTTCAAAAACTCATTGTTAGCTTGCGGATAGGTCTCTGGACACAAACATCTACCACAAACAAAAAAATGACCACTCTCTCAAACTCGAACTAGATCTCAGTCAACATTTTCAACCAATAAATTTCAGAGAATAAAAAAAAAAAAAAACCTGCTTCTTTAACAATTACATACTCACATGATGGAACGGAGTCCAAGGGACTTCAAGAAATCGAAGTTAGCGGAATCGGGGAAACCAGACCGGAATACGCCTTTATCGACCATCGCAAAGTTCAGCGGCGGAACTAGCAACTCCTCCGAGTCCCACTCAGCGTAATCTCCGGTGGTCGGAGCCTTATCCAACGGAGATGAGTTACTGACATTCAGCGACGGAGATGCTTCGGTCGCGGTACACTTCTCGACAGTCATGGGATTTGGCGCCAAATGTTTTTAAAAAAGGGAAGGGAAATCCGATTCCTCAGAAAACCGGATCAGCTTACAAGAATGTAAAAGCTCTCAAGTCTCTCGTTCTCGTCTCTTCCTTTCATTTTAGCAGAGGAAAGAGGAAATTGATCTTTGACCAAAACGCGTCGCGGACGATGACTACAAGGGACTACTACGTTCCTGTTGTTATCATGTTTTTTTATTTTAATGTAGGAGACTCGAAGATAACAGAAACGCATTGTATCGCTCGAGTATACCGCTCATTATTTTTAATTTTTTTATTTAATAATTAAAAAAAGTATTTTTAGTATATTGATTTTTTTATATTTTTAAAAAATATTTTCTAATAATAAAAAAATATGAATAAAATAATTTAAAAAATTTATAAGATGATTTTAGATTAACGGTACATTTGAGCGGTCAACTGTAGCGGTATAATACTAGGACTCTTGGAGATAATAGGTATGCTGGCAATTATTATGTAGAAAATGATAGCAAGATTATCAAATATGTCCATTTTTATTTATATATTTTTATTTTTTTATTTTTTAATAGTTAAAAAAGTGATTATTTCTGAATTTTTATTTTTTTTCTTAATGGTTAAGGATGTTTAAAATATACCTAAAAGAAACATTAAAAAAAATTATAAAACTCGTTTATATTAGTGTGTATATTTGGTGGGAATATTTAATAATGATCCTAGTATTGTATTTATTATTTTAATTTATAATTTTGTTATTTCTAATTGAAGATGAGAAATAAAAAATAAAAATATTATTTATTTTATTTTAATTAAAAAATATTTATATACTTATACATATTGATAGAAAGATGATGGTAAGATTAAAAAAAGAAAAGAAAAGAAAGATGATTAAAAATGTTTATTATTCTATTTTTAGAGGTATTGACTTTGGGCATGTGAAAAGGATCGAAGAAAGTGTGTGCCTAATCGAAAGATGACAAGCATATATATATATATATATATATATATATATATTTTTTTTTTTTTTCTTTCTCCATATTTACACCAAGGAAACACTAAAATAGTTGGTAATTTTTACATCCTATCTTTGGTATGAGAAGGATGATTAGGGACTGATTGTGACTAGTAAAAAGTAGGGCCACTATGTCGACGCCTTTATTGAAATTTGAAAGCTGAAACACGATCAGACTACTTGATTGCATTACATTGTCGTTGAAATCCTAGTTCTTCTGGATTTATCACCATAGATTTTGTGATTGTAGTGATTCTACTTTGCTTGTTGGGTACTACGAATTTTGAAAAAATTACTGCAGGTCTTTCTTGTTAATGCTCTTTTTAATGCAGATGCGTGAACAAGAAGTACATATTCATCTTTTTCTTCTTCTTCTTCTTTTCTTTTTTTTTTTTCTTTTATTTTTTTGCAATAAGGGGTTTCTTTTTGGGTCTCTTATGTCAATCAAGAATCCAACTTTCGGTAATTTTGAGCAGTGGATTGGGATCCATATTGTTCAAGTCAGTCATCAAGTTATGAGTCATATTTAAAGGAGACATGGTTAATTTATCTTGACCTACAGAGAAAGTTTGATCTTGACAATCTAGGAGCAATTTGTACTTATGACTCAGAACCAGCGAAATGAAAGAAAAAAAAAAAAAACTCCAAATTTTGGTAGACAATGATGAACATGAAAAAATTGTTTTTAGTACTACTAAATTCTTGTCTTTCGTTCTACTAATCCTGAAATTTCAATGGACATGGAAAATCTCTTTCCCAACAAAATTTCTAATACTGAAAATGAATACCTTTGTAGAATCCCCCGTGAACAGAAGATCATGAGCACAATTAGTCAAATCCCCTCTACAAAGGCTTCTGGTCCTAATGACTTTATTAGTTTATTTTACAAATTCTATAAGGACTCAATTAAAGAAGACCTCCTTGCTACTATAAACAATTTCTTCACTCATGGAAAACTGTTAAAAGAATTCAACCACACAACCATTGCTCTTGTCCCCAAGACTGATGCTCCCAATTTTGACCTATCAGTCTCCCCAATGTTTGTTACAAATTATAGCAGAAATCCTAGCCAACAGACTTAAGAATGTCCTTCTCACGTCATCTTTCCACACCAAACAACTTTTCTACCTAAGAGACTAATACAAGAAAACACAATACTGGCCCAAGAAGTCTTACACCATTTGAAGAAAAAAAGGGATAAAAATAGTCTGATGGCCATCAAAATTGACATGGAAAATACATTTGACTATATGGAATGGCCATTTCTCCTTTCTATTTTCCAGACCCCTGGTTTTAACTAAACCCAGACTAATTCAATTAAGGAATATATCACCTTAGTGACCTATTCTATCATAATCAATGGCTTTCCTACATTCATCTCATGGCATAAAACAAGGGGACTCACTATCCCCATTCCTCTTTATTTTGGGAAGTGAGGTCCTATCCAGGTTGATCATTAGGGAGGAATTAAATACTAAAATAGAAGGTATAAGTATCTTAAGAGGAGGGCCCTCCCTCACACATCTGCAAATATCTGCTATTTGCAAATGATCTCATTCTGTTTAGCAAAGCCACTTTCCAAAATGCCCAAACCTTTGCTCAATGTTTAGATACTTATATGGTTATACCTCCTGGTTTGGACAAAAAATTAATTTCGCAAAGTCCTCCATTCATTTAAGCAACAATATCTGTGACACTCCCAACTTTTACGTACGAACAAGTGGAAATTGAGATGATAACAACACGGGTCACACATCCCATCGCCAAGTGCTAAGTGTGTGTACATGTAACACGTGTACAACAAAAATAAAGCAACGGGTAATAAAAGTCTTTCATCAATCAAGTACCAGAATTTGTTTAAATACAAGCTATCTTAAAAACAAACGTACTAAAAATATTACAAATAACCAGCAAAAATATAATACAAACCAAAAGTAATAACTAAAATCGAGAATTAAGTCACAACACACAAGAGAGTGATCCCTGATCATTCCTCTGGCGGAGTCGCATCCTCAAACTCAACCTTTTCAACATCTGCATCTAAATCTACGGTACCAAAGACGATACCGCAGGTAAGTAATAATCCAAACAACCCACAAGATAAAAATACATTAAGCAACAATAATATGAATGAATATGATGCCATATGCATGAGGTCTGAAAATCCACATTTTCCACACACGACAAAATCTCATTTTGACCCAAAAATCCAATCTCACCGTTTTCCTAGAAAATAACCCATTAACCAAACCATCCTTGCTTACCACCATTCCTACGCTTGTACTGTAGGCGGGAATCGCAGGCGGGACTCTACTACCATCCCTGCTTACCACCATCCTTGCGCGTGCATCGTAGGTTGGAATCGCAGGCGGGACTCTATCACCGTCTCTACTTACTACCATCCCTACAAGTCCGTCTGTAGGTGGAAATCGTAAGCGGGACTCTACCACCACTCCTATGCATGCACCATAGGCGGGAATCACAGGCTGGACTCTACCACCATCCTTACTTACCACCATCCCTATAGTGACTCTCTATCAAACCGTTCAATCTGTTCATTTCAAACACATCCAAAATCCTATATCGTATAAAACTTAGTTTCCAAATATGCACATGAACATGCATGCAATTATATGAAAACTCAGTTTTCATTTTCAAACATACACATGCATGCACTATGCAATGCATACAACAAGATACCAAAAATTTCCAACAATAACAATTTCCAACGTCAAACAATCAAATAAACAACTCCGTCCTCCAAACCAATTAACCCCTAGCTCCTTGGACTCAGTCCAGCACAACCAACCAATTCACAATTATTTTTAATGCAAAAATATATTTAAATCTTAAAAGAATTTTAGAAAATACTTACAGTGCTATAAAATAATTTTCGGATGATCAAAGAGTTGCAAAAGGTGGCGGAAAAGCAACGTAATAGTGCAAAATGCATTGTGGCCGTGAGTCACAAAATACCAACTTTTGAATGGGAACAAACTAAGACTGAGAATTGATAGGAAATGGCTTAGAGATATTGATGAAATTAAAGGAAGTGGTGGTTGGTCGTGGGTGACGGCAAAAATGGTGGTGGAAATAAAAAATGACCGAAACAGATTTTAGCTCGTGGTGGTTGCTCCGGTGACGGATCGGAGTTGGAAATGGGTGGGTTAGGTTGACAAGAGGTTGGTGATAAAGTGATGAAGAAATGGTGGTCGGAGGTGGCGCGACGGCAACGCTAGAACAAAAAGGATTCTACGGCTTGGAGGAGCTTGTGGTGGCTAACGGTGGCACTAGGTGGTCTGAAAATTGGTGGGTAGGTGCGTCGGCCGGTTGATTGAGCTGAGATATTGCATATTTAAGTTATTTAAAACCAATTTATTTCAACTGCTTCGTGACATTATTATTGGTTTTAGATGGAAAAATGGTTAATAAGCATAAATACGAGTTGTGATTTTTAATTGATTAATATCATGTTTATGCTTAATTTTATAACTAAGATACAATTGGGCAATATCTTTTCAAATATATAACATATTTTTGATATTTATTTTTTTTCAAGTATTATTTCTTTCTTCATGTTTTCAGCTTGAATAAAATTCAAATGAGATCCGGTTGGAACTATTTGATGTTGGATAAAATGCCTTGATTTGGATTGGTGAGAGTTGCACAAGAAAAGAAATTAAAAAAAAAAAGTCTGGTTGGATTAGAAAGAAATTAGAGGTTCAATGTGTTTGGTTTGAGGTATAGAATCGGTGGAATTTTAATTCTCTATAGGAAGAGCCATGCTTGACTTGTAGAGTGACAAAGTTTGTGGAATTGATTGTGAGAGTTTCGGCTAGAGTGAATTAAAAGAAGCAAAGCACATGAAGGAACTCAAACTCACGCATATGCAAAAGAAAAAAAAAATAAGTAACATGCAGTCAACAAATGCACATGCATGCAGAAAAATAATGCAGAAAGTAACATACATGCAGAAAATAAAATGCAAAGCAACTCACGGCAAACACATCAATGCAGAAAATGAAATGCAACTCATGGAAGCAGGGCATATGCAGAAAAGCAAGGAAAAGCAGCACATGAAGCACATGTAGAACCTAGAAAAGTCAAGCAAAGAAAGCAAAAAATCAAACATCACGACAACTTCACCTTAATGCAGAAATTCACGGAAGAAAAGAAGCACATGCAAGCTGGAATTCAAACCAATCACAGCACACATGCAGCTCACAGCTGGAAATCAAATCACACATGCAGAAAAACAGATGCAGAAAAACAGATGCAGAAAAATAGAAGCAGAAAAACAGAAGCAGAAAAACAGATGTAGAAAAATAGAAGCAGAAAAACAGATGCAGAAAAATAGAAACAGAAATGCAGAAAACAGCAGCAGAAAACAGAAAATCAGCACCAATTTCTTGAAACAAATTGCACTAGATGAGCAACAAAAAGTCAAGAAAATTAGGCTGCTGTCTCCATGAAATTCAGATGCATCTCCACCGAAAATTCTCCATCAATTGATCACCAAAAAGTCATAAAATTCTGCTTCTATCTCCACCAAATGTGTGCTGCTGTCTACACCAATTTCTTTCCACAATTTGATCACAATTTGATCATTGAAAAAGTCAAGAATGAAGGCTACTTCTCCACCGAATGTGTGCTGTCCCTCCACCGAAATTCTGCACCAAAATGATCACCAAAAGGTCATAAAAATCTGCTGCTCTTTCCACCAATTTCTTTCCACAAGTTGATCATTGAAAAGTCAAGAACATGTGCTACTTATCCACCGAATTATGCTACTCTTTTTCCACCAAATTGGACATTCAAAGAAGTGGTAGATAGGTTCTATAAATAGGGGTTGGACATGTGGAGAGGAAGAGGACGAAGAGAGAACTTTCAACTTAGTTTTCATTTTCAGTTTCTTTGTGTTCCTCTAGGAAATAATTTCTTTGAGTGTTTATTTTATTTAGAGCTCAACTTCAATTTGAGTGTGTATTTTATTTGAAAGTTTAATTTAATTGAGAGTTCAATTTCTTTTAGGATGCATTTTATTTAAAGTGTTTATTTTAGAAATCATTTTATTTGGAAGTTCAGATTTTTGGATTGTAGAACGCAGTCTCCATTTCCAAACATCAAGTTTATTCCTTACAATTCCTGTTTTTATTTAATTTCAGTTTAATGTCTTATATTTTCCTTGCACATTTAATTTCTGTCTATTTAAATTATTGTCATTTATTTTTTTTCTTGCACCTTTAATTTCTGTTTATTTAAATCATTATCATTTATTTTCTCGCACTTTTAATTCCTCTATTTAGGTTAATGTCATTTATTTTCTTGCATCTTTAATTCCTATTATTTAAATTAATGTCATTTATTTTTCTTGCTCTTTTAAATTTCAATCTATTAATTTCAGCAATTTTAATTTAGTTTCATGCATTTTAATTCCTTACTTTTCATCGCTGCACTCAAATCCGACAAACAAATCTAAAAATATGAATCTAGTCCATGACTAGTAACCTCTCCATCCATTGCACATACCATCCACTTATTTTCTCTTTGTGAAGTTTTTCACATTTTTTTCAACGAGTTTTAATTTTTGAGTAACTTTCCCTGAGGAGACGATTTAGGAATTTATTCCTAATTATTACACGACATCCTCCTGCACTTGGGATAGCCTTTGTGCTACTCATTTTTGAGTGAGTCACCGGTGGGGGTGGTATGGCTCATGGCAGAGCAGGCGGCGGTGCTAGGCGAGGGGAAGCAAACGAACAGAGCGAGAGAGGGAAACATGTCGCACCAGCTGGGGGGATAAAGGGAAGGAAAAGAAGAAAAATAAAGAAGAAAAAGAAAAAAGAGAAAAGAAAAAGACGAGAAAAGAAAAAAGAAAAAGGAGGGAAAAAAATGAGGTTCAATCCTCACATCTTGGGTTAAGAAACTGATCAAACAAAAATTATTTTCAAAATAACAAGTTAAATAAAATAATTCAAATGCAGTGATTAAATCAAATTTAAAACCACAATAATTTTAAAGCCCAAAAATAAACGAATTTAAATTAAAAAGTAATTAAAATATAATATAATAATAAATAGCAAGAAAGCACGTTAAATTAATTTCACCACTTAAAAATCATATTGTAAAAATCATCTTTAATTTAAAATAAGAATATCACTAATTATAATAATTTAAATAAAATAATTCAATAAAAATACACGTAAAATAGGGATATCACAATATCACCACCAACATTATTGGATGTAAAGGAATCCTTGAACTTCAAAGTCTCTCCCNCCCCCCCCCCCCCCCCCCCAAGCTCAAATATCTAGATTTGCCTCTCTATATAGGAGTTGACAAGAAAAATCTTGGCAAAGAAGTCAAAGAAAAACTCTAGAATAGATTGCAAGGGTGGAAATAAAAAATTTTATACCAAGCTGGTAGAACCATGCTAATAAGGGTAGTGGCTAGTGCAATCCCTTCATACATCATGTCTACACTATATGTCCCTAATTCAATAACAAAACAAATGGATAACTCCTTTTGTAGATTTTGGTGGGGAATTGATACTCATAATATTCACAAATACACTCCAAAATCCTGGCATTCAATCTGTATGCCAAAATATCTAGTGGGTCTCAGTCTTAAAAAATCCTTTTGGTTCAACAGGGCACTCATCTCTAAGTTTGCTTGGTATCTTATTAACAACTCAAAAAGTCTTTGGAAACAATTTTTAACTTTCAAATATCTCTGGAATACCACTTTCTTTGGGGTAAGAGCAAAACCTACAGATTCCTTGTTTTGAAAAAAATATCTTGAAGCAAAGAGACTTCATAAAATCTGGTGTTTGTGTCTAGATTAATAATGGTATCTCAACTAGAGTCTAAGTTGACCTTTGGATTCCTACCTTACCTTCCTTAAGGCCCCAACCCAACCAGAAAAATCCCCCTATAGATCACAACTCGAGAGTGTCGGAATTAACTCTGGAAGAACTAAGAAGATAGAATGCCCTTCTCCTTCATAACTTGATCAATTTTGAATTTGTTAATGGAATCCTAAGGATCCCCCTCTCAAATCACAATTACTCTCCCATCGAAGATAAGACCAAGTGGATACATTACAATGGTGGCATTTTCTTAGTCAAATATGCTTATGCTACACTGACAAACACTTCCAATTCCACAACTAGGCAACATAATGTAGACACTTGGAAGAAACTCTAGAAACTTAAAATGCAAGGCAAACTGAAACTCTTTCTTTAGAAAGTCATGCATAATATCCTTCCCACTAGATCACTCCTAAAAAGAGTATTACCCATTGAAGAAGATCAAATTCTTTGCACCCTTTGCAACACTAAATAATAAAATCTTTCAAATTTATTCTTCAATTGTCCATTCTCTAGGATTTTATGGGAGACAGTCCAAATGGCCCGTCAATATTTCTCTCTTTGCCAATCAACCAATCTCAAGCGGGATCACAATCATCCTCAATCCTTCATTTGGTATAAAAATACCTGAAGAAGACAATCATTCTTTCCAACTCTTTGCCACACTAGCCATGGATAATCTCTAGTTCTTGAGAAATCGGGTAATCCACAATCCCCCTTGCCTAACTCCACAATGGCTTGGTTCAAGAGTTTCAAAACTCCATAATAAACATAACAAAGCATGGAATACAAAGACTTAACAATAAGAGATCGGATGGCAAATTCCTCCAGAAGGCTTCTACTTACTCTCATTTGATGTGGCAGTCAAAGTCAATGGTAGCACTATTGCTTCAATATGCAGATCAAATAGGGGAGTCTCAATATTTGTTCAAACATATTTCATCCATAGCACCAATCCAAATATTGGGGAAGCATAAGCTACACTAATGGCTATTCAAGTAGCAGCAGACGAGAAACTGAAAAAGATTATCATTGAAGGATATTCTAAACAGGTAGTGCAAACAATATCAAATTCAAAGTTTTGAAGCATCAGATTGGACAATGCAAGCAATTACATGAGATATACACTATCATTTACACAGCTTTGAGGATTGGAAAGTTTAAAAAATTCATCGATCACAGAATCGATGTGCAGACAGCTTCCAAACTAACATTTGGGAACATCCCTCTTATATGTATTCCTCAATATCTTTTAGATTTCCAGTGGGAAAGATCCTCTCACGACTTCTGTATAATAATAACTCATCAGACTTGTGTTGGTTTTTCTTTAATGAAACTTGCTTAGAAAAACGAAAAATTCTTGGTTATAACTCGTGTACAACAGATAGTGTTAACAGTTTGTGCTTGGGGACAGTTTTCTGATAGCGTTTGACTGCGCATTGACCGTGTCATTGGGCCCTTGACACAAGCCATTAACAAAGCAACTTTAAATGGCCCAAACACTTTAATTTGCCAACCGTTATGGTCTATGGGATTCAATGAGCTTTTTGTTGTATATTGTTCCGTATACGATCTGCTATGCTGAATATTTATTTTTACCTGATATTATTAATTGTTAATTTACATTAATACTAAATTTAAAAATTACCAGATAATATCAAATTATTGCAGTAAAGAGCATAGGGTGAAAATGTATAATTTTCCAGTTCTCTCAATCACCGGTCAAAAGTTCCAAATGGAATGTTAGACAGGATTTAGATTTAGAAATATGAGAAATGCTAAAGTTATAAAGAGTTCTCACAAAAATAAACTTATAAATTGACGTGATTTGATGTAATAAATTAGATTTATTTTACAATAAAATTAAATTTATAATCTGATATACTACATCAAGTTACGATAGTTTGCGGTTTTGTTTTTGCGAGATCTCTTTGTGGTTAAAGCATTTCTCTAGAAGTATATATGCATTTTGTTGTGAATATAAGCTTTAATGAGACCAGCATTCTAACCTACCCAATTCATACCCAACAATATATGTAACCATAAACTAGTGGGGAACTTGTAACTTTTTTCACTTTCGATTTACTAATTCCACCCCCTATGCAAGTACAAGCACTTTAAGTTTTCCTTCACTATTTGCAGCCAAAACTATTGGGCTATTACTCTTCCAACAAACAGCACTGATAAAGCATGATTCGTCATCGTCGTTGACACCATCGCTGTCGTCGCCATCTTCTTCTAGAGAACCAAGTTTATGCCAAGCCATAGGTCTAGAGATAGCCTGCAAGTGAAACATCAAAACTGAATTACTTCAAGATTGAATTCCAAAACATGCAGGTTATTGTTAGACGTTTCTTCACCTTGTGATAGACAAATACTCGATTTGTCTCGCTACCACAACATATGAACTCGCTATTAGCTGTGAGACCCACAAAACTCTTCTCATTCGTGTGACTTCTATATGTGTGCAGCTGTAAACATGAGAAACAATTTATCAACCATAGTAAGTTTCGAGGAAAACATATAAAAGTTACAAATTCTGAGAGTGAAAAGAAGTCCATATCAATTTAACAAAGGTGAAGCTATGAAAAATGAAAAATAAACAAGGGAAGGTATGTGGTTGAAGCACTAAATGGACATAGTTGAGCAATAACTAATAGCATCGTTATAACTTACTGGCAGATTTTTCTTTACATCCCACAACCGCAACGTGCTGTCAATAGATGCAGAAGCTAGTTCATTGTTAGACAAGAATTTTACATATGAAACAGCTTTTCCGTGCCCGCCAAGTACATGTAGTGGTTGGCTGATATTTCTCAAGTCATAATAGTGAATGAGATGATCTGCACAACCCACCTGAAAAACTACAAAGTATTACAGTTTATATATGGATTTTATTCAAATAGATTGCCAAAGTTGAGCCATAAGTTCTACAAAGCTTACATTTCAAACATGGGGAAGGCGGCATAAAATAATATTCGTCATCAGTTATTGAAATAAAAGAACGGATAAACACTGAAATTCTAGAAACGAAAACTAGAATTTTTATTTAGATAAAACAAGGCCCGTCAAGGCTTTGAAAGAAATGAACAGGATCAATAATTTTTTCGAGATATTTGTACTCGGGAGAAACAAGACTCAAGCAGCAAAGCTTTGACGGAGACTTACTGCCACGTGAATGTTTGATCCAGGATTAAACTTCACAGAACAAATATTCGCTGTCATATCGATGTTAAGAACACTTGCTTCTTGCTTTGTGCACCAAATTTTAACCTGTTTTACACATAAAATGAATTCAAGCTAAGGCAGGTATTAAGCATAAAATATAAAATAAGCCACAACAATATTTTACGAGGTATCCAAAAGAAAAACCCAACTTGACACATTCTTTAAGCATGGCAAGAGCACTACCATCTCTCAACCAAAATGGATGATCCATAAAGTGCAGCTTGCTCGTATTCTAGAATCGTAAAACAGATTATTGTGTTTCTATATATTAGTTGTCATGAAATAGAAGAAAACAATCTCTGATTCTCTCTAGTGATTCTACAGAAGATTTCTTGACCATTCAAATTCCGACTAAGAGCCATATAAATGAACCATTTGGGCAATGTTAAGGACAAAAATAAAAAAGAGGCATATATTGTGACCATAAGATTTAGAGGCCACTTGACTAAGAACAAGTTGGAACATTTAGGTCCAGCACATCAGTCAGAATGGCTCAAGAAAATATGGAACTATTTGTGCCCAGATATAGTAATATATAGTAAGCTATTTCAAGAATATTGCTGGGCACCCTATGATTGAGACATGTTCACAAATTCTGAGGGTTCTATACAACCTTGAATGCTACACACCTATAACTCATCAATCATCAAACCTTTTGCTTTCAACTTTAATTAATAGATAGCTCACTAAATCATACGATATACTAAATATTTCTCCATTCCCAAGTACCTTGCAGTCATCACTGCCTGATACAAGCATTGATGGTTCAGTGCATGAAAAATCAACACTCCAAGCTCGCTTTTCATGCTCCTCATATTCCATCACACTCTGGAAGGAAAAGAGTCTCATTAACGAACATGTCTATGACTAGACGTTTGGAATGAAGACAAATTATGAGAGTATATTTGCGTACGCCAATCAATTTGTGAGAGCAGGCATGACATAGTGGTTATTAAAGAAAACGAGACAGCATTACTACCTGACAATTTGTTATGTCCCAAATGGTCACTATCCCCTCATAATCACTGCTGGCGATATAGTTTTTTGTGTACTTATTCCAGCTCAAGCAACTAAGCTTTGATCGTGAGGACATCTCTGCAACAGGGCAGTGGGCATCTGCTGGTTCATTCACCACCTAGGACCAATCACAGAGGCAACAGTTTATGAGTCAGATGAAGTACAAAATATTCAACATTAGCTTCCACTGCCTATATTTAGAAAGCCTAAATCAAGATAGGAGTTTAAGCACTTGGACGATAAAAGTTATCAATCATGAATATCCCCAAGATGAATGTTAGTGGTTATTTAATCAATCCAATTAAAAAGACATAAAATGTCCCAAGCAAGATATGTAAAAGGATATATTGCTGTCTAACGTTTCATATCAACACATAGCAAATCCACGATTTAAGTCAAAGCTTGAAGAAACAATAAAAACAATGGTAGTAAAAAATAGAGATAAAATAGATCATATATTTAAGAATGTTACTACAAAAAAAAAAAAGTGGTATGGAAGACTGCTTTTTATTTCTTATTCCTTCCCCGAGTCATTTTCTGCAGTTTAAAAGAAACTACTGTCTATCCCACATTTACAAATATTTTGTCCAACACTTACTGAGGAGAACTCAAAAACCTTGATGCGCCGTGAAACACCAGCAGTAGCAAAAAACTCATCATCTCGATCAAATTCTATACTGCAGAAAATCCAATCGGAATTTTTAATCCAACACTTTTAACACTTAAAAGAAGCTCAATAACAAGTACTCTGTTGCATGGCAATGCAGTGACAAATTCCCATTAGTATGCTTCATAGTTTTCATATGACTAACTCAATTACATGGTGACAAATACTATAAATATGATTAAAGATTATCGCTAACAAATCTCAGGTGATATAGAAAAGGGTTCGTGCTGGAGCTCATTTTCTAAGCTAAGGGGTTGAGTGAATTGTACAATATTGAAGACATTTCAACTCACCTTGACACTATATTGGCAGGGTGAAAAAGGTCAACATGCCCTAGTTCAGCAATAACCCTCAATCGACTATATCAAGCAACAAACAGATGGTATTAACAATTCTAGCAATTAATGCATTTCAAAATGACTGAATATGAAAAACTAATAATCAATACCACAAAAAGGCTGTACCTGTATCGTGTAAAGGTAGTCATAACGGATTGGAAATCATCAAGACCTGGATGATAACCTTCTCTTTTTATAGGATTTGTGTTGCTTTCTTCCCCTTTGTGAGATTCTCCATTCCAGTTTCTCCGCTTTTGCAAATAACACTCTTGTAGGTCATTAAACTGTTGCAAGAAATGATAAAAACAAAAAATCATAATTTACAAACTCCGACCATACATTTTCAAAAGGAAATCTCAGGGATCTTTGTTCCAGAGCAAAAATGATGGTGCCAGTGTCAACAATTCAGTGGTGAGCAGTCATGTCAGTTCTGCTGTCGTTTCATCTCCTTTCCCCTTCAATGGTGATCTACTACGACGAAGAAGATTGAATGATCTCCTAGGGTCAGCTCAAGCCCACCTAAATTTCCCCTCCGTTCCCCATTTTAACAGCCNGAGGGGGGGAGACGTGGGGTTCGGGGGGGTTTGAATCTGAGAGGGAAGGGACCGTGGTCTGCTGCGTAGGGAGAGAAGTGGAATTTCACTTCGTGTCCACGTAAGGTGTATTCTGGATGATCTGAAATAGTGGCTAATCTGAAGATTAATTCTAAGCAATATGCATCTTTATGGAATATAAAAGAGTGAAGTCAAGCAGAGGGCTTTTGAAGCCAAGACCTTGTAAGGTTTGGGTGAATCGATTGTACCATGCCCGAAGGGCTTGCTTGAGGCCATAGATGGCCTTATGTAATATGCATAAGTGATTTCATTTTCATTTCGTTCCAACCGAATTAGCTAGAATTTGCCGTGCTGGAATAGTGACCTACACGACTTAGGTTGATGTTCCTTACTAGCTAAAATTTCAGCCATTTCAGCCTATTCCAGTCCATTCCGGTCAAATTTCGGTATTCCAGCCAGAATTAGTCTTTTAGTCCAAAATAGAAAAACCCATTTTCATCTAGGGTTTTTCAATCACCTCTATAAATCTCCTTATTAGTAAAAATCTCTTGCAAAAGGAAGTTACTGCAGCCTTATTAGTAAAAATCTCCTTCGCGTAGTGTCGTAGCCACTTCTCCTAGCCTACTACAACTCCACACCGTGATAAGCCACCTTGCACCAGTGTCCTCAGCCACGGGAAAAAAAAACATGGCAGCAACCCACCCATTGCATGCTCTTCCTGCATCCAAGAGTCGCCATAGTGATCACCTCTACAAGCCCAACGCCTCCACCCACTCAACCATAATAGCCCCTATTTTTAAGGAAGATAACAGAGCACCTTGGACACCACCATAGACCCACGTCCCTCCGTTGTCAACCAATTTCTCAATAGAAACAACCACACGATATGACCACAGCTTAGTCGTGGTCCTCCCTAGACCACCACACGTAAGTCTCACTCTCACTCTCACTCTCTCTCTCTCTCTCTCTCTCAACCAACTCTGCCCGAGTTCTCCGTTGCATGCACCACCCTCAGCCAGCTTTCGCTGTGACGCCCCCAATTCCCACGTACGGACACTGTGGAAATCGAGACGTCGGATAGACAACACGGGTCACACATCCATCGCCAAGTGCCAAGTGTGTGTACATGCCTATACACGTGTACAACATAAAATAACAGCAGCGGAGTAATAAAATCTTTCATCAATAAGTACTCAGAATTTGTTTAAATACAAACTCTCTTAAAAACAAATATAAAAATATTACAAGCTCAACACTATTTCAAATCCAAATACATAACATAAAAACAAATACAGATAATATTAAGAGTGAGTTTGTGATGCATTTAGTCGTTTTTTTAAATGATTACTGTTTTATTCTAATTCTCAAATTTCATTTATTAATCTTGATTTAATTCAGTCACCCAGATAAGAACCTGGATCCTGAATCAAGAAAGATCTTTGTCAAAATTGCCAATGCCTAGATATATCAGTAATCTCAGTCATTTCTTTTTTGACAAGTAAACGGTAGTATTAATAAGGATAGGCATAGTTCAAGTACACAAGATGGTATACAAGAGATAAGATCTATCTAGGTTGTAATAGTGGAAACAAGAAAATCATGTAAATTTAGGCCATTAAAATCTACAGCTATAGCCCTAAGAAATAAGGTACGGAAAAATAAAGATCGAAGTTCCTCTAGTGTCCGCTCCTTATCTTCGAATGTCCGCTCATTACGTTCTCGCCATATGCACCACATAATGCATATAGGGACCATCTTCCACATGGCTTTGATTTGTGGGCCAACAGTAATCCCAGTCATTTACATTAGAATGCTGTACATAAAATTTTAAAATATTTAGAGAAAACCATACACTTTGGTTTAGATGGTCAAATTGAATATTTGTTCAAAATGGTGCCATTTTGTACCTTTTTGATTTTTAACAAACAAACGGGCTGCATTTTCATGGGTTTGAGCTTAACAGGCCAAGTATGACAACAAAAGTGTCATGATTTGTGACTTAACAGAGCATAATATAGAAAGGGGCCTGATAAAACTGCTAAAATAAACAAATAAGCTACCAAGGTCTGTCACTCCCAAGGAGCATCAGGCTGCATGTGCAATCAAAGAAGGCAAATAATCGATTAGACGAATGACTACGTTCAGCAAATTTCTGGATCCTCAATATGCACCATTTTTTCCAAACTAAAACAGGCTGGGCTTTTGTTTACTTAAGAACAGGATACTTTGGTAACTCAATTCAATGTACCAACAAGCAAGAATAGAACTCTTAGTAATGCCACTCATTATTCTTTTATTCATCATCCTCTCATCATTTCATGATGGGACATTAAATAATTAGAAAATTATTTGTTATGTTTCACTTGTCTACCAATTATTTGTTGTCACATCAAGAGATGTTGGGAAGATAATGGTTAAAAGGATGATCAATAGCATTTTTCTAGAACTTTTATAAGATCACTAACCTGTGAATGGACCCGCTTTTTTCTTGCTAAAGCTAGTGCTGATGGAGCAACAGATTGCAAATCTGAACCATTATTACCATCCTTTCTTTGGAATACCTGGAGGCTTACTTGAGCGTTTAGGTCAGCCTTTTTGTTCTGTGGTTCCATCTGCCCTTGCAGACAGTGAGGACTGGAGATGATGCCACTTCCATGCATATCAGTCAATGAAGCCCATGCTTTTGCTGCAATAGGATCATCATTAAGCATCCTCAGTTTAACTGAGAATCTTTCTTTCGCCCTGTATAGTTCTGTTCTATATCTCTTGACAGCATTGATGTCCTCCTTGATATACAGGAGGTCAGCTTGTATCTACAAGGGAAACAGAAGACCATCAATTTTGAAACTAAAAATGAACAGAAATTAAAAATAAAGTACCTCCAATTGAATACCACAACAGTTAAACATCCAAGTATACACAGCTTGCAACTAAAGATCCCACTCCCCAGGGTTTTCTTGTTTGAAGTTTCAAATACCCCGTGTTTCTAGCCCTATTTAAATCAATTTTTTTTCATGATCTCATATGGATTTTTTGTTTCCAAGCTACCATCAGCCCCAATGTTCTTACTCTGCATTGCTATAAACCCATGCCTCAAAAGCTCATGTAATAGCATTTGTGATTTCTGATATCCAACGAGGTCCCTTTTTAACTCCATAATTACTTATTCCCAGGTATCTAAATACTTCACAAGCAGATCTTTCAAGTAGAAAAGCGTTGACAGAATAATAGGAAATATGATATGACTAAAGGCACAAATATACATATTTAAGTGAAAAAACCTCATTCGACTCTTCATGCTTTTGCTTCCACAGGCAATACAAGAAGTCAAGCAATAATTTGTGATTTCTGATATTCAATGAGGTCCCTTTTTTACTCCATAATTACTTATTCACAGGTATCTAAATACTTCACAAGCATATCTTTCAAGTAGAAAAGCGTTGGCAGAATATTTGGAAATATGATATCACTAAAGGCACAAATATACATATTTAAGTGCAAAAACCTCATTCATCTCTTCAAGCTTTTGCTTCCGCAGGCAATGCAAGAAATCTAGCAAAATCTGCAGTTTCGTCTCAGCTTCTTCTTGTACCATTTTTCTCTTCTTCTTCGCAAGTAGAGACAGCAGGCCATTTAGCTCCTTAATTGACACCTCACAACCCTGTCTAAGATTAACTTAAACAAAAATTCATTCCATCTTAAACATGACCAGACCAAGTATAGTTGGATAGCTAGAAACATAACTTAGAGTTAATGAATCCACTGATCCATCTGACAAGTAATATAAATAAGCAAAGACTAAGTGATAACCGGAAAATTAAAAAAAGAAAAATCATCAGGAAAGATCGAGATTTTAATAAAATAAAAAAATGATTAACCGACCTGTTGTAATGCCTGACGAAGATGTTCAAAAGGTGAGGCAGACTTAGCTACCTGACGAGCAGAATTTTTCTTCAACAACTGTGAGGTTCAATATAAATCTGTAAACAACCGGTACTTTGAGGTTATCAATGTCAAAATAATAAGATACTAAACATTGTCGATAAGAAAACTGGAGACGGTATTTTGGGTGTATTCGGAGGTAATATTAGAGACATTTTCTGAAACTCAGCACGAAACAGTACTAAAAAATAAGCCATACACATATCCCTAAGCGGCATGCAGAAGAATGAAGCTCAATCAAACAACTGATTTTAGCTTCAATTCCACTAAATGCAATCGCAGCCAGATTCTGATCAAGTTTGAATTTAAATCCAAACCTCCATTTATAGATAAATGCCAGCAACACAAAAATGAGCAGAACAGTCAACGTGAATCTAATCGACGCTGATATCTCTCTGTATCATTTCCAAATGAAGAATCTAATTCAACATTCATCCTTTCTTACCGTCTCCCACATTTTCTCCGATGCCAAACAGAGCAAGCACGAAAAAGAACATGCGCAAGAATGCACAAACTTTATCAGAAAAGGAAAAACCTTATCGAGTAGAAAATTGGGGAAGATATGTTTGGTGGTGAGGTAGCGAGCGCAGCAAGGACAGTCGCTCTTGTTTCTCAGGTGGGTGACAATGCACATGTAACAGAAACTGTGGCCACAGGCGGTGAGAAACGCGTCCGTTATGATCTGCATGCATATTGGGCACAACGTGTCCTTGTCCAGCTCACCTCCTACGGCCTCCGGAGCCGTCTGATCAGGCGGTGGTTCGGTGTTGGGGTCCGGCAAGTGGTCGGGTTTGACGGTAGGGATGAGTGCCTGTGCCGCCAGTGAGGTATCTTCCATATATCAGAAGATATTTTGGTCTTGTCTATCTGTTCCGGAGCAGTGAATTTTTGCTAATTTTATGGCGAGTGGTGGGAGAGAGCGAGGAGGGCAGGGGCTTTAAAAGGTGGTAGTTGGTATAGTTGTGTTCTCCGTACAAAAAGAAGAAAGGACTCTGGAGGAGGAGGAGAGAATTAACGTTGTGTACTTGCTCGCGTATGCGCGAGACTAGAGAGAACCGACTTTTATGACATTTTGTGAGGGTGATAACGGCCCACGTTAGGCGGGCGTTTTCTCGACAAGAATATATCTGTCGCTCTTTTTTTTTTTTTTTTTTTAAATAAATAAATATGAGATTTAAATAAAAAAATTAATTTTTTAATAATAATTTTTAAAATAAATATGTGACACTTGTATAATATATAATTATATATAACATTACTCTAAAAAAATATATATTTAAAACTAAATTAAAATCATGCAAATTATTTTCATGGATGATAGAAAACCTTACTGGACGAAGTTTATCTTGCGAATGACACATCGAAAGAACTGATCCTGCAAGATACCCACACCGATCAGATACTATCATCTTCAATTTGTATCTAAAAGGAAGACTAGTGTATGTGCATGTTAATTAAACCTTATAAATATATCCTCTGACCTCACGTAAGCACTGCAAAATTATTATATTGATTAAGAGATTCTAGCTTCTCTTTGACTTAACTATAGGAGGCATTTTTCATTAGGATCACCCAAGATTATTTCTCTGTTCATAAGTGATTGTCGAAAGAATTACAGATATGCTGAGAATTGCTTTAACAATAAGAATAATCATACCTTGTTACCATTCAATTCTATCATTGAATTGGATGATTAGGTTGTTTATAACTACTAACAAAATGTCTATTCTCTCTTTATTACATAATTGGAATTGCTAGGCTTATTATATAAAAAATGAGGAATTTTCATAAAAACCTGAAATAATTAGGCAAGATAGTCAAATGAATGGAAAGACTCATGTTAGGACGAGGTAGTTTTGAAATAAATGAAGAGATTGTCATGCATATGTTAAAATATAACCATTTATTGCATATATAGATATGTTATTTGGCACTAGGCAGTTCTATTCCAAAATTCATGACATTCTTTTGATATTAATGAATACCGTCTGAAACAGGGAAAATAATAAGTAAACAAAAAGGGAAAATACTTTATGTGTCATCTATATTGATTTTGTATACAATTTCTTTCCCCATGCTTGGATTCTAGCTAGTTTTCCATGCGTATCTATTTCATATATTCTGCTCTACTGGAGGTGATGTGACGGATTTCTTTATAGAATCTCCAATGCCTTCACAATCTGTTTGAGGAGGGACGCAGGCAGAGTCATCTTCAGAGGCATCCTCTGCATACGAGTGAGGGGATCGAAGGTTCCCAGGAGTCTGACAGGCCTTCATCGTCTTACAATGTTCAGCTTCATCATCTCTAATGTTTAGGAACACATCGTACAAATTTTCTGCAGAAAAGGGTCAAGAATTTCACAGAAGCAAAATATTTGTTCCGATCAGTAATACTTTCACCTTCGAGTTATATGATGATCTCAAGAATAAAACTCTTGGAAGTTGGAAGCTGCATAGGAGAAACTACCGCCAATGCGCCACTAATCGGGAAGAGTGAGAGAGAGAGATGCGATGCAAAGCTGCCTCACATCAATTGGAAGGGTAATTGGACCCAACCTTTGCATTCCAACATTTGAGCACTAATGTTGGAAGGTGAAGGTGAAACACTAATATCTTACAAAATATTGAAGGGTGAAGGTGAAACACTAATATCTTACAAAATTCAGCACAGCAGCAACATTTGAGCTTTCATTTCTAGGTATCGGCAAACATCTTGGGTGGTAATATATCATATTGAATTATGGACCATGAAACAATTTTATATTTTGAATCTTACCTATTTTAGGCCTTCGAGTATTGGGAACCCTGGATGTTTGGAATTCATCTGCGTGAATGCAAAGTTAATGTCATAGTTGGTAGCATCTTAGGAGAAAATGGAGAATGAACAAGAACTTGCAAAATGAAAAACTTACCAAACAAGTATAAGTCACCTCCAGTGTAGTATTTTACAGCAACCTCAGGTGCAGGTGATGTTTTCAGCTCATCTAAAAGAAACAAAAAGAACAGACACCATCAGCATGGCTGGAAGTTGTATTTAAAAGTAAGATGAAATACACTGGCAAGCAGTGGGTCTAATAAAATCCATTGGCTTCCCGAGTAGTCGTGAAAATATCAACATTAAAACACTCATACAAACCTCCTCGGGCCTTGATAAATTTGTCGTATGTTTCAAATGCATGAATTTCTACGCATTCAGAAAAGTGATCTGCATTTGTGATGAAACCAGTATACGGAAATCAGAAATTATTTAGGATAACTTCACCTGAGCATATGCAGATGCCAAGATGAAGGGAGATAAAGAAGGCAAGAAATTGTTATAACATAAAAGCAATGTACATGTACTTACATGCCATTCTTGGGCTTAATGCATACATAAACACTGTCATGAAATAATATGCAACTGCAATATGCTGAGCAAGAAACCGGTCAACCCACCAAGCATTTCCCCCCAATTCCTGCATAGATATTTCCATAACCCTCAAAATATCAAGCAAGTCATGCAAGTAATTTTAAAGGTTCAGAATCATTTGGCAACTCTATGTGCAACATAGTTGGCCATGTCTAAATGAATTGAAGAGAAGAAACATCAAGAATATAGAGAGAGCCTTCATCGTGTCTCATAGATACTCTTCTTTTGCTTCCTACAATTAGGGTCAAGTTAAAGTGAGTAGTGGGCGCTCAAACTCCACTTGACTGTATTCCTCAAGAGCTTGAACTCAAGTAGAGTTTTTGGTATTTGTCCGAGCTCGGCTTGTCTAGCTGCAATGGGTGTCAAAAGTTGGCTTGTGGCTCGTGTTATAATTGAGTTGAGTGCTCACTCGAAAACTTAGCTTGAAGCAGCTCAGTTAGTAGTGATCCTAATTTTTTTTTTTTGTTTTAATATAAAACCATAGAAAAATGAAGTACAAAAGAAATTTAGAAGAAAGATCTTACTTCCATGATAAGCAAGTGGTGCATCTCATTCCAGCTCTCAGCAAAATGCACTTTCAAGTAATCTGCTTTTCTCCACCAACCAATACTCTCGTACAAGTGTAGAACAGATATAAAGGCTGGCGTGAAAAAAGAAAAAAGAAAAAAAAAAACACAAAAAAACACAAGTCAGGATTCAGAGATGGCAATCACAGCAGTCTACAATACAGCTGCATGAGAAAGTCCCTTTCAGGTGTATTGCGCTTTTCAAGTAGATGAAGATCAAATTAAGATAGATGTGGGAATTAATTAATTAGCCTTGCTCCCTGTCGACAAATTTATTAGAACGTACATATGCCAAACTCAAAGGGTATCTAGAACATTCTCCAGGAATGTAGGGACCTATTTTTCAAGCTTGAAAAGAGTTCCTAAAATTGGCTATAAATTCCCATTTAGAGCATTCACAAAATTGAGTAGAAACAAACCTTAACACTCACCAAAATAAGGAACCCTTGCAATAGTTTCCAGTACGAAGAACCTTGCATAATGTCGATCATGGTACAAGGTATCAAGTATCTTAACCACAGAATCCTGGAATCATGGGTAGAGTTAAATTACAAAGAGCTATGAACCTCTAAAATGATGGCAGAAGATCCTTAGATACTTAAACAACTCTTATAAAGCACGAAAAGCATATTATAGGAGTTCAAAATTGAAAAGAACTTCCGATAAAAACAATTAAAAGAACTCCTAAATTTTCCCATATCTTGACACAAAGGTATGGTTGGGGCAGCTTTGATATTATTGAAAATTAAATATGTGTAACCTCATACGCATGAGTCATAAGGGAAAAAGAAGTTTAAAATAGAACACTTGGTTTGTGTCTTTCTATCATAATATGCATAGACACCCATCGATCATCCAAATAACAAGGAATATACCCTCTTTTAAAATTATTTTAGAAGGTATTTCATTAGAACGAGTCATTATCAGAAGAACACTAAACAAAAATAAAACTAGAACTCAGTAACATGGTATTTCAATTCACCACATCAATGTTGCATCATCTACCTTCAGCTCGACAGAGAGAGGTGATAAGCCATACCGTGAGAAAGATATTCACAGATTGTTCCAACTTGATAACCCAGCTCTCCAGCGATGAACTTTCTGGTGGTTCATTACCACCTCCTTTTCCCCCATCATCAGCAGAAGTCTTCGCCGGGAATGACTCCTCCACTACCACCTTCTCCTCTTGATCTTGCAAAACAGTCGCTCGGACCCAACTCGCCTTTCTATCAAATCATACATGAAAAAAAATTATTTTTCCGTTGGAAATTGATTAACCACTAATCCGAATTTCTCCTCTCCAAAAATCAATAAAGATAGTAGACATATTTATCAAGTTAATGAAGCTCAGATGAGTTTGATATAACCGTTAAAATTCCCAGTTCCAAAATAAGGAAAACCTCAAGACCAGAAGCTGGGATTTATCAGGCCACACAGTCACACAGAGTACCACAAACTTTCCTCAATTGGACCGAGAGGAAGACCAAGAATCAAGAGTGACATACCTGGGAATCGATGGACGTGCATAGAGGGGATTGTAACGGAAAGGGGTTTGCGAGTAAAAGGAAGCCGAATTATTATGTCGCTTCGCTTTTAACGGCGAAGAGGACGAGGCCGAGATTGCAAACGCTGCCGGGGATAGAGTCGTCGCCATCATTTTCCGGTCGTTCCCGCAGAGTTGGTAGGAAATGCAAAGGCAAAATCCAAATCGAAGTTGTATTTAAGGGGAAGTGTCAATCGGCAAGGAAGAAGACATGGGATTTTTCTCCCTTGTCGTTTGTGCGCTTTGGCAAGGGGGCGGATATGAATCCTTGCTGCCGTTCAGAGAAGGGCCAGTCAATTTTTGATAGTGACTGAGACCATCCGCAGTCCGCACAACGAGATCTCGAATTGGGATAAGAGCATAAATTTGCTACATGTGATTGGTTTGTAACTTTGTTATTATCAGACTATTATAATTATAAAAAACTAAAAAATTAATTATTTTTTTGCATAATTGACGTATTACGTATACAAGTCTCGAGTGTGTAACTAAAATTTCAAATAAACAATTCATTTTATTTTATTATTATAATTTTTTTAAAATTTTAATATAAAATATAATAAATAATTCAATTTTTTAAATATTAAATTTATAATATTATTAAAAAATAATATTTTAACGATAGTTCATTCAATTTTTAACTTTTATCTCAATTCAATTCAATTAAACTCAACGTCAAAACGCAACTGACATAAACTAACAATTAATTTACAATTATTTTATCACTATGTTTAAAATGAAAAACTGAGGGACAAGGCGCTCTCTCTTGATTTCTTTCCTGTTTTAATTTTAATATATTTTAATTTTTTTCAAAGACCATGCTTCAAATTTGCACAAAGATTCATTTTTTATTAAATACATCATGTCAAGATTAATTTTCATATAATTTAAATTTTATAAGATCTCTGTACAATTCAAATCCAACACAATAATATAAGTTAGAAACAATTTTAAAATATGTAAATTCCGTATAATCTATTTGATAAGAAGTGAGATTATTAAAAATTATTATTTTTTTATGTGAATTATGTATATATTCATTTAAAAAAAAAATAAATACATGACTTACCTACTTTAGATTAGAGCTGCATATACCATTTCTTTGATATTAATTGAATCATAATGTCCACATTCCGTGTGTGAGACAAGAGAGCTACAGACAAGCCCAATTAAATAAGGCCCAAATTTGGGCTGGAATGAGCTCAAGCTAGCCCAACGCTGACCCGTTTGGTGGATTTTACGACGATTGGTGGTTCGAGCGTCGGTTATGAACGGTGAAGACGCTGAATAGTAGATTTCAGTCACGCTCAAGCCGTTGTTACAGCTGCAACGATAAAAAAAGGCACATGCCCCGTTCTCAATCACACGCAATCTATCACTCACTTCCACGTATCAGATTTCGCATCGACCTCCATTGTAGCTTTACAGCTCAGTTGCCAACCTTGCGGCTCACTCCAGAAACTGTAGCGCACGATCCAATCTTTATCAATATCCAGTCATCAACCACGTACGACTCCCTCCGCCGCAAATGCCTCTTTTGTGTTCACGCGATCCGGACCGAGCGTCTATCATCCAACACACTCGATGCCTTGTTCACGGGGATTTTGCTGAAACAGAACACTCTAATAGTTAAAAGAGACAATTGGTTACGCAGGTCGTCTACAAGTGTGCAGAAGAAAGCTGTTTATTAATGGCAGTAAAGTGTACACATGGCAGATCATGGACATCTTGCCACCTTGATTTTGCTTGTTTTGAGAGACAGGGAGTTGAACAACAACGACCATTTCTCACTTTTTCTTAGCAAGCAGTTAGCTCTGATCTCTGATTCCCACCTCAAAATCGCCTCCTCCTTCTGTATATGTGTTCCTCCGAGTTTCTGGTTCCGACTTTGGAAAGGTTTCCAAAGCTATGGAAGATGAAAGGGAAATAATCTATTCTAGAAGCCCACAAGTCTCCGGCTACTCGGACAAGGAAGGAGTGGTTGAATTGAGGAGCTTTAGATTGTGCCTGAAATGGGTGTGTCTGGACCAATCCAATATCTGGAGATCTGGGCTCTCATGGTCTATCTTCTTTCTCCTCTCCTATGGAGTCCCACTTTTATCCAACTTTGCCCTCTCGTGCTCCAGCTGCGACGATGACCATACCCGGCCTTATCACTCTGTGGTACAGATATCTCTTTCTATATTCGCCACGCTCTCCTTCGTCTGCCTCACTCGTTGGACTCGTAAATTTGGTCTCAGAAGGTTTCTCTTCCTTGATAAATTAGGCGATGCCAGTGACAAAGTCCAACATGGGTATGCAGAGCAGCTCCAGGTGCTGTTTTCTTATTCTTCTTCTTCTAAATATATACCCAATATTGGTGTTTGATTTCGAAGCATGGTTTGAGTCAATTATTTAGAATATTGCTCAAAAAACAACAATTAGATTTTCCAATTCAAATCTAGTAAATTTTAGGATGTCTTTGATTCTGTAATTTTGTTCCAATTCTTGCTCTCTCTCCAATTTTCTTGGAAACAGGGCAACACAGCGACAACTTTATAGTTTTCTATGTTATATTAAACCTCAAGACAAATAACTGCTTTTTCAACCTAGTTTCACGAGAACAGGAGTGTAAGACAGATAATGGTGTTGGTGAATCTTATCTTGTTGAACCGGTTTAATGAGATGAGTTAGATTCATAAATTTATTTACAGTATCAGAACTTGTTACAGGATGAATGAGGCCCACATTATTTATCCCGTGACAAGGATAAGGAAAAATATTGGTTTACAAGCGAGGAAGGATGTTGAGGAATAAATCCTATATTGCCTATGGATTAGGTGGGTTTTGGGCATGTTTATAAGTAATGAGCAACACTCTCTTATTGAACCGGTTTAATGAGATGAGTTAGGCCTATAAATTTCTTCAAATTGTAGGTTCCATTAATACATAGAGATGAGCTACACAAAAATAGAATGCCAAACTCAAATCCTCAAAAACAGGAAATTTAGCATTTCTGTCTTGGTTTTCTAGCAAACTATGAACTCAATCCGGCTGGTCTAGTTCAAGGATCGATGAAATTCGTTATTCTTGCAGAGGTCAATGAAGCTCCTGTTGATTTTTATCCTCCCCTGCTTTGGTGCCGTTAGTGCATACAAAGTTTGGTGGTATGTCTCAGGAGCTACAGAACTTCCCTATTATGGTAACATCTACCTCAGTGACACTATTTTATGCACATTGGAGCTGTGTTCATGGCTTTATCGGACATCAATTTTCTTCCTCGTCTGCTTTCTCTTCCGACTTATTTGCTATCTTCAAATACTCAGACTAGAAGACTTCGCTCAAACTTTCCAGAAAGAAACTGATGTGGAATCAATCTTACTGGAACACCTCAGAATCAGAAGAAATCTCAGGATCATCAGCCATCGGTTCCGAGCATTTATTTTGTCGTGTCTAGTTTTAGTCACGGCCAGTCAGCTCATTTCTCTTCTCATGACAATTCGGTCCAGTGCTAATGTCAATATCTTCAAGGCTGGAGAACTTGCAGTAAGCATTTACTTTAACATAGTATTCAAGCATTTAAATTAAAACTTTGATTCTGCACACCAATGCTCTTCGGTGTGGAAGTGTTTTTATCATTTAGACATCTCAGGGTTGAAGTAAATCTTCTTATAATGGTGCAGATATGCTCAATTAGCCTGGTGACTGGGCTTTTCATATGCCTGCGCAGTGCGACAAAGATCACACACAGAGCACATTCCATTACAAGTCTAGCTGCAAAGTGGCACGTCTGTGCCACGATAAACTCTTTTGATAACACGGACGGTGAGACTCCAAGAGGTCAGATCACTTCTGCTCAAGTATTTCATATGAGTGCTGTCTGGGAATCAGATGATGAAGAAGGGGATGGAGATGATGATCTAGACAACACCAAGTTGGTGCCAATCTTTGCGCATACAATTTCATTCCAGAAAAGGCAAGCTCTAGGTGAGTGATCAAATTGTCATCACTCAAATGTAGCAAAAATTATTCTTAATTCACATGTAATCAAGCATGTGCTCTCTCACAAACTTACATATGTGCATGGTGATTTTTGCGTGTTGCAGTGACATATTTGGAGAACAATAAAGCAGGAATCACAGTGTTTGGGTTCATGCTGGACAGAACATGGCTCCACTCCATTTTCGTTATTCAACTAGCACTTCTACTCTGGCTGCTCAACAAGACAGTCGGTATATCTTAATTTTCTTTTCTTTTCTTTCTTCTTTTTCTAATCTTTTAGGAGAGAGTAGAGAAAGAGACAGATGGGCGGACAGATTTGTATGCATAGTTACATTAATCCTACAATTATATTCATTAAAAATGTAAATTCTGTAACTTGGCACAATTGCTATTCATGCATGTAACAAGAGTGAAGAAAGGAATCAAGCTCCGAAACATTATTGTTCTTGGCATTCCTACCCCAAGGCCCAATTTCATTTTGCTGTACTCCATCACGGAATTAACTCCGCCTGTCCCAAAAGAAAAAGACAAAAACCTTTGCTGAGAGAACTGATCAACGACTACATTGTGCCCTACCCGTGTTCGATAAATGAGGGGATTCATTGGGATTCAGTTGTGGATCGCATAGCCAAGTGCACCTTTCTAAGACTAGTTTGCTGCTATACTGATAAGAGAAGAAGATCATAAAATGTTGAGCTATCAAATTTAGAAGTGGGGACATGCGAGTACTTGATAAAGGAAGAGCAGCTCAAGTTATGACAATTATTGGTAGAAACTGACTCGACTTGGGCTATAGCACATATATATGATGGTAATTTGGTTATAATTTTGGCTATGAATATTAAGTTCTTTTTGGTGTGCATGTCATGATCACCATGCTATGCAAGTTGGGTGTCGTTTTAGACCCTAAATATGTTGTTTTCCTATTCAACTCGATATTTAAGATTTGCCTTTTTAACATTTCGTCTCTTTTTCGATAATGATTTTGATTTTAATTTTGATTTTGATCGGATTTGTGACAACTTTTTGTTTTAACATATTTATTCTTCTCCTAGTTGTTCTCTGATTTCCGAGGAGGCATAGAGTTTCTCTGCTCTATCCATAATTTCTTTCTTTTTGGATTCCTTGTATTCTTTCAATTCACAACTTTTTGTTATTTAACATGTAGCCAAGATCATTCTATTCTAGGTTTGGCTTGACTCTTGGACCAAGTGCCAACATTATATTATTATTTGAATCTTTTTTTGTTAATGCAATTATTGTTCCTTGTGAAAAGAATTAAGCAGAGTCAAACCCAAAAAAGAAAAATTGAACTCTTCTTGGATCTCCTAATATTATTGTGAAAAGCAGATATACTTTTAAGAAAATCGAGAAAAACTAGAAAACCGTTAGAATCATATTTATAATTTCATTCACGCATGCATATAATGGCAAACAACAAGATCTGCTACATGTAATTCTTGCATCACACAACATATTTCGTTACTGTAATTCCATCCTCAAGTTTTTTACTTTATTTGATTGTCATCCAAAACCTCGTGGGATCTCTGAAATCTGTACAATACCAAAGAAAAACACATCAGTGCGGGGAATAAACAAAGAAAATAAGTTCTTTAACCAGAGAGAGAGAGAGAGAGAGAGAGAGAGATTACTTGTTGCAGTCCACGTTGGGGTCAATGGGGACAGGATTATCAACATTGCAAAGCTGGGGAAGCTGTTTAGCTTTGTCGACATCAACATGAAGTCCTGAAGCAGCCTTCTTAAAACATTGACAAATCAGGGCGAGTACCCACCAAGAACGGCCAACAGGGCAGCAAAGTCAGTGTGACCTCGGGGCATGTTATGGCCTCCGAATGGCATGCACTGATCAAGGTCAAAATCACCAACCCAAAAGCCAACGCAGACAAGCCCCTTATTTTCTTGACACAATGGACTTTCTTCCTGATCATCTGCTACAGAAATTATTGAATTTGCTTTAGACTGTGTAGAAGCAACCTCAATTTATAAGGGTGTGCCACAAGTGAGCTTAAGGAAACCATCGAACCGAGTTAAAACACTTCGTTTTTTAGGAGAAAAGGATTTTCAACCTCCTTTTTTAAGTTTTTCAATTATGAAAGCATGTACTGTATACTTTCCAATTCTGATACATGAGGTTAATTGAGTATTTTCATATTAATTGTTCCCTAATACTAATTTAAAACATTAAGTAAAATACATTATTTTTTTTACAAGAATTATGGTTGTCACACAAATTCCCCTTGGGAAGCTGCATTGAACTGTAGTTAAAACACTTGTTGTCAAAAATAAAGGTTTAGTTCTTACCTTCCATTTTCAAGGTTTTGATTATGAAGATACGTGCATTTACCAATTCTAGCGATTTAAATTGAACAGTGCCATTTATAGACCAAATGCAAACTTCCATAGAACAGAAAAATTTATATATACAGAGAAATGATAGTTGTAGTTAAGCACTGTGCAATTACTTTAAGAAAAGTGAATAAATATATGATTTACATGAAAAAAATTAATTTTTTAATAGTGAAGCATACTCTTTTTCAAAATGACTGTACAGTATTTGTGTAGTTCATTACTGTACATATATAAACTTTAATGAAACTAGAAATATCCTTGGCCTCTAATATATTCATGCATACATAGGATGGCCAAAATCAAGATGTATTATTCATAATTTGGCGCAATGAAGTATATTTGCTTATTGCTACTTGAACATGTATTTATAAAAGTGGCATCTATATCACTCTTTCCATTAAATTTTATTAGATAGTATCAGAAGAATACGGATGCGTAATACTCTAATCATATCACAAGATATCATATATGTCAGTACAATACAAGACACAGACATTACTTTTTCTATTAACATACTTAGTCAATTCATGAACAAGGCCAGAAAGTCACATCTTATAGTTGCATATATATTGGGTGCCCCATTTTATATAGAGTGCTTCAGGCCATTGGATTTTCTTTTCTTTTTCCTCATCCTTGCATCTTAAGGCATTTTAAGATTTAGATTGGGCTGGTTGCTTTGACACTTGATGATCCGTTACAGGCTATTGTAATTTTATAGGAGATTCTTGTCTTGAAATACAAAGAGTACCAAGCCATTTAGAGATCTAGTACTGTTGAGTCAGTGTATTGCTCTATTGCATCTACCTCAGGTGTGATTACTTGGCTGTTTATTTTTTGCATGATTAACAAATTCCTCATCCACAAGTTGCTTTTTTTTTTTTGGCTTTTGACAAAGACAACAGCCTTACACATTGTTGCTAATCAGTTTTTGATTGATCGTCACATTGTTCGTGAGAAATTTTAAGCTAGAAACGTTCGAACTCTGCATATTCCCTTGGCCCATCAGTTGGCTGATGTGTTCACAAAGGCTCTTGGTGTTCAACGTTTTCATACTTACTTTGCAAGTTGGATATTCATAACATAATCATTCACACTCAGCCTTGAGGGAGAGTACTGGGAGTTCTCAGTAATATATAATTCATTTGCTGAATTGGCACATTGTACGTACAGTTTGGTTAGTTGAGTTCATTCATTTTCACAAAACTTTTCATCTAATCTAATCATTACAATTTTTTCAAATTTTCATTTAAAATAAAGTAAAAATTCAAAATTTTCAAATCCTAAAATAAAAATAATATTAAAAAAAGTATCCTTTTTGCCCATGATTTAATCATGCATATAAGAGATGGCTAAAATCAAGATCTGTTATTCATATTTTGGCATCAGAAAATGTATTAATTTATTGTGTACATATACTCATTCATACACATGTTTATCATGTTGGCTAGGGGTGGCAATATGTTACACGATCCGTTAATTCAACATGAACACGACACAATAATAGCGGGTTAGGGTTTAGTCTTAACGGATTCGGATCAAAATGAGTTGACCCGTTAAGACACGATTGTTTAACGGGTTGATAACGGGTCAACCCGTTATGATACGTTAAGAAAGTTTAAGTTACAATTATACCCTTATACTTAAAAGTAAAATTTTCAAAATTTCAATTTAAATATTTTTATTATTTGGATTGTAATTTTGGACTTGTAGTTATCTTTATAATTTTTATAAATATTGTGATTTTAAAATTTATATAAAATTATACTAAATTTAATCAAGTCAAACTGGTTAATTTCAATCATATTCAACCCATTTACATAAACAATTTGAAACGGGCCATATTGTAGGGGTGTACAGAGAACCGGAGAATTGACTTCCACCAACGGCAACTGACCGCTAGAACCGGTCGGCCGGCAGTAGAAATTAATGAAAACTGACTTCGGTCGGCTCGGTCCCCTGTTCAACCACACAGAAAATCGGTAAACCGATCGACCTTATATATATATATATATATATATATTTATATATACCTTATATAAAACGAAACGGCGTCGTTTTGTTTAAATGTGTGAGCAAAAAATATTAAAGGCAACTATGCCGTCGTTTTGTTGGGAACGGGTTAGGGTTACCTTCCCCTTTCCCTTTTCCCTTTTCTCCCCCCCCCCCCAATTTTCTATCTCTCTCTGAGTCTCTCGCAGTCTCCCCCCCCCATTTTCTCTCTCTCTCTCTCTCTCTCTCTCTCTCTCTCTCTCTCTCTCTCTGTGAGTCTCTCACAGTTTTACTCTCTCGTGTGTCGCAGTCGTGCTTGCTTGTAAACCCGTCACTCTCTCCATTCAACGGCGCCGCAGATGAACCCGTGATTCCCTCAAGCCTGCGTGTTTTCCTCCAGCCTCCGTGACTCACTCTAGCCTCTGTGAGCATTCTGACCCATTTTCCCCTTCATATATTAATGTGTATATATATATACACATACTGTATTAGTTATTGTTAATACTTAATATACTATATAGTATTAACTTATATATATAATCTGTTAATATTAACTTAATATTAACTTATATACTTAATATTAACTTATATGTACGTGCGTATATATATAATATGTTATATATATTAACTTATATAATATGTTATATATATAATCTGCTATATATATATATTAACTTATATAATCTGTTATATATATATAATATGTTATTTAGTTATTGTTAATTATTTATATAAATTGAGAGAAGATGAGTGAACAACCTAGATTAGAGTCTTAGATTTATGATATTTGCCATGTTGCAAACTAGCTGCTGAGATGTTTTGTTTTATGTTTGTCATGTTTTAAACTTGTGATGTTGTATGGGATCTTAAAAATTATATACATATAACATTTATATTTTGTTTTATAATTTAGATAGATTCTTCTTCATCTTCGATTGATGTTGATACAAATGAACCTCAACCAACAATTAATTTGGAAGAAGATGTGAGGGAGGCCCAAACATTAAAACCCCCCAGTGCCCCTACTAGTACTTGTCTATTACCTAAGAAACGGAAAGGGACGGACAAGTAGATTGTATGAGATCATTTTACGAAGGTGGATGGATGTCCTGTAGATGATCCGAAGGCTAAATGTAATTATTGTGGCAAGATGTATGCTTGCCACTCAAAGAGGAAAGAAACTTCAACGATGCAAAATTATTTGCCTTCATGTCGTAAAAATCCTCATAAATGTAGACTTTTGGATAGGTACCAAAAAACATTGACAGGTGAGGCATCACCTGAGAAGGGAGTTGGAGAGAGTGATGGTAATACATTAAGGACTCTTATAACACACAAATTTCATGAAAAGATTGTGAGGTTGGCTATTGCAGAAATGATAATTATTGATGATATGCCATTTAAGGTTGTTGAAGGACAGGAATTTAGAAAATTTGCTTGGTCTTTTGAACCCCGGTTTAAAGTTCCATGTCGTGTCATAGTTGCAAGAGATTATATGAAGTTGTATGAAGTAGAAAAGTGGAAACTTAAAACAGTGTTTAAAAATGGTGGCACGAGGATTTCGTTGACGATAGATACATAGACATTGATACAGAATTTGAATTATATGTGTCTAACTGCACATTTCATTGATAAGAATTAGAACTTGCAGAAAAAAATAATTAATTTTTGTTTAATCCCTAATTATCTAGGGGATACCATTGGAAGATATGTTGAGTCGTGCTTGCTTGATTGGGGCATTGATAGAATATTTACTGTAACTGTTGATAATGCAAGTTCGAATGATACTGCAATTTCCTATTTGAAACAGTTTTTGATAGAAAATATGTTGGGGGTAAGTATATGCACATGAGATGTTGTGCTCATATATTGAATCTTATTGTGAGTGAGGGTTTGAAGGAGTGCAATAATTCCATTACAATGATTAGAAATGCAGTTAGATATGTGCATTCATCCCCCGCAAGATTAGACAAGTTTAAGAGATGTGCAGAAAAGGAAAAAATTGATTGTAAGAAAATGTTGTGCCTTGATGTACAGACACGATGGAACTCAACCTATTTGATGTTGGAGGCGGTTGAAAAATTTGAGAAGGCTTTAACGCGGATGGAGAGTGAGGATTATAATTTACTCTCTTACTTTGATGATGTGCACATGAGACCTTCTAAAGCTACGGGGTGGGAGACAATGCGGGTGTTTGTCAAGTTTTTGGAGATGTTTTATGAAACCCCTACTAGATTTTCTAGATCTTTATATGTGACAGCCAACACCAGTCTTTTAGAGATTTGTGATCTCAAAACTGAATTGATTATGCTGAGCGAGAGTACTAATACTTGTTTGAGGAGTACGACCATAAACATGAGAACCAAATATGATAAGTTTTGGGGGTCATTAGATAGAATGAACTTGTTCATGTTAATTGCTGTTGTGCTTGATCCATGAAGCAAGTTAGGACTTCTTACTTTCCATTTGAAGAAAATTCATGATGAGTTTTGTGCTGAGGAGTTGGTTTCGAATGTGAGACAGGTATCAGTAGATTTGTATGCTAAATAAAATGCTACATTCAGTTCCACCATGAGTACCCCAGTTTCTCAACCCCCTCAAACATCTAGATCCATGAATGAAGGTGATGGCAGACGTGAGACCAAATGGTTCCAGGAGTGGTATAGGGCATCTTCTGCCATGAGATCTAGTATTACCAAAACTGAAGTGGATCGATATTTATCAGATTGTTGTGAGGTACTCAACGTATCGTTTGACTTGTTGACTTGGTAAAAAATTAATGAGGCTAACTATTCTATACTTGCGAGGATTACACGAGACTTATTGGCCATGCCTGTTTCCATGGTTGCATCCGAGTCAGCATTTGGTATGGGAAGTCGTGTGTTTGATCATTTTCGGAGTTCGTTGGCTCTAAGAACTGTTGAGGCACTTATTTGCCCTCAAAATTGGTTAAGGCATCCTTCAACACTCATTGATATCCGAGAGGTTATGGATAATGTGGAGAGCTTTGTAGTAGAATCAGGTAATGTTTTCTTTGTAATTTAATTTTGCATATTTTTCATAATATGAATTCACTAACATTTGATATTTTGTTCTTATTTATTCTTATAGAGTTGACCGCACAATCGAACGTGACACGTATTGACGATTGAAGATTGAAGGCTTGAAGCAGTAATCAGCGAACATGAAGATCGATATTCTTAATTTTTAGTATTGTTTCTATGTTTAAATCTTTAAGAAAATTTGTTTTCATTTATTTATGTTATTTTTTTACTTGCATTTTTGCTATACTTAAGACAACTTGACTTGTTTTGTAAATTTGTAATATGCAATACTAAATATCTAGTGAAGTTATTTTTAATTATGTAGTAAGTAATATAGTAATTAGTTAGTTAATTTAGTTATTTATTATTTTTAATATGATGAATGATGAATTTACAAGATCTTAGATGATGAATTGAATGATTATTTAAGAACAAAAACTTAAAAAGATATTGGATGATGAATTCAGGGAAATATATATATATATATATATATAAAAGCCCAAACATGTAATGGATAAAGGCCCAAAACAGGGCCCAAACCGAATAAGCAATCTGAAACCGACTGTGACTGGTCGGCAAAGGAATAGGCCGGTTTTCTCCCCCATCCACGGTCGGTTTCAGGTGGTTTAGTTCATCATTCCATAACCACTGGTCGGTTTCAGTTTAGGCATAAAACCGAATCATGATGTTTGGTTTTCAGCCCTATCATATTGTGTCGTGTTAACATACTTCGTAATATTTACTAATAGGTCAAAACGGGTTGACACGATACGACCTGTTATATTAATGGGTGGTGTTAGGGTTTAAGATTTTGACACGATAAGCTTAACGGATCGGGTTAGGGTTGAGTTATATAGTATAATATACATGCTTTGATACAACACGAAAACGACCTATTAACACGATTTAACACCCCTAATGTTGGCATGATCTATACCCCCCATTTCCCTTGCTAAGAGTTCTCGAGATCAAATTGTGATACTATTTGTTAGACCATGAGATGTCAAGTACTCCACTTCAAATTAATTGGTGTTAAAAAGATCATACAATTGACTAGTCCTTTATTACATTAGACATCGCACTCTACAAAAAGCTCATAAGGAATGATATTGTGAATCCCGACATTCATGGTACGTATGAATTTAATGAATAACTCATGATGTGCCAGCTTATTGTCCTGATTTTGGCCTCGCATTCATGCTAATTAATAGTAGTTGAATTCATATAGAATGAGACTTAAGCTATGAGTTTATTGCTTCTTTTTTAGTTTAGAAAGTGTTAACTTAGTAAAGATATCTCACAAAAAAAAAAAAAAAAATCACTTAGCCTAATCGTCGTCATTCTTCCGAAACAAAAATGGTTTTGATGAGCAATGATAAAAGCATGTTTAGATTTTTACGGCATCTCCAAGCATTAGTATTGTTGCATGAGATATGGTGGTTAACCCCTAAAGTCAATTAATTAATCGGGCCAATCTTCGAGAGCGTTGCTAAGAAATTAAGAATCATTTTATTCGTTTAATTCTTTTTCATGCATATATATATATATAATATAANATATATATATATATATAATATAATATAATATAATATAATATAAGATAGCCAAGAAGAGTCTAGCTCCGAGATATTAATGTCTACAACTCAATATTTGGCCATATATGTTGCTCTATCGATCTATGCATGTTCCCCATGCTCTTTATTTGTTCTCTCTCCTCAATCCTTATAGAATCATCATAATCTGCAAATCACAGAAAAAAAAAATGCATATAATTAGTCGAGAGGACTCAATAACAAGAAAATAGATATTTTCACATGTAAACAGACCCAGTATTAAGATTATATGTAGCAGCTAGCAAGCTCATGATGAATCACTGTTTTTTTATCAAACTTTTCGAATGAACCAAGTAGAAATGCATACGCCTGTTCAAACAAAGCCAAATGCATATATGCAGTCAAAGATTGAGAGAGAAATAAATTACTTGTTGCAGTCCACATCGGGTTTAATAGGAATCGGACTTTTGATCTTGCAGAGGTCGATCGGGAAGCTGTTCGGCCCTATCAGACTTAACACCATCTGTTGAAAAAAGTTGCATGGATATAATAATCTGAAAAATAAATGCGACTTTGAGGCGTGTAGAACACTATCTTTAAGGTGATAATTGCCCCCACTCAAAAGAGTTTGCTACCGGGTTACAAGCAATTCACCTCCATTATACAACAAAGTCACCAACTGCAAATAGCAATTTTGAAGTCTTTCATTCAGAGTTTCTCTACAAAATTGTGTAAATGACTGAAAAAATGAGAGAATGGAATGAATAAATTCGTAGGTCTCATCCTCTATTTATAGAGGGTGAAGTGACACCATGTGAAAAATCACAACTCTTAACTTGTGAATTTTTAACTGGTAGTTATAGTTTAAAGGTCATGTTGTTTCAATATTTCTGTTGAAATTATTTTGAAGCACAAGACCAAGTGGGTCTTCACACGGGCCGGTTCGATCCATGCGTGGTGGACCTCTTCGGCCCACCCCTGACATCATGTCTGTTCGGCCCATGCGTGGTACCTCTTCTGCCCAACCGGTTCATCCCATGCATGGTGTCTCTTTAGCCCAAGTATTATGTCTCTTCGGCCCAACCTGTTCGGCCCAAGCATTGTGCCTATCCAAGTTCAACACTTCACTTATTCTACAAGACATGTTCGGCCCATGCGTGGTACCTCTTCTGCCCAACCGGTTCAGCCCATGCATGGTGTCTCTTTAGCCCAAGTATTATGTCTCTTCGGCCCAACCTGTTCGGCCCAAGCATTGTGCCTATCCAAGTTCAACACTTCACTTATTTTACAAAATAAATGAAAGTGCACTTGTGGAGTTTCAAACTCCTACCCTTTCATTTGAAACAACACATCACTACCATTGAACCAATGCATTTATTTGAGATAATGGTTCATTGAAATATATAATAATCCACATTCAATAAATTCACATATTTAATATCACAATCTATAATAAATATAACACCATCCTTGGCTGCAGCTTTTTTGAAATAAACACACACAGCCTTGCGATCTTCAGAGATAGTAGCTTTATTTAGCACTTTGAGTGTGCCTAGGCCACAGTTAGCACTGGGTGTCGGTGGGTCAGAACCTGTCAAGAACGGCATGCAAGGCAACAAAGCTGTCAATGCATCCTGGCATAGATCGGCTCTTGCAGTAGTTTCGCTTAGGATCAACATCATCATCATCAACCCAGAGGCAATTAGAATGGTTTTCTTCTCCATTAATCTCTTTTGGATTAATGACTAATGCTCAGCTATAGATATGAACTGTTTTGATGTGTTGTATAGGTGCAAGCTTGCTGCTCTATTTATAGAGGCGTTCTAATGTGTTATGACTAGGGTTGTAAACGAACAGAGCTGCTTGTGAACAATTCGAGATTGACTCTTATAAACTCGATTCAGACTCGGTTCATTTAATAAATGAGTTGTTCGTGAACACTAATATTGGTTCGAATATTAAACGAGCAAAACTCGTATAATTTCGACTCGATTCGGTTTAGGCTCGTGAGCAATATTCGTATAAACTCGATTCGACTCGTTTTGAGCTCGTTACAATACTCGTAATATTTATATATATTTACATATATACTTACATATATTCTTTTATTATATATATTTTATATGCTATGTATATTATTTTTGATACTTTGTATAAGTAACATATGTTGTTATTTTAAGTTTATGTATAAGTAACATGTTTTATTATTTTACAATAATAATGTATTAAGTTCATAAAAGAATTATTGAGTTGTAATTATTGAGTCGTATAATAATGTATAAGTAATAAAGTATTTTACCAATTTGTTAGTTGTAATTATATTGTGGCAAGTGATGAATAATTGATTTATGTTTAATAAGCATTAAGAGCTCAATTTAATATATATTATCATAATTCTAGTTAAAGTTAATTAAGAGAAGTAATCTCATTTGTGCTTCAGCCAATAAAAAATAAAATAAAATAAAATTGTGGTTCAAATTTAAACCAAGTTTGAGTCGAGCTACTCGAGCTTGTACCAACTCGAGTATTTTTTGTA
This sequence comes from Carya cathayensis, assembly GCA_011037825.1. Lineage (NCBI taxonomy): Eukaryota > Viridiplantae > Streptophyta > Magnoliopsida > Fagales > Juglandaceae > Carya > Carya cathayensis. Next base: position 308,665 of record QGSO01000303.1, read on the forward strand.
CTCGAATTCGATCATAATTTACGTTAGACAAGTCGAGTTGAATCAGAAATTTTCAATATTTTTCAAGCTCGAGTCGAGTTTAAGCATATATATATGCTAAACGAGCTTTTGACCTTCTATTCGAATTCAACTCAATTCGGTTCGTTTGTAGCCCCATGACTACCCTTAATTAATGACTATCATTAAAGTAGTGGGCCTGGATTCATAAATATATCCCAAGGGAAAAGGAAGAAAGCTAATTTATGTTAATCAATAACTAAGGACAAAACTACAAAAATAAGTTTCTACCTTCCATATATAAATATATAACGTCCATCTTGAACCATGAGCAGTAAAATTTCAATGCCAAAGTTGACCTTCAGCCTTCTCGAAAATTTTAAGTATTGTTTTTTGTATAATTTTTGCATTTTTTAGGTTCTCACATTTTTTAAGCTGATCAGTTTAATTCAATTCAATTCAGTTCAGTTCAGTTGGGTGTATACTAACATATTGTGAATCTTATTGCTAAGCCAGCAAACATGGTAAGGAAAGGGAATTTCAGGAATGAACACAAGGGTGCGCTTTTGGAAATTTATGCGGAATAATGTTGTATTTGCTAATTATTTCCTTTTTCAAATGTCTTTAATTCTTAACAATTTTATTTATTGAATCATAAATGAATCTCATTAATTAACTTAAATTAGGGATGCCAAGTTGAAATAAATGCATGCACCTCAACTAGTTGAAGGCAACGTTATCGAGAATCTCTAATAATATCAAATTAAGAGATTTAATTTTCATAATTATCAAATCAAGAGATTTGATTTTTATAATTATCAAATCAAGATATTTGATTCTCATGATGTTTAAGATATTTATCTTATCTCATCATCTCCATGTGATTTTCCTATAAATGACCAATATTTTGTATTCAATTACAATGAAAATATAATAAAGATGTAGCTTTCAAAGTCTCTCATTCATTTCTTTCTTCTTTTTTTTAACCTCAATTTCTACTATATTTTATATTTCTATCAAGGTATCATAGTGATCATTAGCTAACGCAAGGCTTGATTCTGTTAACTATTGCTTCTAAAGACTTTTTCACTAGCTTTGAGTTCTACAATATTTCCATCGCCATTCAACCATGTCTAGTATCAAATCCATGTCGTCCGAGCATCTTTGTTAGTATTAAACCTTTTTTGTTAGGTTCTTTATTAACTCAACTGTTCATTCTGATCTGTTGTGAGTTTTGTTTGAAACACCATATCCAATTGAGAGACGCTAGGGGCCGGTCGGGTGGGATACCCTTTTGTACACCAACAAATTAGATACTACCAAATGAGTTTTAGTAAAATGATTTATAGACTTGCATGTAATTAATCACTTTTTTTTTTTTCCCTATTCTCATTCATCCTTCTTCCCAAATTCCAACGCTTCTTCTCTCTCTCAACTAAAGTTCTTCTCTCTCTCACCCCACTTTTCGATTATGTTTTTGTAAAGCTATTTATCGGTTTTCACAGTTTCAAATTCTTTCGATAAACTCGATGTTCTCTATTTTTCTTCATCTATTTTTTTTTTAATTTTTATCGTTACAATGATTTGTTTGGTGGGTAAAATGTATTCATCTGAGTTTTATTCGATTTTTTTATTTTTATTTTGGAATTATTTTAAGTACTCTTGCAAGAAGTTGGAAGAATTTGAAGAAGAGGATGAGGGGAAGAATTTGAAGAAGAGAATGAGGAGAAAGAAGTCAATGAAGAAGCTGCACTTGGAGTGATAATCTCATGGGTTCCAATTTTTTTTTTTTTTTTTTCCGGTAATCAAGTAGTTTTATTCATAATAATAGACAAATCCAAAGTACATAGGGAGTATACTTGAGAAATCATGGGGTTCCATTAATGGAACTTCATCAACGTGGAATTTGTTTATGAACTCTATTGGGTCAAATGGGCTTATCATGCTTTTCTCTTCCTCTTTGGTTTCAGTAATGGAGGATAATTGTAATTATGTTTCTATCAAATAAGGGGAAGAGATAAAAAAATATTAAAATAAAATGAAGTATTCTATTGTATGTATGTGAGTGTAAATTTTGGTTTGGTAACATCCTACGTGGTGGATTTTTATTGGCTGCTGTTAAAATGGAGTTTTCAACCGACCGGTTTGAAGCTTTTCTCTGTCCAATTTTGGCATTTTATTTTTAGTCTTCAAAGAAGAGTGCTATATGAAGGCCTTTACATCACACGCTATCCATATGACATAATTTAATTTGTAAGATTCAAATTTTAAAATTTATATTCCAAATTAAATTATATCACATGAATAATGTGTGATGTAAAATCTTTCAAATAGAATTATTTATTATTAAAAATAAAAAGTTTATGCCCGTATACACAGGTCGTCATAGTAGTTCTATTACCTGGAATATACGTATTAAATTCACATGACCGTGATACATAAAATACAGTATGTAATCATACTCATAATCCGAAGAAACAGGAAAAACTTTTGATTCATATTCATAATTTTTTTCACACTAATAAAATGGCCGAAAACATGATTTGGTATATATTACTCAATTTATTAGCATCTAAAACCTCCTATAGGATCATGGAAGTTTTAGCTAGCGAGCAGAGGAATAATTGGTAGAGGTCAGTTTAACAAAGAGCATGTGTTTCATGGTATTGAAAGAAATAGATGAAGAAGAGAAAGAAGAGTTGTCGGAAGCCATGGGTTTTGGAGATTAGTCCTTAATGGCTTACTGATATTATGAAAGGATTTGATATTTCACACCTCAACAGAGTAATTGTGTCTATAACAGATTACAATTGAATGCAAATTAAAGACAAGGCAATTCACAAGGCTTAATATCAGCAGCTATGATTATGGAAATTATTTGTCTGTCTTTCCATGTAGAGAAGAGTGATCTAGCTTGAGGTCCATAGTCCAGCTAGTATGTTAACGATTAGAGACTATGGGTGCATAATACTCTTATAATATCACATGATATCATACATGTCTGTTTCTAGATCTGACAATACTAGACACATGCATTACTTTATTTATTGGAACACTTGGTCAATTCAAGAACAAGGTCAAAAAGTCACTCTCATGTGCCATCACAGTCGTTGTGTTTGTGATTTTTTTTTCCTCCAAGATTGAATATGCAGATCTATATCTTTTCAAAATGTAATTTGTTATTTTTCCATGTATATTTAATTTATGTACTGTCCTTTGTTTTAGAAAAATCGAAAATAAAAAAAACACATTGTCTCTTGGACTTATATCCATAGTTTGTCCTATGCTCCGTCTTAGATGGAGTATAAGATTTGTTAACTTTGTCTTAGACAGAGTTGTGCTGTCTCTCAGACTGTAGATCTGTAGAGATTTACAACATAGATTAGATCATGTTAATCATGGCTGTGTACTGGAGAGCTATTAAGGTTATAGTTGGCTTGTAATGTATGTTTCAGGTTTAGATGTAATGTTTTATTACAAAAAAAAAAAAAAAAAAGGGGTCAGAAAGTCATATCTTATAGTTGAATATATATTGTGTGCCCCAATTTATATAGAGAGCTCAAGGTCGGGATTTTCTTCTCTTCTTCCTTGTCCTTACATCATAATGCATTTTAGAATTTAGATTAGGCTGGTTGCTTCGACACTAGCTTGATGGCCCATTACATGTTATTGTAATTTTATAGGAGATTCTTAACTGGAAATAACAAAAGTACCAAACCATTTAGAGATCTTCTATTCGGGCAGAGTATTGCTCTATGGCATCTACCTCATGTGGTTTACTCGGCTGTTTATTTTTTGCAAGATTAACAAATCCCTCATCCTCACGTTGCTCTTCTTTTTTGATGGACAATATCCTTATAGATTGCTGCTAATAAGTCCTTAAAGAATGAAACACATCAAGATTGATTGTCACATTGTTCGTGAAAAATTTCAAGCTGGAAACGTTCAAACTGTACATATTTACTTTGCCCATCAGTTGGCTGATGTGCTCGCCAAGGCTCTTAATTGGTGTTTGAAAGTTTTCATAATTACTTTGCAAGTTGGATATATATTCTTAATATTCACCCTCAACCATCATCTCCTCCTAATTATACAATATTGATCTAACGAAAATCCATGAACAATAAAAGGAAACATACTTTTAAGAAGCTAATTAAAGGTACCATGAGGGACGAAGCTAGAAATCTAATTTTGGGAGAAACCATGGTATGTGTAAAAACTTGTATAAAAAATATATCATTGCTCTATATATAATAAAAGTAGAAGTTTGAATGCATAAAAAAGTAAAATATAACCAATTGTGGAAATTGAACACATCGCTCTCAAGTAAAATTCATCAATTATGGCATCTATGCTAAATATTTCAATGATTTTCTTCTCGTTATAGAATATTAAATAATCTCCAAGAAAGTCATGATCCACCATTTATATGAAATATGAAAAAGCAAAAGAAAGATATTTATATGATTCAATCACTTACCTTCAAAATTAAGTTCTTAATCAGCAGAATTTCTTTATACTCTTATTTTGCTTCTGATTGATTCTATGTTTAGATAATAAAATACTAAGTCCCACAAAGAAAAATAAACAGTAGTTGCCATCTTTTTTTTTTTTTTAAAGGAAGGACAGAACGTCCATGTATAGAAAGAAGCCTCACTTATGGCGGAGGAAAACAATAATACAGGACCCACTATGAGATAACAAAAAACTAGCATTACCACAAAAAAACAAAGCCTATCGAATTCTTAAGTAAGGTAAGTTAAGCTTATATGTGCAAATAAGTCCTCGGAGCTTCGTCGGCAGTTGCGAGGTGTTGTGCCAAAATCGATCATATCCCTTAGCTCCATGCTTTGCCAGGTAGTCCGCAGGGGCATTTCCTTCCCTAAAAACGTGTTGAAGTAAGTGTCCCCCTTCTACAATAATTCTGAGGATTTCCTCCCAAAATTCTTCAAGGTACCACACTCCACACTTGTCTCTGCTGAACCATTGAACCACCATCAGGGAATCAATTTCAATTATCACTCCATTTATCCTTCTTTCTCGACATATTTTAAACCCTTGGAGAATGGCTTTTATTTCTGCTGCTGTGCTACTGCCGTTTCCCAAAGTTGCCGAGTATGAAAAATTAAATTGCCCTTCTCATCCCGTAAAAGCCCACCTGCACCTGAGTCCCCTAGGTTATTCAAACTACATCCATAAGTATTTAGTTTGAATTGTCCCCTTTGCGGTTTCGTCCATCTGACCACCTGGACCTGTTTTTGTTTCACCGGGAAAACTTTGAAATTCAAGGACCTTAACATTTCCTGATCTTCGATAGTCAGCTTCCGAAATTTAGTTGTTTCCTTCATTATTCTTGTCAGCCATAGCCGAACCACTTGGGACACACTTTCTATCGTTTCCGTATGTCCCTCCATACGTGATCTGCATCTTCTTGCCCATAGTTTCCACGTTATAATAATAGGAAGGATTCCCAAAATAACCCCCATTTGAGAGGACCTGGACGCTCTCCTGAACCATAACTTCAAATTTTCTTTCCATGTGATGAACTCCTGAAATGGAACGCCAAAGGACGGAGCATATATTCTCCATATTTGCTAGGCAAATTTTCTTGCATATAAGACGTGATTAATGTCCTCATATCCACCTTCAGTGCGCAACAAGAACACTTTGACACCACAGGAATCCCAATTCTGCATAGTCTATCATCCACACTTAGGCTGTTATTCCACCCTTTCCACACTATTATCAACATCTTCTTGGGGAGGAACTCGTGCCATACCCACTCTGACCAAGTTGTTTCAGGACACTTCACTCGCAAACAATCCCAGGCACTCCGGACCGTGAACTATCCATCTAAGGCAGGGGTCCATACTAACAGTCCTTCCCCGTTTGTGGGTTTCCTAGCTCTTCAATTATTTCTCCTATTTTTTCCACTCCCACCATTCTCTCCAGGAGTTGAACATCCCACTGATTATCCAATTTACAATCACGTATCTTTATCCCAAGGAGTTCCATAAGATGTACAGAGTCTACTAAAGGACCACTTCCCGCCCATGAGTCAAACCAAAAGGCAATATTACCTTCACGCACTTTCCATTTTGCTTTTTCCAGAACATGCGAAATTTGCTTCATTACCAATTTCCAGAATCGGGTTCCCTTTGTGTTATCAAGGAGGGAAAGATGATTGTCCTTTACATATTTCCCCTGAAGAATTGTGCCCACAGAGAGTTGTCTTTGATGATTTTCCATGCAAACTTCATGTGAAGTGATTTTTGAACCTCCTCAAGGTCCTGAAGGCCTAGGCCACCTTCATTTGTTGGCTTACAAATGGTGTTCCAAGTACACCATTTCTTTTTAGGATGACCATCCGACTCTCCCTAGAAAAAAAGTACTAAGAATTTGTTTAATAATGCCTAAAATTGACTTTGGTACCTGTAGCACAGATAGAAGATAAATTGGCAAGCTCGACAGGACATGTTTTAGGAGGATAAGTTTACCTCCAGCCGACAGTAGTCTAGTCTTCCAGCCACTTACCTTATCACGAATTTTATTAACAAGTTCCTCCATGTGGCTAGAAGTGAGTCTTCCCTCTACTATGTTCACCCCCAAGTACTTCATCGGAAACCAGCCCTCTCCAAAACCAGTAATTTGCAGAATACCCCTTCAACGAGTTTGTCTTATGTGCTTCGAAAATATTACTGCAGATTTTTCTTTACTCACTTGCTGGCCCGACCATTTCTCGTATAGTTCAATAACTTTAACCAGTTCCTTTATTGACCTTTTGGTTCCATTTGTAAAAATCACAATGTCATCTGCGTATAATAGGTGAGAGATTAAAGGCATACCTCTAGCTTGAGAGTAACCTCCAATTAACCCACTCTCGCATTTTTCCTTTAACATCATTGTGAGAATTTCCTCCATAATAATAAATAAATAAGGTGAGAGTGGGTCCTCCTGTCGGAGTCCCCTTTCTCCCTTGAAGAATCCTTTAGTAGTTCTGTTTAGGAGGATGGAAAACCACGGCGTCGTGATGCAATTTTTTATCAGCTCGCGTACCTTCTCATCGAACCCAAAATGGGATAGAACATGCATCATGAAATTCCAATTTACTCGGTCATATGCTTTGGACATATCCACTTTCAATAGCACATTTCCGCCATTCGTCTTTTTGTGTATGGATTGAGCCATTTCTTGTGTTAACCTGATGTTTTCAAAAATGCTCCTATTGGGAATGAAAGCGCCTTGTTCCTGGGAAATCAACCTCGGCAATAACTTTGTTAATCGACCAACTATAATTTTAGCGCATACTTTATAAATCACAGAACATAGGCTAATAGGTCTAAACTTATCAAAATCCGTTGGCTGCTGTACCTTGGGAATAAGGGCCACATACGATGCCGTAAAGTACATTGGGAGTTGTTTACCTTCAAAGAATTCTGCAATGGCTTCCTCGACATCACCTTGGACGATATCCCAGACTTTGAAGAATCTCGACCCAAATCCATCTGGTCCCGGGCTACTCTCCATCGGGATGCTATAAATTATCTTCTGAATTTCTTCCACCGATGGCCTCCCGTATATACTTTTGTTTTCATCCTCCGTAATGACTTGATCAACTAAGGGACTCAAATTTGGCAGCTCACCTTCAGTTTTATGGCTTAGGAATTCTTTATAGTAGTGGACTGCACCCTCATGTATGGCTTCAGGAGTATTAATCGAGGTTTCATCTGGTTTTATCATTTTGGTAACTCGGTTTTGTTGCCTTCTCTTCAAAACTGCATGGAAAAACCTCGTATAATTGTCTCCTTCTCGTAGCCATTTAATTCCAGCCTTTTGAGCGACCAAACTCTCCTCTCTTTTTTGCCAAGTATCTTGTTCCACCTCTGCCTCATATCCTTCCTGCAAGTTGGCTTCAAGTGACTCAATTCGACATTCCAGCTCTTTAATGGTTAAGTCAACATGACCAAAAATTTCCTTATTCCATCTTCTCAACATTTGCTTCATTCGCTTCATTTTATAAGCTAACTTTTCCAAACCACTTCCCCTTCCTTCCTCTTTCCAGTTCTGCTTGACACAAAAAAGGAAATCCTCATGTTCCACCCACATTTGCTGAAACCGAAAAGGCGAAGGCCCATATCTCTGATAATCTTGGTCGCACGATACTATCATCGGTACATGATCTGATGTGTTACGCTCCAAGTACCTTAGCAAGGAGTGAGGGAGAGACTCTAAAAACTTTGTATTTACCAAACCTCTATCTAGACGGGCCCAGCTCCTAGCTAATCCTTCCTGCCCATTACACCATGAAAGACTATTGCCATTGTAATTCATGTCCATCAATCCACAACCATTTATCCATTCATTGAATTCCTCCATTGCTATCCTCGGACGGGGAGCACCCCCCTCTGTTCTTCATTACTTTTGATAATATTAAAGTCTCCTAGAATCATCCATGGCTTATTGCTGTACTCATTCTCTTCTAAGTCCCTCCAAAGTTGTCTCTTAAGCCCATAATAGCATTTGGCGTAAACAAAAGTAATGAGTAAATCTAAAATCCCCTCTCGCACTTTGACCGTGATAAACTGGTCACTCATGCGCACGATGGTCACATCTACATTTTTTTCCCACAACAACCAAATCTTTCCAGCCTTCAATTGGTTTGAACTACCCTTCTCCAAACATAAATGCCGTTGTAGTCTTCCCATGTTACTATCATCCACAAAAGTCTCTGCCAGTGCAACTACCTTAGGTTTAAATTCCCTTACCAACTTCTTCAGCCTTCCCCTTGAGGTACTTAGACCTCGTATGTTCCAGTACAATATGGGCCCTATCATAGATTTAATTTGGAGGGACGGTTGCTGACTCGTTTGGTACTTCTTGACGTTCTTGGTCCATTTTTGTTCTTCTTCCTTTTGGAGCCACTCTGCTTCTCCTCGGTGTGATAGCCTTTTTCTCTACCTTTTACCACATTTATCCTGTCTTCCTCCTGCTCAGATAAAGATTGTTGTTCCTCTGTTTCCTTGACTAGAACCACATCCTCTAGCCCGTCCTCATTTTCCTTGTTTTGATCCTCACTTTGTAAAACACAAGTCCCTTGTTCCATACTGTCTGGGACAAATTCCTGCTCTTCTATACCCCCAACTACTTCCTCCACGTTTTCCTTATTCTCAGGGGAGGTCAAAATGCCGAACCCCTGTTCTTCCTGATGCTCTTCTATTTCCTTTTCGACCCTCACCGGGTTGTTTCTCTCCTCTCCTTGTGCTTTCTTTTCTGTTATCCTTTCCTCTCCTATCTCCTTCACTTCTTCAGACTCCACAGCATCCTGGAACTCTATTTTTTTCTCCTCTTCACCTGCATTTGTTTTCCTCATCACTTCACGGAAGACCATACCATCTTTATCCTTCCCTGTTTCTTGGTTTTCACAATTATTTTTCTCTTTTACAAGTCACTTTATTGTGCCCCTGCATCTTACACCTTAAACAGAAAGCTGGCAACGTCTCAAAAACTACCTCCTGTTTGAATCCAGTTCCAGGAGCACCAATCCAGAAGGAATCCAAATGTTGTATTGAAGCATCCATCTCTAAACAAACTCGAGCTCCGTCCTTTCTTGTCGCACACCGAGTGGAGTTATCGGCTCAAATGAACTTCCGAATCTGTGTTGTTATAATTTTGAGTATTGAGTCATGATAGAAGTTTGGGGGGAGGCCTGGTAGCATGACCCAGACCGGCACAAAAGGTGTTTCCTCCTCTTCCGTGAATCCCGGCATCCAATGGAAGGCTCTATAAGGCACTCCATTTATCTCACAAGCTTCTCGGGAAAATGCCTTGTTGAAATCTTTTTCTGAAATTAAACGAACGAAGACATTACGGTTCTTCCTCATGGATGAAACCCCCATTAAACCCCATCTCTGCCGAATGAACATCCGTATGGCATCTAGTGTCGGTCTCTGCCTAAGAAATTTCAGAACCATGGAGTATTTGAAAGGTGCTGCCGATTGCATCATTTCTTCCTTGGAGGACATATAGCAAACCTGACCATCGATTATCTTTGGGGGCCTCATAGGGAGGTTAACTTCTGGAAGAGGTTGAGGAACAGCTATAACCAGTTCCGCAAACGATTTGGCCTTCGTTGCCGGCATGGGACCACCAGGTGGGGCCAAGGCAGTTGCCATGACGGCACGCGGGCCCTCGTACGAGGAAACCTAAAAATCTCACTTTTGTTTGTATTCTCTCTCTCTCTCTCTTTCTCTCTCTCTCTAGCAATGCTGGAAGGTGTAGTTGCCAGCTTGCACACTCTTGCTCTCTCTATATCTTTTAAGCTTTTAAGGACTGATGAGACTCTTGATACCAAGACTCCTGGGTACTATCCTTTTTGCGCATTCACTCTTGCATACATGAGATGGCCAAAATCAAGATTTGTTATTCAAATTTTGGCATAAGAAAATGTATTAATTTATTGTGTACTCTTCATTTCCCTTGCACAGAGTTCTTGGGATCAAATTGCGATACTATTTGTTAGGCCATGAGATCTCAACTCCACTTGCAAATTAATTGATGTTAGAAAGATCATACACTCAGAGTCCTTAATTTATTGCATTAGAGTCTTAGACATCACACTCTCGCAAAAAGCGGTCATAATTAGAGTGATATTGTGAATCCCAACATTCATGATATGGAATTAATGAATAACTTACGTGCCTTATGGTCTTGATTCTGGCCTACATTCATGCTAATACTCGCTGAATTCATATAGAATGCGGCTTAAGCTATGAGCTTATTGCTTCTTATTTAGTTTAGAAAGAGTTAACATTCATAGCACTTCTTGATCTTGGGAGTTCACCTGCACGTTCATCATCAGAACGAATAATGTTAAAATCACCGCACACCATCCACAGAATATTAGGACAAGAAAAACTACACAGATAATCCCAAAGCTGCCTCTGATCCACCATAAGACATTTAGCATACACAAATGTAGATAAAAGCACACTACCATCTCTTGAAAATAGACAAGTAAGCGATTGATTAGTAACACTAACCAAATCCATATTCAAATCATCCCTCTAACATAACCAGATCTTACCACCATCTTCAATATTCGAACTGAAATTATTAAAACCAACTCTGAAGGCTCATCTTTGTACTTTCTCAACAGTTAAAAAAGGCTCCAAAATAACCAAAATTGAAATATTATGCTTACGAATCAATTTCCACACTCTACTTTTAGAAGTGCCCAGCCCGCGCACATTCCACACCAAGATCTTTCCAATCATAACTTCAGCTTATTTGGTTGGACCTTTGTCCTTCGAGATTTCCTCACAGATACCTCTTTGACATCTATACCCACTACACTTACATGACTTCCTCCTGGATCCGGACAATAATCCTTCTCACAATTCACCTCTTTGGCTGTTTCTTCTTCAGAGAGCACTTCAACGCCATTCTGACATGGATCTACTTCCTCAGATTTGTCAAATTCAGTCTCTCCTGCTATACCCAATTCATCCCTTGCCATTTCATTCGCCTGTATTACAGCTTCTGGTTCAGAGATCACAACATCGCCATTCAGACATGGCACTACATCCACAAGCTCCTCTAAACCAATCACCCCTGCATTATTCAAAACATCACCTGCCTTACCATTCAGTACAATCACTACACTATCATCACACACTCCATTCTCATCTTTACTATTTTCAACCAACGGAACAATATCAATCTGTAAACCATTTTGAGTCCCCCCACTAATCATCCCATTCTCAAAACCGGGATCTGGACTTTGATCAATTAACACTTGTTTACCTTTATCAATTACCACCTCTACATTCTTATCTTCCTTTGTATCATCTCCTCTATCTCCCTCCACGACCTCCACTTCTCTAACTTCTAACGGTTTTTTCCAGCCCACTACCTTCCAAACACTCTTCTCATCCTTCTTAATCCCCAACTTACCTCCATTAATTTTTTCTGTTTTTTGTTTAGGCTTCAACCCCATCCTGCATACCACAGTTGTGTGTCCCTGTCGAAAACACTTGTTGCAATAGAAACCTCTTTTCTCATAAACTACTTCCTGCCAAATCTGATGCTTTTGTCCCACAACAATTGGAAACCCATCAACCATCTCATCTTGAAGGTCCACTTCTACACAGATTCGAGCTCCAGTAGCACGAGTACGATACAGGGTGGCGTTATCCGTACCAAGAAATCTCCCAAATCTTGTTGCAAAACTCTGAAGACAATCCAATCTGTACAAATGTAAGGGTAACCCAGGCAAGAAAATCCATTACGGAACAATCGACGGTTCCTTCTTCACATCAAAATCAACAGTCCAATTGAACAACCGAAACTGACAACCAGCCACAATTCTTCCTTCCCTAGCCCATGCATGAACATAATCTGTCTCATTAGCCAAATGCAGAAGCACATGATGATCATCCATAAAGCTGATGATCGGTACCTCGCTAAATCCCCAAGTTTTGATAATATTCAATCGTAGAACATCGATGGACGGCCTCATCGAAGTAAATTTAAGAACCAGAGCAAATTTTAAATCCTCAGCCGCTCTGTCCATCTCCAAATCAGAGAAAACAAAACCAAACTCCCCATTAATCTTTTCAGGCTTCCTCAAAGGCAACCAAAACTTTGGTTGCTACAGGGGGCGTTTCAAAGCCTGGGCAAAAGATTGTCTAACACCATCAGCACTCTTCCCATTTCCACCCTCAGAGATCTTCCCAAGTGGATCCAGGACTCCCTCGCCCATCCCGCCGGTAACAGTGTCACCGAAGGGCCAAAGAAAACTCAAAAAGAACCTTCGCACTCTCCAAAAACGATGAAACCCTAGCAAAGGACAAAATCGCCCTGCCACATTAGCACAATGTACTTTTTTATCCCTTCACTCTAGTAGATTATAGCCATACATCCAACAATAAAATTTGAGTCAAGCTCTGATATATTAATGTTTACAACCCAATATTTGGCCATAAATGTTGCTCTATCTACGCATGTTCCCCATCTTTATTTGTTATCTCCTCACGATCCTTATAGATATATCATAATCTGCAAATCACAGGAAAAAAAATACATATAATTAGTCGAGAGGACTCAACATGAAAATATATATTTTCACATGATGCAAACAGACCCAGTATTAAGATTATATGTAGTGGCTAGCTAGCTCATTATGAATCACTATTTTTTGTTCAAACTTTTTGAATGAACCAAGCAGAAACGCATAAACCTACTCAAGCAAAGCCAAACACATATATTCAGTCAGAGATAGAGAGAGAAAAAAATTACTTGCTGCAGTCCACATCGGGTTTAATAGGAACCGGACTTTTGATTTTGCAGAGGTCGGTAAGCTGTTCAGCCCTATCAGACTGAATACCATCCTGAGCTGCAGCTTTTTTGAAGCAGACACACAGAGCCTTGCGATCTTCGGAGGTAGTAGCTTTATTCAGCACTTCGTGTGCGCCTAGGCAGCAGTTAGCACTGGGTGTCGGTGGGTCAGAACCCTTCAAGAACGGCAAGGCAACAAAGCTGTCAGTGCATCTTGGCATAGATCGGCTCTTGCAGTAGTTGCGCTTAGGATCAACATCATCATCATCAACCCAGAGGCCATTAGAATGGTTTTCTTCTCCATTAATCTCTTTTGGATTAAAGACTAATGCTTAGCTATAGATATGGACTGTTTTGATGTATTGTATAGGTGCAAGCTTGCTGCTCTATTTATAGAGGCATTCTACTGTGTTATGACTACCCTTAATTAATGACTATCATAAAAATAGTGGGCCTGGGTTCATAAATACGTCCCAAGGGAAAAAGAAGAAAGCTAATTTATGTTACTAAATAACTAAGAACAAAACTACAAAATAAGTTTCTACCTTCCATATATAAATATATAACATCCATCTTGAACCATGGGCAGTAAAATTTCAATACCAAAGCTGCCCTTTAGCCTTTTCGAACTTTTTATCTTTTAACTTTTTAGGTTCTCTCATTTTTGAAGTTGATTGCTTTAGCTAGGCTCGGTTCAATTTGATTTTTTATTTTTGTTTTGTTTTGTTTTTCAAAATAGAAAATATGGAGTGCCCCACATTTAAAAAAGTGAAAGAAAAAAAGAATGAAAGAAAGAAACAACCAAGTGTGCATCTAATTATATGTGTCAAATATATTGTGAGTCTTATTGCTAAGCCTGCAAATATATTGTGAGTCTTATTGCTAAGCCTGCAAACACGGGACTTGAGGTCAATCAAATATTTTAATGCAGTTATAGTTTCACACCGAACGGGGTGCCTAAACCCAGAGCCCCCCTTTCCCCACTCTAATCTCCCCCAACCCAGAGCTGCGCGACGGGGGGGTGGGAGCTTCGTCTCCCGCTCCCTTCCTTTTTTCTCTGTTGCTGTTTTTTTTTCTTTTTTCTTTTAGGTTTTTTCCAGGCCAATAAGGGAGGAAAGCTGCTCCGGACTGTCCAGCCGCTAACCGTCAACAAATTCCCTCCAGGGTGTTGGTCAGCTGCCGATCTACAAGCCCACTGAATGTGGTGCCGAACGGAGTGGGGAGTTGCCCGCACGCGCGGGTCGAAGTCTCGGCTCTCTGCGGCGTGTGGCTATCATGCGCCACCAAGGGACCACATGCAGACGATGTTCTCGGCTTTTTTCGGATCCTCAGTTTTCGGTTCTTCAGCTTCTGAGCGGCAGTTTCCTCCCAGAGTTAGGTTTTGACGAGCACGGCCTCTGTTTGCCAGTTGTTTTGTGTTCTATTTTTCTATTGTTTGGGCGTCCGATTTTCTGTTCTTATACGGTCTTTGCCGCGGTTGTTTGGTGGCACCGGTGTGTGTGTTCTGTTTCTCTATTTTTGGTGTTTGTTTTTGTGCCTGTGCTTGGCACGGCCTCTGCCACCATGGTGTTGTTGGTTGTGTTGTTCTGTTCGTATCTTGTGAAGTCCACGGTGAGGGGATGAGTTGCTGTGTAGCCTCAATCTGAGGCAAAGAGCGGAGAGCGGCGGGCGATGTTATGGCCGGTGGTCGTACAGCCGGCCTCCGCTGTGGAGGTTGTTGTGGTCCGTACGCAAGCTGGATACTTGTTCCGTTGGGGCTCGTGTTGTCGATTGCCTGTGGAGGGGGTGCTACTAGAGCTCATGCCGTGCTCGTGGTTGGTTTGTTTTTTGTTGGTTTTTTTGTTTTATGGTTTTGTCGGTTTTTTAGGATTAGTGTAGATTTATGCTTTAGACAGTCTGTTCATAGCAGTTGTCTCCCGTAGTCCGCCTTCCTGGAGGTTGGAGGGGTCATCCTGGCTCTGGTAATTTAGAGCGTTTTAGAAATTAAGGCAATGTCTGCCACTTTGTGTATGGGGAAGCTCCTGAGCATTTGCGTTAGTTGACTTATAGTCTGGTTCTCCTGTACTGATAAGTCGCAGTTGTAACTGCGTTTATGAATGAATGCATGAAGCATATTTCCATAATAATAATAAAAAAAAAACCTGCAAACACGGAAAGGATACAGAATTTCAGTAATGAACACAAGGGTGCTTTTGGAAATTCATGCGGAATAATGTTGTATTTGCTAATTATGTTATTTTCAAATGTCATTAATTCTTTTTTTTTCTTTGAAATAAAATGTTATTAATTCCTAATAACTCTATTTATTGAATAATAAATGTATCATTAATTAACTTACATTAGGGATGCCAAGCTGAAATAAATGAATGCACCTCAACTAGTTGAAGGCAACGTTATCTAGAATCTCTAATTATATCAAATCAAAATCTTGATTTAATTATTTGCTCTTGATTTTCATAAAAGTCTAATCATAATTATCGAATCAAGAAATTTGATTTCCGTAATTATCAAATCAAGAGATATAATTTTCAAAATCATCAAAAAAATTATCTTATCTCATTATCTACATGTAATGTTTATATAAATAGGGACCAATACTATGTATTCAATTACAGTGAATAAATAGTAATTATGTATAGCTTTCAAAGTCCCTCGTTCTTTTCTTTCTTTTCATCTCAATTTCTATTATATTTTACATTTAATTTCTATCATGGTATCATAGTGATCATTAGTTGACGCAAGGCTCGATTCTGTGAACTATTTCTTCTAAAGACTTTTTTCGCTAGTTTTGTGTCCTTCAAAATCTCCATTGCCCTTCAACCATGTCTAGTCTCAAATCCATGTCTTTCATGCATCTTTGTTAGTAGTAAATATTTTTGGTTAGGTTCTAAAATGGATAAAATATACCATATACCTCCAGACAATCAAGCAGTAGGAGGATGAAAACCTGAAAGTGTACCTATCTTGGTTCAATAGGGAATGGATGACGACGAATGATCAAGATGAAAAGATTACCTTGGTCACCCTCTTGGGAGGGATCTGTCCCAAACCCTGTTTATGGAAAGCTAGCAAGGAAGACCCACATGACGTTGCGTGAGTTCATGTTGTGATACCCCGTTTTTACGTGTATTTTTATTGAATGAGTATTTTAATTTAATTAAAATATTGATTCTCTTATCTTAAATTTATCGAATTTAATTGGATTTATTTAGTTGTGAAATTTATTTTGAGGTTCTTTCTTAATATTAATTATTGTTTTGTGTTTAAATTGTTGTTTAATTTAATTTAGTTTATTTTTAGATTTAAAATTTTGTTGTTAGTTTTTAGTAGTTATTTATTATATTTTAGTAAGGTATTGTGTTTAAATTATTTTATTCAATTTATTGCTTTTAAAATTGTTTTGTTGGATCAGTTTCTGGTCCTTAGAGGTGAGAATTGGACCTCATTTCTTTTCTCCATTTTTTCTTTTTCTCATTATCTTTTTATTCTTCCTCTTTCTTTTCCTTTTTTTTTTCTTCTCTCTCTCTCTCTCTCTCTCTCTCTCTCTCTCTCTCTCTCTCTCTCTCTCTCACTCATTTTCTTTGCCCCACCGTAGTGCTGCCTTCGGCCAGATGTGCGTCTCATCAGCCCCACCGATTGACTCCCCTCTGGCTGGTGATCACTTCCCTCCATTTTAAGACCACCTAGTGCCGCCATGGGCTCCTCCAAGTCGCACAGTTTCTCCTCCATTTCGCAGCCATCGTTCCATCTCCGGCCACTACTTCTTCACCACTTGACCACCTACCTCTTGCCGACCTAACCTACCTATTTTTAGCTCCGATCCGTTGCTCTGGTTTCGATCCGTTGTCGAAGCAACCCCCACGAGCTCAACTCTGTTTTGGTCTTTTTTCACTTCCACCGCTGTTTTCACTGCCACCCACGGCCAACCACCACTTCCACTAGCTTCATAAACACTTCTAAGCCATTCCCTATCAATCCTAAGTCTTGGTTAGTCCCTATTCAAAAGTGGGTATTTCACAACCCACGGCCACAGTGTATTTTACATTGTTACGTTGCTTTTTCGCCACCTTTTGCAGCCCATTGATTATTCAAAAAATATTATATAGCGCAGTAAGTAGTTTTCAAACTTATTTTTAGATTTAAATATATTTTTACTTTTACAATAAATTTGTGACTGGTTGGTTATGCTGGACTGAGTCTTAGGAGTCGGGGGTCGGATGAATTTGAGGATGGAGTTATTTATTTTTGGATGAGTTGGATTGTTGGTTATCTTTATGTCTTGTCATTTGCATTGCATGGTGCATGCATGTACATGTGTTGGATATTGAAAATTGGGTTTTCATGTATTAAATGGATTTTTGAATGCGTGTGTATCATGACCCCAAGCCGAGATGGGGTATTATCTAGGTGGAGCTCCTCTCGTCACTCGAGAGCAGATAATATTGAGTGACATCTCTCTTGGGTTGTCGCTGGGCGACAATTGGATTGGACGATACGGTAACGCTGTCGGCCGACTCCGTGTTCCTCGACTGGTGGGGCTAGAGGATGCCTGGTCATGGTACGTACTGGGCGAGGAACTGGGTATCGCTCGTGTAGATATCACATGCGTGGTCGTTACCTGCGGTGTGGCATAGGAGACAGAGTGTGCGGATGATCCCTAGGGGAAATCATGGTGCATGCAATAAATTGGAAAATGGTTTTGATATTGGATATGGGCCATTTTCTGAAAAAATGATGAGTTTTGGTTAACGGATATTTGTGGGTCATTTTCTAGGAAAATGGCAGGATTTTGATAAGTGGATTTTCGTGAACCATTTTTTGGGAAAATAGTGGATTTATAGTTTTGGGCCATTATCTGGGATAATGACGAGGAATTATTTTAAATGAATTTATTGAGAGCCAAAAATGAAATTTTTGGCGTGCGTTGGGAAAATGTTTATTTTGGAAAAAAATCATTTTTGGATCTCATACATATGTCATCCTGTTCATACATATTGTTGAGCTTTAATGTACTTTTTATCTTATGGGTGTTTGGATTATTACTTACCTGCGATACCGTAGACTTTGATGCAGATGAGGAGGAGGAGGCTGAGCCTGAGGAGGCGGCTTCGCCAGAGTATTGAGTTGGAGTTGCTTGTATTATTGGAAAATATTTCCCTTCCCTTTCTTTTATGTATTTTAGATTTATGACAATGTTAAACTTGTAGTATTTTGATACGCTTGTGTTTTAAGCGAATTTGTATTTAAACAAAATTCTGGTACTTAGTTAAAGACTTTTATTCACCGCTGCATGGTTTTATTGTACACGTGTTGCATGTACACACACTTGGCACTTGGCGATGGGATGTGTGACCCATGTTGTCATCATACCAATGTCTCGATTTCCACTTGTCCGTACATGGGAGTTGGGGGCGTCACATGTGGTATCAGAACGATTTGACTCTGGGTAAAACCACATGTCCTATAGGTGCTATACCGGAAAGTTTTAAAGTTGTGATTTAAAATTATTTTATTTGAAGTTTGGTAGTTTAATTGTTTTATTTAATTTAACTCGATTTTTAATTGATTTGAAATTATTTCATTAAATTTGAATTTATTTGATTTAGCTTGAGTTTAATTTATTTGTTTGTTCTATTGTATGCTATTTTATTTTATTGTTATTTGGTTTTGTCTTATATTGTTTATTTTGTCGGAAATTTAAATGGGGTCAAAGATTATGTTATGGCAGGAAGATGGTAAGACCGATAAGGCCTACCAACAAACCTCAGGATGACTTGCCGCGTGGTGATGAGAACTACGCTATAGCTCGAGCTTTAAATCGAATGACAGAATTTCTTCAGCAAAATTTTCGGCCACAGCAAGAAGAGCAGAATAGAGCTGTGCAAGCTGGATGCACCTATGAGCGGTCTTTAGCGCATAGAGCCCTGGCTTTCACTGGTGAAGAAGATCCACTTTGGGCTGGAAAGTGGATTAAAGATTTGGAGAGAACATTTGAAGTTTGTGGTTGCACTGAGGCAGAACAAGTGTTGTATGCAAGTTACTTGCTGCAAGGTAATGAGGCTGAATGGTGGGAGACCAAGAGGGAAATGTTAGTGATGGAGTTGGGGTCCTTTGCTGCTGTGTCCTGGCTGCGCTTCAAAAAGGAATTTAATGACCGTTTCTTTCCCACTTTCGTGAGGCGACAAAAGGCAAGAGAATTTAGTAGTTTGGTGCAAGGAAACATGACTGTTGAGCAGTATGCCCAGAGATTTATGGAGCTTGGGTGATTTGCTACTTACCTCATTGCCACTGAAGAGATGCAGGCCGAACGTTTCTAGGAGGGTTTGCAACCGGATATACGCAGAATGGTAGTTTGTCACTAGATTATAAATTTTCAAAGGTTAGTTGATTTGGCCACCCTTGCAAAGCATGAGAATAGTTTGAGAGTAGTCTCCCCTCCAATTCAGAAGAGGCAGAGTTTTGTTGGCAAAGGGAGTAATTCTGGTTCGCTTCAAAAGTTAGTTCAGAGGACTGGGGCTTGATCGCAAGCAGCCCTTGGTGTTCGTGTGAGAGGTCGAACTCCAGTCTGTAGTAGGTGTAATAGAGCTCATATGGGTGAGTGCCCTTCGGGTGGGGCTCGGTGTTTTAATTGTGGCCAGCTGGAGCACTTTGCTCATGAGTGTCCTAACCCAGTTCAAGGAAGCCGTGGAGGTCGTCGTGGTGGTAGGACTAATCAGAGAAAAGTGGTGCAAGCTCAAGTATATGTTGTTACTCCTAGAGAAGTTGATGACGAGGCACCAGCGATGCACGATGCTGGGGTGATTATAGGTATGGATCTAATTTTTGGAATTGATGTTTGGGGTATTTTTTTTTTTTTTTTTTTAAACCTTTTGGGATTTCGTTGGTAAATGTGATTGGTTCAGGAAGAGTTCGTTTGTATGATTTTTATTCTTGCACTTTGTTTGATTTGGGTGCATCTCAGTTGTTTGTGTCTTCTACTTTCGCACGGATATGCAATCTAGTTACGGAACCCTTGCCAAAATTGTTGGTAGTGACTCTCCCAAACGGTGAAGTGGTGTGGTGTTCTAAAGTTGCATTGGGCTACCCTTTGGATTTTGGTGGAAGGACACTTGATGCAAATTTGGTCATATTCAAATTGTTGGGGTTTGATATTATCCTTGGAATGGATTGGCTTTATCGATATTCTGCAAGTATCAATTGTAGAAGTCGAGTAATTAGTTTTCAACTCCCGAATGGAGATTATTTAGAATTTGTGGGAAGAAAATTAAAAGAAAGGCCGGCAGTTATATCGGTAATTCAAGTGAAAAGAGATATTGCTTATGGAGCGGATGCTTTTTTGGTCCAAGTGGTGTCTACGCCATCTGAGAAAAAGTCTCTAGTGGATATCTCGATTGTGGAAGAATTTCCTGATGTGTTTGTGGATGAATTGCTTGGGTTACCTCCTGTTCGTGAGTTAGAGTTCGCTATTGATTTGGAACCTAGAACGGCTCTTGTGCACAAGACTCCTTACCGCATGGCACCAGCTGAGTTAAGAAAGTTGAAGGTTCAGTTGCAAGAATTGGTAGATAAGGGGTTTATTCAACCAAGTACTTCGCCATGGGGAGCGCTAGTGTTGTTTATTAAGAAGAAAGATGGTACCCTCAGAATGTGTATCGACTACCGAGAACTCAATAAGGTGAACATCAAGAATAAGTACCCTCTCCCTCGGATTGACGATTTGTTTGATCAACTTCAAGGAGCAGTAGTTTTCTCAAAGATTGATTTGAGATCAGGATACTACCAGCTGCGAATAAGAGTTAAGGATATACCCAAGACTGCCTTTAGATCAAGATATGGGCATTATGAGTTTAAGGTGATGCCTTTTGGGTTAGCTAATGCCCCTGCAGCTTTTATGGATTTGATGAATCTGGTATTCCGACCCTACTTGGATTCTTTTCTGGTGGTTTTCATCAATGACATTTTAATTTATTCTCGAGATTTTGAAGAGCATGCTTATCATTTCCGTTTAGTACTTGGGAAGTTAAGAGAAAATCAGCTGTATGCGAAGCTTAGCAAGTATGAATTTTGGTTGGAAGAAGTAAGATTTCTTGGACATGTAATTTTCTGAGATGGTGTGATCCTAGCAAGGTAGAAGCTATTTTGTCGTGGCAACGTCCTTCAACCGTGCGTGAGATTCAGAGTTTCTTGGGACTTGCCGGATATTATCAAAGATTTGTGGAGGGATTTTCTCGATTATCTAGACCTCTCACTGCTTTGACTAGAAAGAATATGGAGTTTGTTTGGTCAGACAAGTGCAAGAGAAGTTTCCAAGAGTTGAAGAAAAGACTGACAACTGCACCGATGTTGGCACTTTCGGAACCACATAAGCCATTTGTAGTTTTCAGCGATGCGTCCAAGTTTGGATTAGGATGTGTTATGCAGGAGGGAAGAGTTGTTGCTTATGCATCTCGTCAGTTGAAAGATCATGAGAAGAATTATTCTATGCATGACTTGGAATTGGCAGCGATAGTGTTTGCTCTTAAGATCTGGCAGAATTATTGTTATGGAGAAGTTTGTGAAGTCTACATTGATCATAAGAGTTTGAAGCACTTATTTTCTCAGAAGAATCTCAATATGAGACAGAGGCGATGGTTAGAGTTAATCAGTGATTATCAGTGCGAGATCAAGTATCATCCAAGGAAAGCGAATATAGTTGCAGATGCTTTGATTCAGAAGTCGCACTTGGAAGATTATTGAATCGTCAGGATTGGATTCGCTACTTTGTGGGATGAGAAGGCTTCTTATCGAAAGTTCGCAACAAGAGGAAGTGTTATCTTCAGTTCTTGATGTTCGAGTAATTGATTTTAAGGAATTGAAGACTCTTCAAAGGAAAGACCCAAAGCTGTTAGATATTAGAAAGAGAGTCAGAAAGTCTAGAGGGCCTTTACATTACAATATGGATAAGAATGGAATTCTTCGGTACTGAGATCGTAAAGTAATCCCCAAAGATTCAGAATTTAAGGAGCGAATTATGGCAGAATCTCATGCGATTCCCTATTTAGTTCATCCTGGTAGCACGAAGATGTATCAAGATTTGAAGAGAAATTATTGGTGGGAAGGGATGAAAAGGGATATCACCTTGTACATTGAGAGATGTGACATATGCCGTCAAGTCAAGGCCGAACATCAAAGACCCGCTGGTATGCTTCAACCTCTCCTTATTCCTAAGTGGAAATGGGACGTCATTACTATGGATTTCGTAGTGGGCTTACCGAGGACTCCTAGTGGAAAGAACTCGGTTTGGGTGATTATTGACTGGTTGACCAAGAGTGCTTATTTCTTGCCTGTCAATAATACTGATTTCTTAGAAAAGTTGACTCGTCTGTATGTAAAAGAGATAGTGCGGTTGCACGGGGTACCCAAGAGTATTGTATCGAATCGGGACCCAAGGTTCACATCTCATTTTTGGAAGAGTTTGTTGGCAGCTCTGGGTACTAAATTGAAGTTTAGTACTGCATATCACCCTTAAACTGACGGTCAATCAGAGCATACTATTCAGACCCTTGAAGAATGTTGCTGGCATGTGTTATGGAATTTCAAGGAAGTTGGAAAAACCATTTGCCGCTTATAGAATTCGCTTATAATAAT
Organism: Carya cathayensis; assembly: GCA_011037825.1. Taxonomy (NCBI): domain Eukaryota; kingdom Viridiplantae; phylum Streptophyta; class Magnoliopsida; order Fagales; family Juglandaceae; genus Carya; species Carya cathayensis. The sequence continues at coordinate 331,624 of QGSO01000303.1, forward strand.
AGTTTCCATACGTCCATTCAAATGGCTCCATATGAAACTCTTTTATGGGAGGAAGTGTATATCGCCATTGTATTGGGATGAAGTTTGAGAGAATAAGATAATTGGGCCCGAATTAATTCAGGAAATGCAAAGTCAAGTTTGAATTATAAGAGGTAAAATGGCGGCAGCACAGAGTCGTCAGAAAAACTATGCGGATATAAGGAGGAGAGATTTATCTTTTGAGGAAGGTGATTAGATTTATATCAAAGTCTCTCCCATGAAAGGAGTTCAGTGTTTTGGTAAAAAGGGGAAACTTAATCCGAGATATGTTGGCCCTTTTCAGATTTTGGAAAAGGTAAGGCCGGTCGCTTATAGAATTGCATTACCGGAATATTTTGGGAAAATTCACGATGTCTTCTATGTATCGTCCTTGAAGAAGAGCTTTTGACAACAAGAGCCACGCTTTGTCGACCCAGAGCATATTCAGCTACAACCGGATCTTACTTATAAAGTTGTCCCGATGCAGATTATGGATGGGAAAGAGCAAAGATTGAGACCCAAGACGATACCTCTGGTAAAGGTGGCATGGGGAGATCCGTTAGCTCAAGAATTCTCTTGGGAGAGAGAAGCAAACATGAGAGAGCAGTACCCATATTTGTTTGAGTGAATGGCGGTATGTTTCTTAAACTTGGTCTTAGTTGAATCTTGTGGCTTGCTTTAGCGTTTAACGTTTGACCTACTAAATTTCAATGACAAAATTTTATTTTAAGGGGGAGGATGTGATACCCTTTTTTAAGTGTTTATTTATTGAATGAGTATTTTAATTTAATTAAAATATTAGTTCTTTTGTTTTAAATTTATTGAATTTAATTAGATCTATTTAGTTATGAAATTTATTTTGAGGTGCTTTCTTAATATTAATTATTATTTTATGTTTAAATTGCTATTTAATTTAATTTAGTTTATTTTTAGATTTAAAATTTTGTTATTAGTTTTTACTAGTTATTTATTATATTTTAGCAAGGTATTGTGTTTAAATTATTTTATTCAATTTATTGCTTTTAAAATTGTTTTTGTTGGATCAATTTCTGGACCCTAGAGGTAAAGATTGGATCTCATTTCTTTTTCCCATATTTTCTTTTTCTCTTTTTCCTTTTCTTCTTCCTCTTTCTTTTCCCCTTTTCTTTCTTTTTTCCCTTCTCTCTCTCTCTCTCTCTCTCTCTCTCTCTCTCTCTCTCTCTCTCTCCTCCATCTTATTCATTTTCTTTGCCCTGCTTAGCGCCGCCATTGGCCAGCCGTGCATCTCACCACCCCCACCGATCGACTCCCCTTCGGCTGGTGATCACTTTCCTCCATTTTCAGACCACCTAGGGCTGCCGTTAGCCGCTGTGGGCTCTTCCAAGCTGCACAGTTTATCCTCCATTCTGGCACCGTCATTCCACCTCCGGCCACCATTTCTTCATCACTTCATCACCAACCTTTTGTCGACCTAACCCACCCATTTCCAACTTCGATCCGTCGCCGGAGCAACCCCCACGAACTCAACTTTGTTTTGGCCTTTTTTCACTTCCACCGCTGTTTTCGCCGCCACCCACAGCCAATCACCACTTCCACTAGCTTCATAAACACCTCTAAGCCATTCCCTATCAATCTCAAGTCTTCGTTCGTCCTCATTCAAAAGTGGGTATTTCACAATCCACGACCACAGTGTATTTTACACTGTTACGTTGCTTTTTCGCTACCTTTTGCAACCCATTGATCATTTGAAAAATATTATATAGGGCTGTAAGTATTTTCTAAACTTCCTTTTAGATTTAAATATATTATTGCTTTTATAATAAATTTGTGACTGGTTGGTTATACTAGACTGAGTCCGATGAGTCAGGGGTCGGATGTATTTGAGGATAGAGTTATTTATTTTTGGATGAGTTGGATTGTTGGTTATCTTTATGTCTTGTCATTTGCATTGCATGGTGCATGCATGTACATGTGTTGGATATTGAAAACTGAATTCTCATGTATTAAATGGATTTTTGGGTGCGTGTGTATCACAACCCCAAGTTTAGATAGGGCATTATCTCGGTAGGGCTTCTCTGGTCACTCGAGAGCTAATAATACTGAGTAATATCCCTTGGGTTGGGCGACAATTGGATCGGACGATATGGTAACGCTGTCGGCTGACTCTGTGGTTCCTCAGCTGGCAGGGACTAAAGGATACCTGGTCATGGTACGCGCTGGGCGCGGACTGGGTATTGCTCGTGTAGATGTCACATGCGTGGACGTTACCTGCGGTGTGATATATGAGCCAGAGTGTGCGGATGATCCCTATAGGAGATCATGGTGCATACAATAAATTGGAAACTAGTTTTGATATTGGATATGGGCCATTTTCTAAGAAAATGACGAGTTTTGGTTAACAGATATTTGTGGGCCATTTTCTGGAAAAATGGCGAGATTTTGATAAGTGGATTTTCGTGAACCATTTTCTGGAAAAATTGTAGATTTCTCGTTGTGGGCCATTATCTGAGATAATGGCGAGGAATTGTTTTAAATGAATTTATTGGGGGGAAAAATGGAATTTTTGGCGTGCGTTGGAAAAATGTTTATTTTGGGAAAAGATCATTTTTGGATCTCATGCATATGGCATCCTGTTCATGCATATTGTTGAACTTTAATGTATTTTTTATCTTGTGGGTGTTTGGATTATTACTTACTTGTGGTACTGTAGATTTTGATGCATATGAGGAAAATGGGGCTGAGCCTGAGGAGGCGGTTCCACCAGAGTATTGAGTTGGAGTTGCTTGTATTATTGGAAAATATTTCCCTTACCTTTATTTTATGTATTTTGGATTTATGACAATGTTAAACTTGTAGTATTTTGTTATGCTTGTGTTTTAAGCGAATTTGTATTTAAACAAAATTCTGGTACTTAGTTGAAGACTTTTATTATCCGCTACATGATTTTATTGTACACGTGTTGCATGTACACATACTTGGCACTTGGCAATGGGATATGTGACCCTGTTGTTATCATCCTGATGCCTCGATTTTCATGTGTCCATACATGAGAGTTGGGGGTGTCACCCATGGACCACACGATGGTTTTATTAACATGAAAGATACTCTGCAGGCCTTGAAAAGCGAGTTAGAACAAGCCGACTAGAAGTTCAGTGGATCCGGCCAGGGAAAGGCCTTTGAGAGACCAAAGAAAGCACAATACGAGGCAAGGCGGGGCGAGAACCAGTCGGCTAAAACAAATGGCCCGAGACAGACCTTTAGTGGATTGACCTAATAAAAATCCATGAACAGTAAAAGGAAACATACTTTCAAGAAGCTAATTAGAGGTACTATCAGCGACCAAGTTAGAAATCTAATTTAGGAGACCAAGGTAAGTGTAAAAACTTGTATAAAAGAATGACACAACTCTATACGTATAATAATAATAATAATAAATACATGTTGTCTAAGCAGAAGTTTGAATGCATAAAAAAGTGAAATATAATCAATTATGCTAATTGAACTCACTGCTATTTCATTATGTAAAATTCATCAATTATGGCATCCGTGCTAATCTTTCAATAAAGTCTTCTCAATATAGGCTATGAAATCATCTAGCTCCAAGAAATTCATCTTCCATTTATATGAAATATGAAAATCAAAAGAAAAATATAATGATTCAATCGCCGTACTTCCAAAATTAAGACTTTGTGTTCTTACTTAGCAAAATTTCTTTTTCTAATTTTGTTTTTGATTGATTTACTGTTGAAATAGTAAAATACTGAGTCTCACAAAGAAAAATAAACTGTAGTTCATGCCAGACTGCACACTCTTGCTTTCTCCTTATGTCTCAAAACTTTTAAGGACTAATTATGAGGCATGATACTAAGACTCTTGTACCCAGCATCTAGCATTTTCCCATTTTCTTGGTATGAATTTCATGGAATAATATTATTAAATTCTTCTATTTAAATTTTTTTGGGATTCGTCCCTAGGTACTATATATTCTTTTTGCCCATTTACTCATGCATACATGACATGGCCAAAATCAAGATCTGTTATTCATATTTTGGCATAAGAAAAAGTATTGATTTATTGTGTAAATTCATATACTCATTCATACACATGTTTATCAGGGACGTGGTAGTAGTACTACCCCTCATTTGGCTTGCATAGAGTTCTTACTTCTTCGGGTCAACTTGCAATACTATTTGTTAGGCCATGAAACGTCAACTCCACTGCAAATTAATTAATGTTAAAAAGATCATACACGTAAGTCCTTTATTACATTCGAGTCTTAGATATCGCACTCTTGCAAAAAGCGGTACTCATAAGGAGTGATATTGTGAATCCTAATATTCATGATATGGAATTAATGAGTAACTCATGTGCCTTATATTGTCTTGATTTTGGCCTCGCATTCATGCTAATAGTCGCTGAATTCATATAGAATGCGGCTTAATTAAGCTTATTCCTTCTTATTTAGTTTATAACACTTTGTAAACATATCGCACAAAAAGAAAATTCACTTAGCTTGCCGTCGTTCATCTAAAAAAAATGGTTCTGATCAACAATGGTAAAAGTATGTTTAATTAGGTTTTTACGGCATCTCTCTCCAAGTATTAGTACTGCAGTTCGCAGATATAGAGGTTAACCTCTGAAGTCAAGTAATTAATCGGGCAGAGATTGTTGTAAAGAAATTAGGAATCATTTTATTCCTATAATTGATCTTTTCATGCATATATATAATATAAAATAGCAAAACAGAGTCGAGCTCCAATATATTAATGTTTACAACCCAATATTTTGCCATATATGTTGCTCTATCTATGCATGTTCCCCATCTTTATTTGTTTTCTCCAGTACTCGATCCTTATCGAATCATCATAATCTACAAATCACTGGAAAAAAAATGCATATAATTAGCCGAGAGGACTCATCAAGAAAATAGATAGTTTCACCTGCAAATAGACCGAGTATTAATTTTATATGCTGTAGCTATCTTATGATGAATTACTGTTTTTTAGCCAAACTGTTCACATGAATCAAGTAGAAACACATACGCCTGTCCAAAAACAACCATACGCATACATGCAGTCAGAGATTGAGAGAGAAATAAATTACTTGTCGCAGTTCACATCGGGTTTAATAGGAAACGGAACTTTGACCTTGCAGAGGTTAGGAAGCTGTTCAGCCCTATCAAAATTAATACCATCCTGAGCTGCAGCTTTTTTTAAACAGGCACATAGAGACTTGATATCTTCGAAGGTCGAAGCTTTATCCAGCACTTTGTGTGCGCCTAGGCAGCAACTATCACTGGGTGCAGGTGGGTTAGAACCCGTCAAGAAGGGCCTGCAAGGCAACAAAGCTTTCAATGCATATGGGCATAGATAAGCTTTTGTGGTAGTTGCGCTTAGGATCAACATCATCATCATCAACCCAGAGGCCATTCGAATAGTTTGCTTCTCCATTAATCTCTTGTGGATTAAAGACTAATGCTTAGCTACAGATATGAACTTGTTTTGATGTATGGTATAGGTGCAAGTTTGCTGTCCTATTTATAGAGGCGTTCTAATGTGTAATGACTACCCTTAATTAATGACTATCATTAAAGTAGAGGGCCTGGGCTCATAAATACGTCCCCAGGACAAAAGAAGAAAGCTAATTTATGTAAATCAATAACTAAGAACAAAACTACAAAATAAGTTTCTACCTTCCATATATAAATATATAACGTCCATCTTGTACCATGAACAGTAAAATTTCAATACCAAAGTTGCCCTTTAGCCTTTTCGAAAATTTTATTTTATTTTATTTTTTAATCTTTTAATTTTTTTAGGTTCTCTCATTTTTTAAGTTACTTGGATTAGTTCGGTTCGCTTCGGTTCGATTCTTTTCTTTGAAAAACAAAAAATATGGAGTACCCCACATTTAAAAAAATGAAAAACAGAAAGAAAGAAACAACCAAGTGTGCATCTAATTATATGTGTCAAATATATTGTGAATATTATTGCTAAGCCAGCAAACACGGAAAGAAAAGGGAATTTCAGTAATGAATTAAGTACATGACAAGAGTGATTTTGAAAATTTATGTCGGATAATGTTGCATTTGCTTATGTTCTTTATCAAATACATATCATTGATTCTTAAGAACTCTATTTATTGAATCATAAATGTATCACATTAACTTAAATTAGGGACGCCAAGTTGAAATAAATGCATTCACCTCAACTAGTTGAAGGCAACGTTATTAGAATAAAATCTCTAATAATGTCTAATAAAAAACGTCTTGATTTATTTATTTTAGGGATTTGATTTTCAATTATGGAAACCAAATCTATTATCAAACCAAGAGATTTGGTTTCCATAATTATAAAATCAGGAGATTTCATTTCTCTAATTATCAAATCAAGACATTTAATTCTCATAATTATTAAATCAAGAGATTTAATTCTCATAACTATCAAGATATTTATCTTTTCTCATCATCTCCATGTAATTTTTCTATAAATAGGGATCAATACTTTATATTCAATTATAATTAAGAAATAATAAAGATGTAGATTTCAAAATCTGTCATTCTTTTCTTCTTCTTTTTTCATCTCAATTTCTATTATATTTTATATTTTCTATAATGGTATCATAGTCCTTAGCTAACGCGAGGCTCGATTTTGTTAACTATTTCTTCTAAAGACTTTTTTGCTAGCTTTGCGTCATACAAAATCTTCATCACCCTTAAACCATGTCTAGTCTCAAATCCATATCTTTTGCGCATCTTTATTAGTTGTAAACTTTTTTCGTTAGGTTCTTTAGTAACTCAACCATTCTTTTTGTTGTAAGTTTTGTTTGAAAAGCAATGATAGCCATACCACGCATTTACAATTTTTCTACAACTTTTTAATAAATTCATATATATGTTTTTAAAATTTTAAACACATCAAATCATAATAAAAACTAAAATTAATATTTTAAATTTAGTAATGCTATCATTTCTCTTGTTTGAAACCACATATCCATTTTTAGTATTTTATTTTTGGTCCCATAATTGAATAAAGTCATATTTAAACTATTGTTGGTTCAATCTTTTGGCTTATTGTTAGCCTTATGTTGGCTTTGGTATATTATCAACTATTGTTGGTTATAGTTTTAGATTTGATGTTCCGGCTGCCAGTCATTTTTACCACTTCATCACAAGTGCCACTTTTATCCCCTCATCAGCCATCAATTAATTTTTTAGGTTCTCTTATTTTTTAACTGGATCGATCTGTTTGATTTGATTCAGTTTAGTTTGGTTTGGTTTGATTCTTTTCTTTTCCTTTTCAAAATAGAAAATATGGAGTACCCCACATTTTAAAAGAACAAAAAGAAAGAAACAACCAAGTGTTTATCTAATATTTATAAGTGTCTAACATATTGGGAATCTTATTGCTAAGCCAGCAAACCCAGTATCGAAAGGAAAGGAAATTTCAGGAATGAACACAAGGGTGCTTTTGGAAATTTATGCGGAATAATGTTGTATTGTCTAATTATGTTCTTTTTCAAAAGTCATTAATTCTTAAGAACTCTATTTATTGAATCACAAACGTATCTCATTAATTAACTTACATTAGGGTTGCCATGTTTAAATAAATGCATGCACCTCGATCAACTACTTGAAGGAACCTTTGTCTCGATCAATCTATTATATGTTTTTTTTTTAATATCTACTGATGGATAAAATATGGATGTATAAATTTTAAAATATGCTTAGTTTAAGAGAATAAAATAAATTAAAGATATAGCCTTAATAACTATTATAAAATGATTCAAACAAGAAATGTTTGGCTTTCCCTTAATCACCATAGCGGAATTGGAAATAACCATTTTATCTTCTTCTTCTTTTATAAATAAATATATATTAAACTANTATATATATAATGTTAGAGATAATATCAAATAGATCTAATTTGATTATTATCTAGACTTTATTTTCATAATTATCAAATCAAAAGATTTGATTTCCATAATGATCAAGATATTTATCTTATATCATCTCCATGTGATTTAATTTCTTATAAATATAGACTAATACTTTGTATTCAATCACAATGGAGAATATTAAAAATGTAGCTTTCAAAGTCTCTCATTCTCTTCTTCTTCTTTTTTCATCTCATTTTCTATTATATTTTAAATTTTCTATGATGGTGTCATAGTCCTTAGCTAACGCAAGGAACGATTCTCTGAACTATTTCTTCTAAATAATTTTTTTCTATCTTTGCATCCAACAAAATCTTCATCGTCCTTCGACCATGTCTAGTCTCAAATCCATGTCTTCCGAGAATCTTTGTTAGTTGTAAACCTTTTTTATTAGGTTCTTTATTAATTCAACTATTCTTTATATTGCGAGCATTCTTTATTAATTCAACTATTCTGGCTTGAAGGGACTTCCAGTCCAAGGTGTGAAGATCCACATCAGGGTTGTTGAGGATGAACTCAAGCAGTTGTTTGATCCCAAGTTTAAAGCCAAGACCCCAAGCTCACCTTGGAACTGTGTAGGCAGCCACCAGTTGGGGAAGAACGCGAGCAAGCTCACTTTGAGAATGGCTCAACTCAACGTTTAGCTCCATTACTTTGGCTTCCAAATCTGACAGCTATTTTCTACGAGTCTCCAGAACTAGGTTCAGCTGCAAATAGTGGCAGTTGTGCTCTTTAATAACCTTCACTTCCTTGAGCTCTCACTTAGCCCCGACTTTCTCGCCCTCCGCCATGCTCAGCCTAGTGTTAACCTCTTTGCGCCCCACAAGCGAGAAACATAATCAGACTTGGCTTTCCTAAGCTCTTCACCTTCCGGCTTTGCTTGGTTGAGGTGAACAATAAGCTCATCTCGTTCCTTCCCAATTACCTCTGCTTCTTGACTTAGATTCTTCCCTGGATCTCATCAACTCCTCATGAAGTGAGTTAGCTTGGAAGCCAAATCGCCCTCAAGTTCACAGGATCTTGCCAACTCCCCATGAAGTGAGTCAGCTTGGGCATGAAGGGAAGCCAAACAACCCTCAAGTTCGTGGGAATGGGCCTCAGCTCGGGACAATTCACCAGCCATTTGCTCTTTCTAGACATGAGCAGCAAGGGCGGCGCTCTAGGACTGATTGATGAAGGATAGCATGGATTGGTTCTCCTCTTCTAGCTGCAAGTAATCCTCGACTAGATCAGCTGCCAAGACATCAACTCCCTAAAGAAAAATACACAAAAAAAATAAGAATAAAAAAATAAATCAAAGTGAAGGAACTTACCAGCAAAAGAATACTCCAAAGATGGCGAATGGTGGAGTGAAATGCTTCTTCATGGAAAGCACATGAAGGTTGGGAAGAGCTGGAGGGGCGAGAATTGGAGGAACCTCATGGATTGGGAATCCTAAAGGAAATGCCAATGAAACCTTTTGAGCCAAAAGTGTCTTGAATAGACCTTGGGGGAACAATCAGGGGAACGCTCGCGTTTGCTCCTACTTGTTGATCTGAGGGTAGCTCTACATCATCGTCCCGAGCATGTGGTACCTAAAAGGGACCGCCAGGAGGATTCTCCTTTGGAAAGGTCAAATAAGGCTCACCACCCCAGGTGGGGGAAATGCTGAAAGGCGAAGAGGGGATTGATACCCTACTGCAGCTGGTAGGGGATATAGTCCGGAAAACAAAGGGCAAGTCCGAGATAACTCCACCCAAGATGGTTGAAGCAAGGGGTGAGCCAGGCATAATTAATGGATCTTCAACATCCTCAACCGGAGGGGATTCCCCAGAAGCGTCGAAGGAAAGAAAACTATTGAGCATAGTTGAGGTTGTGGTAAGCAACTCAAAATATTTGAGTTGGCACTATCGCCTGCCTGCTGGGTAATGGTGGTTGGTATGACAAGTGTTTGAGTGGCTCTAGTAGTGGCTTCTTCAACGGCGGTAGCTTTAACAACTATCACTGCCTCAAGATCCTTCTCGGCTTGGGCCATAATCGCTTCGAGAGAACTAGTTGAAGGTATTGGAGGAGGCATTGACTTCTCTAGGTCACTCGCCAAAGGTGGTGGTGAGGGACCACCCCTTGTGGAGCTAGATTCTTCTAAATGTATCATGGTTACGCGAGCCTTCTTCTTCTTCCTCCCACCAGCAGTAGGCTATGGACCCCTCTTGAAGTCACCTGTCGACAAGGGGGCACCTAAGAATTCACAACCGATAACATGTGCCTAGCTAGGCACCATAAAAAATCTATCATATTGGGAGAAGTCCAGATAACATCCGAAAAAGTAGATTTAGGATTCTTGTCCGCCTAAGCCTGCACCAATCGAATTTGAGCCTCTTTTCGGGCAGAAAGAAGGATCTCAAATTTGCGCTCGTCAGGAATGAAAGACTAGGAAGCCCTAATAGGAAATTCCCAATTTAAGACCTTATCTACGAGAAATTCTCAACCATTGCCCGAAACAAAGAAGAATTTCCTCTGCCAATCCTTGGCGTAGGAGTATTTATGCACTAATTGAAATATTTTATTATGAGACCTAAAGCTACAAAGATTCCCATCCAAGCACCTAAATCCATGGGGGGAAAGAAGCTCATAGGCTGTGAAATCGGGATATTCATCACCCATATGCTCTAGTACCCACCACCACAAAACGCAACAAGCCATCAAAATCCTCCAAACATTGGGCACCAATTGGGCTAGAGCAAGTCCCAAGACATCTAACACGTTGTGGATAGGTCGTACGAAGGCCAAACGGAGCCCTTTTGTAAACATAGTAAGATACAAAGCAATGGAAACAACCATACCTCTAACATCAACGACTCCCTGATTCTACACAGGTGGCCTTAAAGTCACCGAGTCAAAGATGTGGAAGTTGTCCCTCACAATCTCTAGTTCGCGGGGGGTAACAGTGGAAGACCATCGATGGCCCTCAAATATGGTGCAAATAGCATTTTCTCCCTCTCTATTAGGGTTGATAGGGGCCTCCTTAGGATGAATAGGGAGATTGCAAGGTTGCAAGGAACAAGCCCAGCGAGAGGAAGCAGAAGGATTGCTCTTGGAGAAGGCCATAGAGGAGCATCAAGAGTCAAAAAGAATGATACAAAGACAACGGATCACTTGAAAGGAGAGGATGAACGCATGAATAATAGAACACTCGAGAGAATAAAAAGGGGGAATCAAAAAGGAGAAGTAAGAAAGAAGGTATTTGCAAACTATAAATATGTGTGACGATTGATATGTGAAAGAGTGCGAAGACAAAACGACACCCTGATGATAGGGCATAAATGACGATATGGCGCTATAATTACAAGTCCGAGACTTCACGGGATAACTGGAAATGGCTCAATATCATTGCGAGGCATATTGGGATGACCAATGGGCCTAGGTTACTAGTCAAGCTACTAACCCACGGTCACTGAGAACTAGGCCCTCCCTCAAAGCCCAATCCATCCTAACCACAAATAGAATAACTATCTAAGAGTCCTTCTGGTAAGGGAAGTTATCCTATTGTTTGAGTATAAATAAGCCCTTCACCCTAGGACTTGAATTTTGAATAACAAATAAGTCTGCTATCACATAATAATAGAAGTCTCATGGGCTCTATATGTGCAGAGGACTCAGGTATGTAGGGAGCATCTTATTCATTGGTATTAATTAAAGAGCTTTCCATCATTATCACTCACTTAGGCATTGGAGGCGTTCCCCAGAGCCCCTAAGCCACTTTACTCTTTGATTGCAGGTGATTGTGTGTGAGTGGCAATGAAACACGTCCATAACACTGTGTGCAAGGATATTGAGTGAAGATAAGCCCCAGCCCATAATCCCATTAGGTGAGGTTATATACATACTGTTGAATTTGTTGATCCATGCACGCAATTTTTGTTGCCATCCAAAAGTTGAAGTGCTTCTATTTAACAACTGCTTAGATTTTTCAGCGATACGAAATCATCAAATATGATACAAAGGGACGCATATATAATTTCTCATTAATGTTCTCTCGTTCTCCGATATTGTAGAGAACTTAAAGAGATATATGTGTTAAAATATAATATAAATATTAAAATCAAACTATTTACATCATTTTAACATTTTGGGATAAGTGATGATTTCACATTCTATAAAAAATAGTTACTGAGATCGGACCTTGACCCTACACTTTACTATTTAATTAAATATTTTTTGTGTTAGATATAACTTAAGCTCTTGGCGGGACAAATGATGATTTCATAATATGTTGGTATGGTGGTACTCTTAATGTATTAATATTGATTCCTTACTTATAGTAAGAGTTTAGTGAAAGTTATATAGTACTAAAAATAAAACTTTGAATATACGTATTAAATTCACATGATCATAGTGATACATAAAATACAATTTGTAAAAATCGTGAAGGCCAATTACAAATAATTTTTTTTAGTGGGAATACAGACAAGAAAGAGATGTTTCGGAGAGGATGACAAGAAGCCGATTCCATCCAGTCAAGGGAGAAATTGCATATGTGAATTAGAACTAAAAAACATTATAATAGTATAGCGATGGGTTAATTGAGATGGTTTCTATATTTGGCTATGGAACAATATTATAATAGCATAGTGATGGGTCAACACAAGCGATCTTCATGGTCTCGGACTCTCGAGAGAACTGTAATCCTCGTTGTTCTTTATGTTCGTCAAAAGATTTTTGTCCCAAAAGTCAGAAACTACAAGATTAACCCACCAAATCATTAATGGCAGTGAGTCATGCAATTCTTTGTATCGATCGATTTTGGTCTTATATGTGCATGTTAATCTTCTTATCATTAGCCGTTTAGCCATGTCGATATCTAGAGATCTAACTTGGATATAGAATTTGCCATACATGATGATGACTTTCTAGCTCGCTTTGTTTCTGTTAACGTACAGATTGTTCATGAGAATTGAAAATTCTTGTTTTCTTAAACTTTTGTAAACCAATTTCGTTCAAGTAATTAATGTTCTAGTAGGATTTCCTCTCCTTCTTGCAGAACTATTAAACTTGTTAAAAACCATCGTCATTTCTTAAAATATCAAAATTTTCACGGTGGATATATGTCACTTTTTTCAAAAATATTGCGTAAAATTTGCATACTCTCAAATTGTACCTACCATTACTAAAATAGCTAAATGACTTGCTACTGCAGCAACACTCACACTAACGCGTCCCAAAATCTGGCAATTGGGAAAGTGGTAATATACCATACACAAACTACTTCGAAAATGTAAGAAATTAAAGAGAGAACCCGGGTACTGAGAAAGAACCCAAATGACCCAGAAGAAAATCCAGATGCATTCATGAATGCAGATTACAAGACAATTCAGGCTCTATATCAACTTTAAAGAAATAACTAGAGATATCCCTGGCTTCTAAAATAGTCATGCTTGCAAAAGACTAATGATGTATGTTTAATTATTGCTACTCATATAAATATATATATATATATATATATATATTTATAAAATTGGCATCTGTATCCCTCTTTCCATTAAATCTTATTAGATAGTATTAGATTATGGATGCTTAATACTCTTATCGTATCACAGGACATACATGCCAGTTTTTCCGACAATAAAAGGCATTCACAGACATTACTTTTTTTATTAACACACGTAGTGAATTCAACAACAAGGCCAGAAAGTCACATCTTGTAGTTGCATATATATATATATATTGGGTGCCCCAGTTTATGTAGAGAACTCTAGGTCATGGGATTTTCTTCTCTTCTTCCTCGTCCTTGCATCTTAAGGCATTTTCAGATTTAGACTGAGCAGTTGCTTTGACACTTGTTGGTCAATTACAGGTTGTTGTAATTTTATAGGAGATTCTTGTCTTGGAATTAATACAAAGAGTGCCAACCATTTAGAGATCTTCTGTTGAGGCAGAGTATTGCTATATCGTGGCATCTATGTCCTCCCGTGTGATTACTTGGCCACCTATTTTTTGCATGATTAACAAATGAAATTTTACCCTTTTTAGAATGTAAGTTCGGCTTGGCTTGTGGGCTTAGTTTGTAAAATTCTCTAATCTGAGAATTGAAAAACAGAGAACTAATGTAAAGAAAACAGAGAACTAATGAAAAGCTTTGAAGAAGAATCAAGAATATTTCTCATTGATTGAATTGATAGATTACAAGCTAACTATCAGACTATAAAAATAATGCCACCTGGCCAACTAACTTAACTGTCAACCTCTTTATCTTGGCTCCTCGAAGACTTCATCTCTAAAGCTTCCATATAAGTTTGTATATTCTAACACCCCCCCTCAAGAGGGGAATGGATATTAATCATTCCCATCTTGCAGATAAGATGATGAAAAGGAAGTGAACCAAGTGGTTTTGTGAGTATATCGGCTAACTGATATTTGGAAGGGATATGGATGATTTTGATAAGACCTTCTTGGAGTTTTTCTCAAACAAGGTGACAGTCTAGTTGGATATGCTTTGTCCTTTCATGATGGACAGGGTTTGAAGCTGGTTTACTATTAGTGTAGAGCAAAGCAACTTGAGGATGCATATCAATGTGTAAGTCAGCCAGTAAGTAAGTTAGCCATTGAGGCTCACAAGTTGTAGAAGCTAGAGCTCTATATTTAGATTCAGTAGAAGAACGACTAACAGTTGGTTGCTTTTTTGATTTCCAAGATATGAAAGAATCTCCAATAAACACTGTGAAACCAGTGACACTTCTTCCAGTATCAGGACATCATCCCCAATCACTGTCTGAGTAAGCTTTCAGGTGTAAAGATGAATTAAGTTGCAAACAGAAAAATGCCTTGGCCTGGTGTTGCCTTGATATATCGAAGAACCCTTTCAGCAGCTTGTAGATGTGTTGAACTGGGATTAGCCATGAACTAACTTAATGCTTGCATTGAATAAGCCAGATTGGGTCTAGTTATTGTAAGATATAATAGATGACCAACAAGTCTCCTATATGGAGCAGGATCAGATAAAGAAGGGGAGGAATCATTTGCACTCAGCTTCAAATTGGATTCCATAGGAAATGCTATAGGCTTACAACTAGAAAATCCACTATCTTGCAAAATGTCCAAAGCATATTTGCTTTGGCATAGAGTAATACCCTTGGTTGATCGAGCAACTTTAATACCTAAGAAGTACTTAAGTTCACCCAAGTATTTAATTGTGAAAGAATCATGCAAAAACTGCTTCACAGTGGCTAAATCATGAATATTATCAGAAGCAATAATAAAATCATCAACATAGATTAAGAGAGACATAAAACTTGTTGATGTTTGTCTGATGAATGATCATGAATCAGACTTAGCTTGAGTGAATCCAAACTACAGCAAGGATGAAGACAGTTTTTAAAAACCACTGTCTTGAAGCCTGTTTCAAACCATATAGGCTCTTTTTGAGTTTGCAAACTCTATGATCAGTAGGAGAAGAATATCCTGGTGGTAACTGCAAGTAGACCTCTTCATTCAATTCTCCATGTAAAAAAGTATTATTTACATCAATTTGATGTAAATGCCAATGCTTTATTGCGGCAATAGCAAGTAAAAGATGCACGGTAGTCATCTTTGCAACAGGAGAGTAAGTATCAAAAAAATCCAGCCCATCTTGTTGAGTATACCCCTTAGCTACTAATCTAGCTTTGTATCTTTCAACAATTCTATCAGCTTTGAATTTCCCACAATAAACACATTTACATCCTATGGCAATCTTGTTTGGAGGCAAAATAGCAAGTTCCCAAGTATTATTTATTTCAAGAGCTTTAATTTCAGGTGTAATAGCAGTTTGCCATTGAGAGTGTGAAATAGCTTGTTTGAAGGATTTAGGTTCAAATGTAGATGAAACAGCAGAAACAAAGGCACTATGTTTAGGAGATAGTTTGGAAGTGGAAAGATAAGGGGTGATAGAATGGGGCTTACTAGAAGATGGAAGACAGCGGCTGAAAGATGCAGGAGTTGCTGAAGATGACTAAATCATATTTCCACAATAAAAATCCTGCCAATATGTAGGAGTATGCCTGACTCTTTCAGATCTTCTAAGGTTTGTAACTTCATGGTTAATGGAAAGGGTATTTGGTACTGATACAGGTACTGATGTGGATTGAATCGAAGAAGTGGTAATTGATGGATTGGAAGAAGTAGTAGGTACTGATGTAGGGCCTGAAGTGGGATTAATTGGAAAAGTAGTATTTGATGGAGAGGAAGAAGTAGCAGGTGCTGATATAGGTGCTGAAATGGAGTTAATTTCAGGTATTGTATAGTCAAACACTTAAGGAAAATTGGGAAAAACAAAGGGTATATGATTAGTGTTTGGTATAGAAGGGAAAATAGACCCATGAAAAATTACATTTCTAGAGACAAAAGTTTTTAGAGTGACGAGATCTAGTACTTTGTCCCCTTTGATATTAGGTGGATAACCAAGAAATAGACATTTGGTAGCTCTTGGTTGAAATTTTCCTCAATTATTCGTGATAGTACTAGCAAAACATAAGCAACCAAAAACTTTAAGGTAATTGTAGACAGGTGGTTTTTGAAAGAGAAGATCATATGGTGTATGATTGTTGATTACAAATGAAGGAATACGATTGATGATATGTGTAGCAGTTAAGCCACAGTCACTCCAGTAGGTTAGAGGTAATTTGGATTGAAAAAGAAGAGATCTAGCCACATTTAACAGATGCTACTGTTTTCTTTCGAATTTTCCATTTTGCTGAGGGTTTCAACACAGGATAATTGATGAATTATGCCATGAGTTTGATAAAAGGTCGGCATGTTGAATTCTTGGCCATTGTCTATTCTAATGGTTTGGAGTTTGGTATTGAATTGAGTATGAACATAGGCAATGAGATATGTGAGTAAGGAACGATGTTCTTTTGTTTTCATAAGGTAAAGCCAAGCAAACCGTGTGTAATCATCTACAATTGTTAGAAAGTACTTGTAACCAGAATATGAAACAGTGGAAAAGGGGCCCCAAATGTCACAATGGATCAATTGGAAAGCTTTATTAGAATGAGTATGTGATACAGGAAAAGCTAATTTCTTTTGTTTAGCTAAAGGACATATCTCACATACATGATTGTGAGTTGGTTTTACAGATGAATCTAGAGTACTAATGAGTTGTAGTCTTGCAGGAGAAAGATGTCCTGAGTGAAGATGCCATATGTCAGAATTGATGGTGCAGTATGAGCCAAAGGTACAGAAGATAATCTGGTTGAGGCAAGCAATTTATTCTTTGAATCAACAGAAAGATTTAGTAAATGATACAGACCAGAGCTAACTTCAGCAAGCCGAATCATCTTCCATTTGCTGAGATCCTGCAAGATGCATTTAGATTGGAAAAAGAACAAACCAATGGAATTATCTTTAGTCAATCTTGAAGCAAACATAAGATTGATGTTGAAAGAGTAAACATAAAGGGCATTATGTGAGACTAAATCAGAAGAAAGATTAATAGTTCCAGTGAAACTAACAGGAACATAATTCCCATTTGGTAGATGGACTGAAGATTGTTTAGTAGGTATATGTATTGAGGTAAATAGGTGAGGAGAACAGATCATATGATCTGTTGCTCCAGTATCAAGAATCCAAGGAGAATGAATGGTTAAAGAATTATCATGACAAAGAGAAGTAAAATGGTTACATGAGGTAGAGGCAGTATTGACTGCTGAATTGGAATTAATAGTAGAAGTAGATAGGCTATTAGCAAGTGTAAGCAGATTTTGTATTTGCTCTTGAGAAAAAATCATTTTACGAATATTTGAATTTTGCTCCAAAGAAGAAACATTATTAGCATTGGGTAATCGTGGAATCTGTCCTCCTCTAGATTGTGTAGGAAGAGACCCTTGCCTCTAGGACCTTTCCATCCTGGTGAACAGCCTATGAGCTGAAGGCACTTATCAACAAAATGGCCAACATACCCATAATGAGAGCAAATCACATCAATTTTACCTTTTGTTTTGGTGAATTTGAAACCATTTGAGGGCTTTGATGGTTGTGCAGCAACCATTGCATGAAAGTCAAGGGGAAAACCAACAGCATTAGTTAAAGAACATTGGCTTTCTTCTTGCAATAACAAAAAAAAATCTTTGCTCATTGAAGACAATGGAGACAGAAGCAACAATTGATTGCACATAGTTGAGTAAGAATCATGCAATCCAATCAAGAACTTCATCACATAATCTACTTGTCGGCGATCAGCAAGATTCTTTAAAATGGCACAAGTATCAAGAACTCCACAATGACAAGTAGGAAGAGGACGATAACTAATGTACTCATGCCACAGTGTTTTAAAATCACTAAAATACTCAGTGATAGTTTTGGAGCCTTGGGAAATAGACTCAAAGATTTCTCCAAAGTGAAAACCTGAGGACCATCACTGCGAAGGTATCAAACTTTATGTTCTTCCCAGATATCAGAGGCATTGGTAAAATAAAGAAGACTGCCACAAATTTCTTTTGAAATGGAATTCATCAACCAAGATAATACAAGATTGTTTGCTCACAACCAAGGAATTGAAAGACGAGTATCATCAAGATTAGGTTGAAGTAGATTTCCATTGATGAAAGCAATCTTATTCTTTACTGTTAGAGCAATAGAGATTGATCAACTCCAAGCTACATAATTTTCACCAGTAAAAAATTCAGAAACAAGATGAGCTCCATGGTTGTCGCTGGGATGAAGATAGAATGGACTTGAAGAATCATCACATGGATTTGCCATAGAAGCAGAATTTGTCATAAAAGCAATGAAGGTTGGACTTGAAGAATCATCATAGGGACTTGCCATAGAAGCAAGAAAGCAATGGAAGAAAAAATGCTTACGATGATACTAAAATTCTCTAATCTGAGAATTGAAAAACAGAGAACTAATGAAAATCTTTGAAGAAGAATCAAGAATCTTTCTCATTGATTGAATTGATAGATCACAATTTCTGTACAGAGGTCTATTTATATACAATTTCAAGCTAACTATCTGACTATACAAATAATGCCACCTGGCTAACTAACTTAACTGTCAACCTCTTTATCTTGGCTTCTTTCTTTATCTTGGCTTCTCGAAGACTTCATCTCGAAAGCTTCGGTATAAGTTTGTATATTCCAACATAGTTCTTCACCTTAAATCTCAATAATATTTTGATGTTCTTAAAGTTGTTCTCTAATTTCTATGGACATTTTTAGAGTTTTTTTTTTTTTTTTTTGGCTCTATTAATTCATAATGTTCGCTCTTTTGAATTCTTCTTGTGGAAATAATTAATATATAAGCACAAGTTAATTTGATCTCCCAAACTATTGGTGCATATATGGGGTCCTAATATTTTGAAAAGTATACATTCTTGGAGAGAATCCGAAGAAACTGGAAGACTTTTTATTCAATTCATAATTTAATTGACGCATACATAAAATGGCCGAAAAGAAGAGTTGCTACATATTTCTTAATTTGTTAGCATCTAAAACCTGTAGGACCATGGAAGTCTGCACAATACCAAGAAAAAAAAAAACATGTTAGTTCAAGGAATACACAAAGATCTACGTTATTTTACTAAAAGGAGAGAATCAGAGAGAGATTAATACGTATTGCAGTCCACGTTGGCCGGGGTCAATTGGAATAGGGTCATTGATATGGCAAAGTTGGGGAATCTGTTTAGCTCTATCGAGAATAGTACGATCAAGTCCTGAAGCAGCATTCTTCAGACATTGACAAAGAGTCCTGCGTGTTTTGGTGGTGGAAGCCTCTTGGATAAGTTTTTTAACACCTAGACAACACGAAAGGCCCGGCGAGTCAGAGCCAGCACCCACCAAGAATGGTTGGCATGGCAGCAAAATCATTAGGGCATCGGGGCATGTCATGGCCTCTGAGTGGCATGCACTCAACATCAAAATCACCAACCCAAAAGCCAATGCATACAAATCCCTCATTTTCTTCTCCATTTTCTTACCACTATATATGGACTTTTTTCCTGATCTACTACAAAAATGAATGATTTTGCTTTAGAGTGTAGAAGCAACCTCAAATTATAAGGGTGTGCCACAAGTGTGCTTATGGCAACCATTGAACCGAGTTAAAACACTTCCTTTTTAGGAGAACAAGTTCATATAACTGCAACCCCCCATTTTTTAGATTTTCAATTATGAAAGTATGTGTACTAGTGTAGTTTCCATTTGTGATACATGAGATTAATCAAATTAACAATATCCTATTAATTGCTCCCTAATACTACATAAAGCACCAATTTAAAAACATAATCTTTTATACATGATTAAGTTATATTGTATAGATGTGGTAATTTTAGTCTCCCTTTTTTCATAAAAGATTGGTTTTTGGGATTTTTTTACCCCCAAGCTTTCTTTTGTACATGGTACTACTCCACAGAAAGCGAGTGCAATTAATAAAATTTAAGAGTATCGTCATTCTTTCTAAACAAATGAATAAGTCTATTGGACCAACTATTCGTGATCAGCTCAAACAAACTCGAGTTCAATTCAATTTGTTTATTAAATGAACTGCTTGTGTACATAAAATTATGATCAATTATTAAATTATACAATTTATATAAAGTTCAGCTCAGCTAGCATAAATTTGAATAACTTCATACTTATTATATTTTATAGTAAAACTTTATTTATATTTAGAAAGAAAATAAATAAAGCATTTAAAAATAAGAAATATTATTCCTAATAATATGTATACATGTTGCTTAAATCCTTATGTATAACTCTTGATATATGAAGATGTAGAATATATATAAAGATGTTTAATTTACAAAAAAATCAAAGTTTTTTTTTTCAAAATTTTGTAGATAAAACCCACTACAAGAAAAACGGCCTTTTGTGGCCAATTTATTGCGACGAAAATAGTATTCGCAACCAATTTATTATTATTTAATATTTTGTCATTACTTTTTTATTACTATTTATTATTATTTAATATTTTGTCATTACTTTTTTATTACTATTCACAACATATTTGAGATTATCTCACTATTCAAATAAAGAAGCCGATTGAGTCCATCCAATCAAGGGAGAATTTGCATTTGTGAATGTGCTCTACACTTTCTAGCTAGTTTTGTCTCTGTTAACAGATTGTTCACGAGATGTGAAAATTCTTTGTTTTCAGGAACTTTTGTAAACCGATTTGGTTCATTTCATTAGATAAGAGTTCAATATTTAAAGGCTGATGAACAATGTTACCTCATAATTAATGAGATGCAAGCATTATAGCATGTAGAATTTTCATTCGACTCATTTTTTTTCTTATATTTATTAAAATAAAATCCCACAACAAGAAGGATAATACCTATTCAACCCCACTTACTAGGAACGAACTACTTCAATGATTAAACGGCTCTAACATCGATAAATGGCAAATATCCATAGACCCTGTAATGAGAATCTCATTAAAGTGGGGATCCTTCTAAATAAATAAATAAAAAATCGAGGTAATTGATTCATTTAAACTCTCTCTGTTTATTAAATTTCTCTTCACAAATAAATGTAGCAAGTATGTTCAAGGTTGAACTAAATTCAACTCATCTCAAATTAATTATTGGTGAGATTCACTATTTTTTAACTTTTCATAAAAAAACACTAAACTCATCTCAACATGCTTCATATATTTCAACATAAAAAGTTAAATATATCTTAACTTAAAAATATTAAACTTATCTCAATAAGATTTACAAAATATCATTATTCACAACTCAACTCAACTCAACTCATTCCAACATCTAAACTTAGAGTGACAGAGTCAATTGTAAATGATTAAAGTGGACCTAAAGCATCTTGATAAGTTGAAAATTCATCTTAGGTGAACACTGAATTTTGAAAGTGGGTTGAATATTAGATTCGTCTTATGTGTCTTTTAACCTACTATTAAAAGAGAAATGCTATTTTGTCTACTTATTTTGACACCTCATTTTGACATCTCATGTATTTTGATTTTTTAATTAATTTTTTTTATTTAATGATTATGAAAGTGATTATTCATGTATTGGTATTTTTTATATTTTTAAAAATTATTTTAGAATGATAAAAAAATATGAATAAAAAAATTACAAATAATATGATGATTTAACACTAGAGTAAGATTAAGCGGTGATGGGCAGGCAACAGAGTAGTGGAACTCTAAAATTAATTTGACTGTTTCTCAAATTAATTTTTTTACTTAATAATTAAGAAAATAATTTTTAATGTATTGGTATATTTTTTTATTTTTTAAAAATATTTAAATATGTTAAAAAATATGAAAACAAAAATACAAAAAGAGAAAAAACCACATTTGCTGCCGCCCACCAGCACAACTCATTTTGAAAACATTGGTGATCGCCTCGGGACAACAGAAGTCGATCTAGAGCTAACAAAATGCTAGTGGGTTGGGCCTATTGAGGGTCCTTCCTGCATCAAACACATTGGTGGGATGGTTTATGTCGAACTGGGCCTGCCAGATTTGTTTTCACCTGCAATAGGAAAGGTATTGGAGCCTGGAGGTGCTGTATTTCATAGTTCAGAATGTCTTCTCGTCTAGGAGAAGTTAAGGAGAAAAATTCAACATGGCATAGTTCAAAAGTTAGAGACATCATTGCATTAAGATTGGAAATAAACAATGTTATGTGAAGGAAGAACAGAGAACTTAAATAGTAGAACATTAGCATCATTTATACATTGCAATGACTAAAAGAAGGAATTCAAAACTAGTAAGGCATATATACCAACACGAGCTGAACCCGCCACTTGTTAGCTCCTACTTGGGTAATATAAAAGAGGGTATATCACTGTAGCATATTTATTCTTTTTTGTTTCTCTCCTTTGAAACTTTTGGGCTATATAAACACGTACATATCATAATCAGCTTATTAAAAAAGTGGGGAGCTACCAAATGGTGGGTCCGAGTCCAAGTTATTCCTTGCGGAGTGGACTGACATGCCTACAGCAGAACACCAACCTTATAGTATTAAAATACAGTCACAAAGCTTAGTTGAGAAAAAACATTAACTATGTACTTTGTAATCTACTAATATGATTATCTAAACACAGACATTAACAATACCTTGTAATAGGGTCAGGCAAGTACAGGTATGGAGGAGCTGCACATGGATACACAGCCTTTCAAACGTTCAATAATGACATTTCTGCTGACCAGCCTTGAGTGGTGAGTAAGAGGAAGGCCCTCCTTGACACACTCATCGTACTTCTCCAAAGCAGACACAATAGCACTGAAATCCGGTCTCTTTGAGGGGTTTACTGCCCAGCAGCGCTTTATGAGGTGAGCCAGTGCAGGCTGACAACTAGCTGGCAGTGGAGGGCGCTCGTTCTGCCATTGAAAGTATCCATAATTAATAAAATTAGCATCAAACTTGGAGACCCTTCGTGATTTTCTCTATTATGAGTTTTATTCAATATTTCTGCTCCTCTATGTGATTAAAACTTCACACCAGAAGAACCATATACATACAGGCTGGTAAAGGGTCCAGGATCGGTGCACATTTAAGAACTAGTGCCATGAAAAACCATCCTTAAATTTATGCCAAATGTTCCTTTTTTTTCATTCTGTTAGTATAGGCCTATAACAGCCAGAAGAACTCCTTAGCAAACAATCGACTGCTTGTGCCAGTGCTAACTGAAGTAACTGAGGCCAGGGAGGGGAATGGTAGCAGTACAAACAGAATGCGATGAACTTTGGAAGGAAGGGTGATGCCAATGGCATCGTAGAGATCATTGGACTCTGGAGGGATATATCAGTAACAATATTATAAGGAAGGTATCTCTACTTGCAACAAGGACTTAGATAGGATGGTAGCACTGTGCGATATCCACCAAGGATATGAAAATGTCACCCAGTGCATTCCCTGCTAATCAGGGCACTTTATGTATTTAAAACAGTACTTTTCAAAATTAAATGAAAATTACTTCCAATATGTCTGGTAAGCTTTGAAGCCAATTGTCAAAAGAATAGGAATGAGTATAACACCAAATTTCATTTTGGGTAAGTACATTCAAAACTTCATGACAGCATCAAAAGAATAGGTCATCACTATGCAATTGACAAGATGACTTGTGGTCAAAGATGCGCCATCATATGCTTGGAAGCTCAGAAATCCAAACTTTGAGCTTAATATTAGTTATAAAAAAGATGTAAGAAACTCAATGGTGTCAAAGTGTGATATTGCAAGAAAGCAAGTATGAGACCATCTGACCTTCTCAGCCACAGCAAATGCAGTCTGCACAGGGGTCATTCCTTGAAAAGGAAGCAAAGCAGTTGTGAGCTCCCATAGTACAATCCCAAAACTGTACACATCAACTTTTCGAGTATAAGGTTTCTCCTTGATCATCTCAGGTGCCATCCAACGGTAAGTTCCCATGTTTCCCTTAGTTTCCCGACTCTGTGTCTCAAGACATGATGTACCAAAATCTGCCACCTTGACCCTCATTTCATCATTAAGAAGCAAGTTGTTTGATTTGAGATCTCTATGTATCACCCCTTGTGAATGAAGGTATTCCATTCCTCGAGATATGTCAAGAGCTAACCTCAGTATTGTTTCTGTTGAAAGCGAGTATGGCTCTTTCTTGTTAAGATACATCCTCAGATTTCCTTGTGACATGTATTCAGTGATGATACAGTATACAGGCGGCTTTTTACAAGCTGCAATAAACTGCAACACAAAACTGATTGTCAGCAATTTTTCTATATGAAGATAGAGTTTCACAAGCCCTTTACTATAAATGAAGATGTGTTGAATGGAAGGAAGTTTTGAATCGAGAGCAATATTCTTCTAATATACGCAAAGCAGACCCAATTAGCTTTCATTATGCATTCCACATCTATAACCGAGCAAAAGCACAAACACATCAAATTTGGAATGAATGTTAAAATAAAAATTAAAGTTATGAATTGAAGAACTGAGAGAAGGCAAAGGGGAATTTATTTTTTATTTTTATTTTTTTTAAGTCATGCCCCGAGGTTAAGAGGAATCAGGAAATTGAAGATGATACCAGAGGGTGGGGACAACTGACTTGATGAACTTAGTTAAATACCCTGAAAACTTGAGGTCGTAACGCACTTTGATGCCCCACTCTGAAAATATTCGGATCCAACTATATATGTGTTCTCTGAGAAATTAAAGAACTCGTAATTCACTTTTAAGAGTAGTTAAAAACCATACCAACTACCATAGAGCTGGAACCATGATGATCAAGGACTGTGTAATAATTGTACTAGTGATTGGCTACAGGAGAAAACAGTTTAATTTAAATTCTTCAATTATTTTTTACAGCAACCCATCGATCGCAACAGAATTTGATAAGCAATTTCAGATAATTTGGGAAGGTCTGTACAATAAACAATCATAAATATACAGAACATGGCAAGTTCTGCATCTTAAAGTAAATATAAATAAAAGCAATCAAAGGATGAGTGACTTTTCCTCTCTTTCATATATTCCAATGAGGAAAAAAAAAAGAATTCAGGGATAACAATTCTATCATACGTACACCACAGTAAAGATAGATAAATAGGATAATAAATGGAAATTTTCAACTTCAATACGAAACCTTACCTGTACTATATTTGGATGAAAGAGACGTGAAAGCAAGGCAACTTCAGACTTAAATTGCTTCTCCAATAAGGCTCTAGTCTCCTCATTATGTTTTGGAATCCTAACCATTTTTACAGCCACAGCTCTCTGCTTGTAAATTCCACGGTAAATCCTACTATGTGCTCCTGACGCGAACTTGTTACCGATAAACAGCTGTGAGAGATCGGCGGTCCACTCCTCCTGATCCTCCTTAGACACCTCCCAATTCTCCACATTTTCAGAGTCCAATATCATAGACCATGATTCGAAGCTATCAAATCTCCTCCTTTCCATGTTCTCCATGTCAGAACTGAACTGGGTCTTGGACGAGGAAGCGTTTTGCAAATGTTTGCTCTTCGACTTTCGTAGGCGAAGCATGT
The DNA here is from genome assembly GCA_011037825.1 of Carya cathayensis. Classification (NCBI taxonomy): domain Eukaryota; kingdom Viridiplantae; phylum Streptophyta; class Magnoliopsida; order Fagales; family Juglandaceae; genus Carya; species Carya cathayensis. The sequence continues at coordinate 357,499 of QGSO01000303.1, forward strand.
GGAAACAAGAGGTTGCCATTGAAGCTCTAGGTGAGCTTCTCAAGCCCTTAGTATGAAATGGCTATGTGGAAAATTAGAGAATATTGAATCAAAGCAAACTGTCAAAGGGAATTCTCCTTCTGAATGTGTGAATTGATTTCAGGAAGTGCATGAACCGATTCAGAAACATGGGTTCTGAAGAGATGTGAAAAAGAAATCTGGGTTTTCATGAATTACAGAGAAAAGTTACGAAATCAAAGACTACCCACCTAGTTTTTCAGAGACAAAACAAAGAGAGAGGAACACATGACTGATTTTTGTGCCAAGCATTTGTATTTTTTTTAATATCAAAGCGGCGATGTATCAGTGAAAACTTCGTAAAAATATATATGCGAACGAAAAACGTGAAGAGGAAGATAATGGGGTTTCATGGTTCCAAGGATTGGAATGAAAGGAAGGGAAAACTCATTATAGCGATGATTTTCCAGAGCCAGGGAGAAAGGGAGGCTGGTTTTCACGGTTGGCTCTAATAGGATGAAACGGATTAGGTCCTTTGGCAGCAAAAAGATGAATTCAAAGGCACAGATTTCAGGGGCGTCTCGTGATTGCTTGGTTCAAAAAGTAGAGAGTTTTCTTTTCTTTTCTTTTTTTCTCGGCTGAATTAAGCTTCTTCTGTATCTTGCTTCTGTTTGTGTTCTTTTTCCTGCATCATCAATGCTAAGTGGCCACAGTGGCAAAAGTTCATGTATTCAGCTTCCTTTGCCTTGCTGAAGTTGCTGTGCTTTATGGTCTTTGGAAGCTTGGCATATATCCCATCCTTTTAACGGAAATATAACATTGTCGTACTAAAAAGCTTATACAAGTGGCGTTGAACACGTGGGTTTGACGGATAGTCGACAACTGGCAAATCACTTGGCATCCGATCTAAGTGGTGAAGAACACGATTCTCGTTGTCCTGCACTCATGCATGAATCATACTGTTTATATTGCTTGATGACTAACTTCTTGGTCTCTGGAACAAAAAATAATAAATAAATAAATAAAAAAGACAATGCCAGACTATACGCTAAACAGATGTGTAAGTTGTACGCGAGATTGATTCATACAAAAGACAAATAGTAATTGCAGTTTTAGGATGAGTAATTGCAGTTTTACTCATCATCTTACACATTATACACCACATAAAATTTTTTATTTTTTATTTTTTTCTCTTATTAAATATATAATGTATGGCCCAGCCCAGTTTTCCCCGCCCATATGGGGTACGGGTTCTGTTCCACTCATTTGGGGGGCCCCGCCCGCACCAGAGGCCTCCAACGAAGGCAAAGGACGGAAGTGGTTAAGCCCCACTTTGTATTTCCCCTGCCTCACATGCTATATATATAATATATAATATATTTTTTTTTATATTTAAAAAAAAAACCCTCCATAAGTGAAATGACATCGTTTCATTACCTGTTAAGCCCCTCTCCTCGTGAGAGACCCCCTAGCCTTTTCAGCCTCTCTCTCTCTCTCTCTCTCTCTCTCTCCGTCACTCCATACTCTGGTGCGCCAAAGGTAAGACTCCGAACCTCGATTTTTCCTTTTTTTTTTTTTTTTTTTGAGTTTTGGATTGGAGATTGGAGGAATGATGTGTTAAATCGAAGATAAAGTATGGGAATGATTGTGAATTTGTGTAATGTGGATTGTGATTGTGCATGTGTTTTAAACCTAGATTGTCATTTGATTGTGATTGTGTGCACTGTGCATCCGACTGTTTGAGTTTTTTTTTTTTCATAGTTTGTATGTTTTCGGATTTGGAACCCTAAATTAGGTTAGGGTCTAAATCCAAAACTTTAAATCAATCATTGAAACTCCTAAATCAATTTAGGGTTTTGGATTTGAACCCTAAATTATCATAGACAAGCTACCTTTTCAATTTGTAGAGGGGAGAGGGTTCTAAGAACTTGTCCAAGAATTGAAACCTAAATTTACACTTCCTTCTCGCCACGCTATGGCGAAGGATATTAAAAAAATGTACAGAAAAGATAAAAAATGTTTTGAGGGGCCAATTGGTGGGTTTGGTAGTTTGTCTCACTATCGATACTTGACTTCCATCCAAAATATGAATTATATGTCTTTGACTGTGTATTTTTTTTTATTTTGATTGGATTCTTCACAAAAAGATTATTAATTTTTGTCAAATAACTGATTACAAAAGTGGGATGATTGGGAAGGCCTTAGAGGCCACAATAAAGAAGTGAGGGTTGGCATGGGTTTTGACAGTTTCAGTTGATAATGCCTCGTCTAATGATGTCGCCTCGGGATATCTGAAAACTTATCTTAGAGAGACAAATAAGACAGTCTTGGATGGTGAATATTTGCATGTTAGATGTGATGCTTATATCTTGAATTTAACTATGACTGAGGCATTAAAAGATGTTGATGACTCGGTCACACGAGTTAGAATGTTTGTGAAATCTGTGAGATCTTCTCCTTCTAAATTGGAGAAATTCAAGACTACTACAAAAACTACGGGCATAACATCGAAGAATAGTCTTTGTAATGATGTTCCTACCATGGAACTCAACATTCAATATGTCAAAATATTTTGATGAGCACGGGGGATTAGGAAAGCCTAATGATAATGATTGGAAGGTAGTTTCTATTTTTGTTGATTTTCTCAGGCTTTTTTACGAGGTCACATTGAAGTTATCTGGTTCTTTTTACCCTACATCCCATGAGTTTTTTCAACAAATATGTTAGGTCAAAAAAGAATTAGACGACATGTGTAGGGATTCTAATCTACAGATGAGGGAGATGGCATTGACCATGAGGGTCAAATATGATAAGTATTGGCGAGATTTGAGTAGACTAAATATTTTGTTATATGTGGCTGTTATTCTTGATCCACATCTGAAAATTGATGGCATGGTATATGGTTTAAGACTTGCGCACGATTAGAGGGGCCGAGATATCCTGGCTAAACTGTATGATGAGTTTACTGTAATTAAGAGTGGTACTGTATCTACTAAGCTACACGTACCCCAACGCTTCCTCTAGACACCTGGGCAACAAAGAAGCTTAGATTGGCATGGACTAAGACCCTCACACAAAATCCCACACTAGTCCGTCAAGGTCAATCTACGAAGGTGAAGTCCAAGTCAAACAACTATTTGTCAAAAGATCTTCTTCAACAAGATGATGATTTCGATATATTAGAATGGTGGAAGGCAGCAGCAAAGAAATATCTCATCCTTTTTTAGATAGCCCGTTGTATTTTAGTCATCCCTATTAGTACCTTTGCCTCTAAGTCAATCTTTAGTACCAGAGGGCGCATATTGGATCCTTTCTATAGTTCATTATCTTCTACAATTGTGGAGACATTGATATGCACATAAAGTTGGACGATGGAAAATAATATTCATGTTTAGGATGTTTTAGAATTTAAAGAGACTGACGAGGAGGAGGGTGGAGATTAGCCTGGATTTGGACCACCTAGTAATTGTTGTTTTTATTTTATTATTTTGATTTATTTATATTCATTTAGATTTCATTGATATTAATTTTAGTATTAATTATTGTAGCAACAAATGAGACGACTCATAAGACGTCTACCTTCGCTACAATATGACTTCGTGTTAAAAAACCCACCATTGCCAATTTGTCATTCGCCATAGCCCATAGGTTTGTACAATTTGTAATTTGTATGCCATTAGTTGATTTTATTGTATTTATATAAAATTTTTTGTATAGTATGAATATATGCAACTCAAGCCGCAAATCTCAATGAGTTAATAAAAAGACTACCTGCTCGGGCCACTCCTAATGTCATAGTCAAAAGCTCAAACAACTCTCTTAGTATCTTTAGAATATTGAAATTTGAATCATTTGTACGTATTATGTATTCAATGATTTATAATGTTAATACAATTTTCCTTAGGCACTTTTATGTTTGTAATTTTATAATTTTATAGCCTAAAATGTTTTAATAGTTTAGTTATTATTATTAGTTTATTAGGTAGTAGACTAGTAGTCTGTAGTGTTACTTCATTAGTTCATTTGCTCTAAATTAGTAAATTTGTATCATGTATATATTATTTTTATTCATATAACTTTTTTTTTATCAGGTTTTTTAACTATTTTTTTTAATTATCTTTACTTCTAATTTTATGAGCCTAAAATGGCCCAGAAGATTTTTATGGGTTATTTTAGGCCCATTTCAGCAATTTATGGGCCTTTGGAGGAGGGGGAGCGAACGGAATGACCCTCCCACCTGCACTCTATCATCTGAGACGAGGTACCCCACACCCGCAATCTGGGGGCAGGGGATGGGGAAAAAATCCTCACCCCGACGGGGGGTGGGGAGGGCTACCCCGGCCCCCGCCCCATAAGAGGCAGGTAGAACCCTTAATATAGATGAAAAGTAGAAGAATTCATATAGTTTAGGAATAATAAAATTAAAAAATATATTAAAAAAAGAAGTATAGTATGTGGAGATTATAAATAACAAAACTCAATGTGTAATAGGGAAAGATAACAGGGTCCAGCCCCTTCCACCCTGCCCCCGTCCGCCGGATGCAGGGGTGGGATACCTCGCCAGCATTTGGGTACCCTTGCAGGTGCGGAGGGCACTACAAGTTAGGCCCATGTCTGCCTTTCTCCATCCCCGCATTGTATTTATGTGTGTGTGTAACACCCAAGTTTAAACCCACAAACTATTAATTTCCAAAATTTTATTTTGAAGGAATATGAATTTTTTATTGAATTTAAAAATTACGTTAAAATCATTCAATATTTTTTGGACAAAGTTTTTTTTAGTAATTGGCCTAAAAACATTTACCGGAAGTGTTGGATTATTTTGGAATTACATAATAGGCCGATTGGGAATTTTGGAAACTTGACCTATAATATATATAAAACTATTTATATATATATATATCGAGTAAAAAAAATATAATATATATTTATATATATACTTATGATGCACGAAAATATCTATCCCCCTCAATAAGAGTCGCCGTTGCACATCTAAAATTTCGTCAGTTTCCTTTCCCCGATGATCTATCCCTGCCGGTTTTCCTTCTCTCCCATTTTTTTCCCTCCTCCCCATCCCATCCCCCCCCCCCCCCCCCCCCCCCCCACGCATCAACGGTTCCTTCTCTTCCCCCACGCATCAATGGTTTCTTCAATCAGATTTTTCCGTGTTTTCCCCCTTTTCTTGCTCAACAGACCCTTGTGTTTCTGCTCCCTCCCCTACCAAGTTACCCACTGCTATACCCACGGTCCCACGTAGCATGCTTGCCATTTTTATTTCGCTGCCCTAGGATACTGCATATAAATACATAACTTATATGTAGTTTCACGAGCGGTTCCACCATGAAGCTCCCTTATGCGAAGTCCGGCAGCCTCCATGAAGACCCATGCAGCTGGACAGTGAAACCATCAGTCTACCGTAAACCGCAACTCTTGCTCTTCACGTCGTTGCACCAGAGAAGCCAATGGGCGGCCGTAATTCCACAACAGCAACCATGCCACTATCCCTACGACACCATAGCCCAACCACCATAGCCCCTCTCTTCACCATGGAAACAGCTCAAACCGCAAGCCACCATCACCGTTCATTGGAAACAAAACCTTAGAAACCACCCCCACGGCTCACGGGAAACAGCAGCCCCACAGTCCTTAGCACCCTGTCGCACGGTTAAGCCTTCTCCAGTACTTCTGGTTCCTCCCTCAAAACAGAGTCCCACAGCAAGCCGCTGCCCTGGTCCTCCACCTCACGTTGTTCGTCCACACCACAGTCACGTAAACCCACCCCAGTTTTTCTACTCCAAAGCAGAGCAACCTCCCAACTGCCCAACAAGCCACGTTGTTAGTGCTCCTCACCGTCTCCTCCACCGCATGCTCCTCCACGCAGCAAACCCACCAGCCTCCATGTTTCCCCTGCTTTACAGCACCCGAAACAGAGCACTTCACCAACGGCGCCACGACCGAGAAGCCAGCAAGCCCACGGTCCCTTGGTACCACCCCGAATAATCACGCCCAACCCCGTGTCACCGTGAGCCATCATCACACGCTATCTCCACCCTTCTCGGTTGTTCCCTTGGTAAAACTCTCTCTCTCTCTCTCTCTCAGCTGCACTTTCTATGCGCGCGCGCGCGCGCACGCACACGCACACTCTCTCTCTCTCTCTCTCTCTCTCTCTCTCTCTCTCTCTCTCTCTCTCTCTCTCTCTCTCTGTGAGTGCCGTTCCGCTGCGCTCACCATCGTCAACCTCAGCCCAGCTCAGCTCACCATCGTCAACCTCAGCCCAGCTCACTGCCCCTTCGAGCCTCTCCCCTCCTCTCTCGGTGAGAATTCTGTTGCACGGTTTTGAACCGGAGTTTGTTATTATTGAGTTTTGCTATATATATATTCAAGTAAAGTCGCGTATTAATTTACGTATTAATACTGATTTTTTTATATTTAAAATTTAAATTAACACTGTTTTCAATTAAATTAACTTTTTGACCAATCACATTCGATTGGTGTACATATTAGTACGTAATTATGCTTGTAACTAGATTTTTTCTTTTTATAATAGCAGATTTTATTTCTAGCCTTCCAAAACACCCTTTATTTATAGGGATAGGTGAGATAAAATAAGATAAGTAAAAATTAAATATAAAAATTGAATAAAATATTTTAGAATATATTATTTTTGTATTGAAATTTGTAATGTGTATGTCAATACATTTTTTTTATCCGTTATGCTTACTAATATGTTTAAGTGTTGAAGGTCCTGTGACTCGATCTGGTTCCCTGAAGCTTTAAGTCAGCATTAAACAGGCACGTGAGAAGCATGTGCCGTGCCATCTGAAGTGATGATCTGAGCCGCTGGGTGTGAGACACTTGTCGCAGATCTGTTGCATCATATATATATACACTTATGTGTTGTAACCCTAGCAGCTGAATCATTTTTCTATCGGGCTGAAATCAGAGAGGCAGAGAGGGAGAGAATGGGGCGATTGTTCTAGGGTTTCTAGGGTTTGCTCTTGAGTGAGAAATCCATTTCGATTTCTATGTGAAAGATGAGAGGGTTTTGTATCACCATGAACTGAGGCTTCTCTGTGATTGATTGGTTTATCAATAAAGATCTCTGAGGCCATTTCCTGCCGTGGATGTAGACCATTAGGGTCGAACCACGTATCTCGGTGTGTTCTTTTTATGTTTTACTTATTTCCGTTATATCTTTATTCATGCTTATTTCTTTGGTAAATTTCTGGTATATTTGCTCTCGGTTATTTTGTTGATCCGTGCTTATTTTGGATCTGGAAGGTGTTGTATATTCTTGCATAAATCTGTGTTGGTATACTGCTGGTTTTGTGAATAGAGTGGATAATATTGACTATTGTGAATCTTGATCATTTTCTGCTTTGAGTCAAGAAACAGAAATATAATTGTTAAGTTTCAGAACTGAAACATATAAAGAATTTGTTATCTGGTTTTTGAATTTCTTATATAATAAAACCTTGGAATTTTACATCTATAAAACACAAGTTTTATAACAAAATTTGAAAAAATTAAATTGTTTATTTTATTTTATATAGAAATTTAAAAAAATTGTAATAATTAGATGAAATGAGATAAAATAAAAAATTTTAAAAAAGTGAACGAGGCCTAAGACAGTTGCATATTGAGCTGATTTTTATATTAAACTTGTTTATGTGGGTTTTGTTTGAAGTGTGAGAATTTATATTTACAAAAACTATGTCAGTGATTTTTAATGGGCTTTATTTTATTGTATTAAGAAATTATTGTATTATTTTAATTTTTGTTGTGTTTAGTATTTTTAAATTAGGCATAATTTTATTCGGATAAATATATAGATTAGCCCATAAACTTGATTTCATAGAAAATATTTTAAGGCTTTAATTATACTACGTAGTATTAATTTTAAACACATTATATGTTAGTGTTGTGTTGCGTTTTTTCATTAAAATATTTAAAGGCTTTAATTATATTACTTAGTGTTGTGTTTAATCTTTTATTTTAAACACTTTAAGCCTATTATATGAAATAAATCTTTGATGGTTTTAAGTTAGATATAATTAGTAGTTAACATGATTTTCTTTTATTATAAGTATTATTAAGGATATTTTATAAACTACTATGGTTTGATAAATTTACGATTTCCTACTGCATTATATGCTAGTAGTATTAAATTATGATTTCAATAATAGTTTATAGAGGTATGAGTTTTAAATACGATTAAGTTAATTTTTGAAATGAATTTAAGTTGTTTTGCTATATTTGATAAAATTATATTATTATAAGTTAAGAAGATACATTTAATGATGATATTATTTATTAGATTTCTGATAACTAAATGATCATTAAAGCTATTCCTGTAGTAAGAATTTAAGTATATGGAGAGTTTTAGCATGTCCTTTGAGAAGTTTAGTAATGTTTAATATCACGTATAAGTGACAATTGATAATCATTTGGCATGGTTGTAGAAAGATTTAGAATAGTAAAAAGTCTAGGTAAACGGGATTCTTATTCTAAACTTTGCATTAAAAAAAAAAAAAGAACTGAGGTCAGTTTTGAAAATGTGCATGATACATTTCGAAAAAGAAAATGTGAAAACAATCCCAGTTATGTGTTTATGCATTACTCATGAAATCTATACAAAAGATAAAAATGTTTCCTCACATGACTAGAGTAGACATGAGCTTTTGATATGTTTCTAAAATGTGCAAAAAGAGCAAACATGAAATCTGAAAATTTTGTACATTTTATATAAACACGTTTTGAATCTATTTTGAATATGTGAAAATGATATGAATATATTCAGCAGTCAGTTTGATATGATATGCATATGAAAAACCTTGGCATGACTTTCTGATTCTATTCTGATTTTGATTCTGGTTCTAATATGATGCTTCTGAATGTTATATGGTTGGTACCAACATCTCTGATATGAGTACACCTACTTTGAAAATAAAGTGGTTTTCTATGTGCCCTTTCCTGCGTGCACACTTCGAGGCTCCAAAAATGAATAAGAAAAAATTTCACAATATGATATTGTCTAATTTGACCATCGGGGATAGCACACCCCTACCATGGGGGTTAAATGTGGTACATAATATGGTACGATATGATAAGATGAAGATGTTCAGTCATATTATGCCAAAGGGATTCTGTGATTTTAATTGTTTTGTGATTTTAATTCATGACTGTATGATTTTAATTGTTTTATGATTTTTGCATCATGCCATCATGTTAGGTTTTTGTCAATCAACGAGAATGGATAGTGAGTCAAATCTAACTACTAGTTTAGTGCTAGCTCTCCTCACCCTACAGACTCATTTACTACTACCCCTACCCCTACACTCATGGGCCCACCAAATAAGAAACCAGCTTTAATTGTATTGTCTCACTTCACCAAAATAGAAGATGGTGGCCCCAATAAACCTTAAGTTAAGTGTAACCATTATGGTAAAATGTATAGATGTCATTACAGGAGATATGTTTTATTCCAATTGAAGGTTCACTTAGAAGAACAATGTAAAGAGTCCAATTAGACGTTCTTTATAAGAAAATAGTCAATTAGGTTAGGAGGTGGTTTCACCTCATCTCAAATCATCTCATCTCATCTTATCTCATCATTACAACTTTTTCAAATTTTCACACAAAATATAATAAATACTTCAAATTTTTCAAATCTCAAAACAATAATAACAATATTTTATTTAACTTTTATCTTTCATCTAAAACCATCTCATTTCATCTCATCTCATCTTCCAATTCAAACTAAAGAAAATGGCAGATAGGGGAGTAGGAGGGAGAGTGTTGAATGGGTATATGAATTATGATCCGGAGGATGTAGGAGATACCTAGCTCGTATGGTGATAGCAGATGAGCTACCCTTTTAGTTTGTGAAAGGTAAATGGTTCTAAGCATACTTTAAGTACTTGAAAACTAGATTTAACATTCCTTCTCACCACACGTTGGCGAAAGATATTATAAAATTATACGGTGTGCAAAGAGAACTGTTAAGAAACTAATTGAGGGGTCAAAAGTTTGTCTCGCGACCGATACATAGACATCGATCTAAAATTTTAATTCTATGTCTTTAACGGCACATTTTGTAGATTATGATTGGCAATTAAATAAAAAAATTTCTCAAATTTTGTCAAATTGTCAATCGCATGGGGTGAGACCATTAGAAAGGCCTTGGAGGTTGGAATAAATGAGTGAGAGTTGGAGCGAGTTGTGATAATAACATTTGATTATACTTCTTCTAACGATACCACTTTAGGATATCTTAAGAAAAAGTTTAGATGGGACAATAAGAATATTATGGGTGGTCAGTGTTTACATGTAAGATGAACCACATATCCTAAACAAAATTGCTGGAACCGTGGGTAATCATGTTCCACGTGGCATTAAATTAAACAGCACCATTTTATATTTTTCTCAAAACGGTTCCTTCCAACGTTCCTTCATCTCAGCGTCTTCAGTCTTCCCATTTCCAACTTTCAAACAAAAATGCTCCCTAAACACAGAGGTTACTTTGTCTTCCCCAAGCACAGAGTTAACATCCAAATTCAAGACTACAAATTAAGAGTTAAAAGTGGTGGATTTCTCTATTTTTCAAACCTATAGGAGATTCTGGGTAAATCAAGACGAATTATAAGCTGAGAGAAAGGAAGAAAGACCTAAAAGCCAATTGCTTTCTTGCAGAAGCTGTGAAAGGGCATGTAATTAAGAAAGAAAGATCCAAAAACCAATTACTTTCTTGCAGGAGTTGTGAAAGGGCATGTAATTAAGGAAGAGTGAGGTGGGCCAATAACCAATATTTCTTGGCATGAGAAACCTGGTTAGCAAAAAGCTAAGAGATTCATGGTCTACATATTATATGAGATTTGGTGCTCAAGCCCCCTAATAAACATGGACCCAGGTCTCCAATGCCATTCCTCAACATGTTTTATTATTATTTGTAGTCCAAATCTATAATAGAATTCTTAAGTTAGTAAAGGAAATTTTTACCCATTATGCACAGATCTGTAATAGAATCCTCAGCACCGATGATCTCTACAAACCTCCACATCGACCCTTTTTGAGCACCGAATCTCACAGTAGAATCTCAAGAACCGAGTGGGAATCAATGCAGACAAAAGTTGGCAAAAGTTGGCATCAAAAGAAGAATCAAAAGACGACCCAAAGATCTGCTTCTCCTCCTACTCACGAACAAGCCTAGATCTGAGACCCACGAAGACAACCCCTTTGCTAATTTCGTTTGGGTGTTGGTTTCTGTCTTCTTCATGTCCTTTGATTTACTTTCGTCCATTTGTTTTTTTTTTAAATAATATATAACGTAATGTGATCAGCCGATTCCGCTGTGGTTTCTCACTACGGTTGTACGTAGAACTGCTCAATTCTAAATCTTATTGTGATCAATGATTTGAATGATATTCATGATTCGGTTGTAAATGTTGGAATTGCGGATGCATAAAGTGGTTGTATTTTGATATTTCTACAAGATAGAACTCAACATTCTTAATTTTGGAGATAACCTAGGAGCTTAAAAATACCTTTAAATTATTGGGTGAGACATACAATATGTCAACCATTTTAATGATGATGGGGATTGGGCAAGCCTAATGAAAGATGATTGGGTTTTTGTTAGGATTTTTGTAGAATTTTTTAGGCTTTTCTACAAGGTCACAACCACCATTTTCAATTCTTTGTACATTACATCCAATGAATTTTATTAGCAAGTACATCAATTGAAAGAAAAATTAGATGGAATGTGTAGGAGTGACCAAACTAGGTTGTAATAAATGGCAATGAGCATGCAGACTAAATATGACAACTATTGGAGGAATTTGAGTAGGTTAAAGATTTTCTTCTATGTGGCTATCATTCTTAACCCGCAATATAAAATTGATAGCATGGTGTATAGATTAGCATTAGTGAATGGGAAGGCGTAGGAGGATTATATTGCGGTAAGGGTACAAGAAGTCTTTAAAAGATTGATGAGTTTGCCACATTCAGGGATGGTAATATTCCAGTTTCTACACCTACCATATTCAGGGGTGCCCAATCCCAATAATCTCATCTTCATCTCAATGTCATCTATTTTAATTTTTTAACTTTCCACATATCTATATAATGTTTGTATTTGTGATTTTTTTTTTCTTATGTTGTTTTTCAGATTTTATAGCCTCACACGCTCACTTGCCCAAGCCTAATCCCAAATTTCTAATGATTGAATATGCAATCCTTGATAGCCTTAGTGCTTGGTTTGTTCTTGTAGTTTTATGCTTTTAACTTTTTTATATATGTATCTATTGTTTGTAATTTTAATTTATTTTCCTATTAACATTTCAGATTTTACAATCTCAGAGTCTCACATTCCCGCTACCCCCAAATTCCAATCTCAAGACTCAAAGTCATCTTACTGGCTACAATTTGTAATATTGTAATATTATCCATTTAAATTATTTGACAATTTGAAATATTTTTATAATAGTTTTAATTCATCTGTATTATTGTAATAGTTTAGAATATTTAGATTTTTATGTTTGTATGTTTTAACAACCATTGTTTCATTTTATGTTATTTGTAAAATATAGTTTTATTTTTATTTTTTTATTTGTAGACAATTCTTTTACTCTGGCCCAAAATGACCCCAAAAAAAAAAAAATTCTAGACCCATTTGGGGCCGGATAGACTAGGGGTTTTAATCCGCCCTTCAGCACCCAAACGGGAGGCCTCACCCCTAGTGTGCCGGGCTGGATCCCAAGAGGCAAACCCCACCCCTGCAATGGCAAGAGCAGAGTACAAGAAGCGGGCACCCCTGCCTTGGGGGTGCAGGTAGGACTTCTAGTATGTAGTCATGCGCACATTCTTGAAAAAGTGAAAAAAAAAAATATGAGATTCACATTAAAAAAATATTTTTTTTTGGTGAATCTTATTTTTTTCAAAAGAAATGCAAGAAACTTATCTACCTTAAAACTGTATCTAACATTACTCAATATAAAATTATTAAAAAAAATATTTAAGATTTCATTTAATGTGAAAGTCTACCACTTCAGCCAAAATGTAAAAAAAATGTGTATTTGTAAAAAAGATGTGTATTTTGACTTTTTGTCTTATTTATAATGAAATCATACCAAGCATATTTAAGGAGCAAAAGCTGCAAAACTTTAGATTACTTCAAGCTTAAAAAAGCTATGTTTGGGCACTTAGATAAGATATCGTAAAGTACACTAGAAGATGTTTTACTCCTTTTTTTTTCTTTTTCTTTTTTTTGTTTGGTCTTTTTAAACGAAGGAACAAGAACATTGAAAGGGCAAAACCCTGAAATGTAGGAGGAGTTGGGTATATCTTCACTTTCTTCCTCTTCATATCTATCAACTCGATCTTGTTTTCAATCACATTATCTTGTTTTTCTTTAAAAAAAAAAAAAAAACTATCTTCATCATGTTTTCAATCACATTATGGATTGGTAACAGATACTAAATTATCTCCACTTTTGTACCCTCAAATGTCAATCGGTTCAATTACGTTATGTTATAGATAAAGGCATTATCTTCAATTTTCTTTTTTGGTACTTGAATGTTATTGAGTTCAATCACATTATCTTCGTTGTTTAAAATCTCCATATCAATACAAAGTGAACCAGATAAATGTTCTAGCCACAAAGTAATTTTATAAATGTAAACTTATAAATTGAAATAACTTGATGTGGTACGTCAGATTGTAAAATTACTTTTATTATAAAATAGATTTAACGTATCATATAAAATCACGTTAATTTGTAAGTTTAATTTTGTGAATTGTCTTTATAATTGCAACACTCATGCTCGGTAAAATATAATCACTTGGAGTGAATTACTCAAATAAACCTGAGAATCATTGCAAATATTAGTTAATTTGATGGGTTAGCACATATAAACCCATCAAAATTGAAAGCATGAGATTGAAAAGTCTAAAATTAGAATCTATGGGCCAATTTGTCCGAAGACAAACAATATGAATCATTTTAGCATTTAACCTTTATATTGTCAAGAGTCAAGACCACAATATTTTTCCATGAAAATGCCAAGACAAGACTAAGGGACACAAAAGGAAGGAAAATAGAGACAACAAATTTTAAAATTAGTCCATGAGTTTACACCTAAAAGATATTGTTACGGGTTTGCAAAAAAATAATGTATAGTCCTTAGATTTCATGTTCTAAAACGTTCGAGTTATGTTACGTACAATCGTAAAATGTACAAGTATTGTATAGTCGTTTTGAAAAAGAATGAGATTTATTCTTAAAAAATTAATTTTTTTAATATAAATCTCTCATTTATTTACTTTTTTAAAATAATTATATAGTATTTATATAATCACGACTATAACTAACATTTTTTAAAAAGTTAACGAGGTATGATAAGAAAATAATGATGGACTCATGCAACATATCCTCCTCGTCCCACAGCCAACATTTCAGCCTGAAGTTCAATCTGGTATATGGGCTACAACAATTGGGTAAAGCTAAAGCGTGTAGCTTTCAAAGCCCTACTATAGGCTCGTTAGCAGCCCAATATGAATATTAGCCACTATGCCTGAGATGAGTTACAAGAGATATATAAATATGATTATTGTCCTTAAATATTTTTATTTTTTTGTAATTTTACTTAACTTGTAATTAAGAAAGAGAGAAAGTGATACAGAAAATTTGGAAATTCAAATAAAATGAATGCAAGAAATTTATATATTTTAATTCCAAGCAATGTGTGAAACGAACTTAAAATATCTCATTGCAATAAAATATTTAAATATAGGAGGACTTTTGAGTGTGCGAGTCAGGGCGTGTTGCTGAATCGCTGATATTGAAAGGCACATCAGTGGCCTTTTCCGGAGGAAATCAAATTGATTCTAAAACATTGAAAGAACTATAGAAAAATAAAAATGAATTTGCATAAAAAAAACAAACACATTAAAATGATAATAACCTTAAAACGATCATGATTTGCTAGATTTATAAAGATATTTTATAAAAATAAATTCATAAATCGATATATCTTATATGAAACGTCATATCTACTTAATAATAAAATATATTTTACAATTTAATGTATCACGTATAACAACGTGTGAGTTTATTTTTGTAAAGTTCTTTTTGTGAATCTGGCACCCATTATCACATGCTGTTAAAAGGGACTCTTTATTTACCAAGAAAAAACTTTATAAGAACAAAGTTCAAAGCATAAAGTGGTTAATAGTATCGATGTTGCTGCCAGGATTTGATGACATTGTGTCTCCAAATAATCAAGTCAATTAAAGTCAACTTCCTCCTTCAAAATGATCAATTGAAACTGCAAACAAAGCTTGCCAAGCAAACCGACATTAATTGATATATAAAAGACTCTGCCAATGGTGCTGTAATTGGGAGGTAAAACACACTGACAATATTGGAGGTCATCCATGGCGGATCGAGTACTACTACTTACAGCATTATCAAATAAGGAAAATACTTTAGCTATAAAGAGATTACATCAAAATAAACCTATAAATTGACTTGATATGATACGTCAGATTGTAAAATTATTTTTATTATAAAATAGATATAATAAATTTTATAAAATCACATTAATTTATAAATTTTATTTTACGTAATTTTTTGTATATCTATAGCAATTCTTAATCAATAAATATACCGAGCAAAAGGCCGACTATAAACAAATATCCAAGAGTTGCCAGGCACCGTACCAAAAACCTTTGCTGCATGTACACAGTAACGTACACTTTATATTAAAGAAACAAAAGGCCATGCATGCACGAACCGATCCACACTCTCTTTTATAAAAAGACCCGAAAGCGATGGTCGATTATCCTTTTATTTTTATTTGAAAGTTTCAAAAGCAATTCAAAATTGAGTCTATTACAGTCTCTGGATGGACTCAAAACTAATTATTAACAAAGTCAAAGCTGTTTCCTTAATAGGGTATCCACCTGTTCTTTGTTTTTTAGTCCTCCCCAACCACCCCCCCGCGGCGGGCGCCTTGACTCATCCATCAATACAAAGTGCATCCCTTCTATCCATTATGTTTTTTTTAAGCTCTGGCCCAATCTACTCATTAATCAAGAGTTAATTCACATATGCAAGCTTTAAATTGACTGAAGTTATGAAGATGATTGTTTGAGACATCTAGCTAAGAATGAGACCACCTACGCTAACCATGATTTTGGTGGACCAATGTTGATATTAAATCATATTAATATGTTATTTTTAATTGTGAAAAGGTTTCATACTCGTGATTTCAAATGTCTGATCAAATTAGAGGATTCGACACTTTGGGAACAGAACTACTTGCAAATTGAGTTTCCTTTAGGAGAATGATGCTATGCCCACTTGGGAAAAGAGCTAAAAGACAAGGTTAGGATGATTGGGATGATGGATGGTCTTGATTAAATGACAAACTTCTGTGGATAAGTTTCGGTAAGACAGTACTTAAGAAGTTTTATCTCTTGTTATCTTTGAGAACAAAACCAAGATGCAAAGCTAGCGAGGAAACTTCAAAATTCAAGCGCAGGGAAGCAAACAACAACCCCTTTTAAAAGGAGAGGCATAAAGTCTGCCGGCACAATAACCCTTTAAATTTTAACATTTTTTTTAAGAGTAATGATAATTACAGTCGTGAATATGTAAGTGTCGTATAATTATTTAAAAATAAAAAATAAAAACAGAACCCATATAAAAGGAAATTAATTTTTTAATGATAAAATCTACTCTTTTTCAAACCGACTACACGATACTTGCACACTCCACTACATAGCTTTACTCTTTTTTAGAATCTTTACCAGTTATTGAAAAAGTTAAGTGTTAGATTTATTTTATAAAAATAAATTTATAAACTGGCGTGACTTATGTATAACATTAGATTATTAATTTTACACAAAACTTGAAGTCTAATACTATATATAAATTTTTATAAGATTTATAAATAGATCAACCAAATATTTTTCTTTCAAATTTTTCATCCAGTTGCTAAAACAAAATATGAGAACAAAATCTAAGTCCATGTCTAGACAATTCCAGTTCATTCGGTTTCCTTAAATATGAAAACAAATTATAAGTCCATGTGTCCGGATTATGCTGCGAATAACATAACCTCGTATAAATCAATTGTAACAAAAACCGGTTGTTATCTTATTTTCTCACTTATAAACTCATAAGTATAAATGATTATATAATATAATCTCCAAGTATTAATTCTAAATGGATTTATATTTCAAAAGAACCGGTTAATTTTATATTAATTGAGTTCATTAAAATTATTGTCAATGCAAAAATTTTTTAGATAATGCAATATTCTATTCAATAAACTCTCATTTATTGCATGTTATAAAATGATGTATTTAGTGTTACAATCGGTTAAAATTTAGAAAAATATTATTTATATTTATAATTTTTACTTGTATAATACTACTGTCAATTATTGATATATTGAAAATTATAAAATTTAAAATTTAAATTTAAAAGTAAAACTAATAAAATGAGTCTAATACATAAAATTATAATTACACATAACACTACTCTAAAACTTATGTAATGTATATTCAAGGTTCACGTTTAAAGATTCACACATGTTGTGACACCCCGTTTTTACGTGTATTTTCACTGAAGGAATATTTTGATTTAATTAATATTATAGTGCTTGTATTTTAAATAATCGGATTTTAATTGGATTTTATTTGCTGTTGAGTTTAAATTGCTGTTTAATTTATTTTAACTTGTCTTTGGTTTTAAAATTAAATAGTTAGTTTTCACTAGTTATTTAATATATTTTAGCTTTACGTTGTGTTTAAAATATTTTCTTGATTTTATTACTTTTAAACTTATTTTCGTTGGATCAGTTGTTGGACTCCAGAGGTGAGGATTGAACGTCATTTCTTTTCCTCCATATTTTCTTTTCTCCTTTCCCTTTTCTTTTTTTTCTCTTTTCTTTCATTTTTCATTCTTTTTCTCCTTCCTTCCGCGCGATACCCTCTCACCCCGTGCTTCTTTCTTCTTCTCTCTCTCCTCACCCACGCCGTCCAGCTCCCCACCGCCCAGACCACCGCCGTCCGGCCGACGTGGCCGACACCACCCCCACCAAAAGTTGCCCCTCCGGCCGGTGAACACCCCCACCGAAAATCTCCTCCATCCGTGCCGCCGTCAGCCACCTACAGCCCATCTAAGCCGCACGGTTTTGAGCCGTTTCCAGCATCGTCGCTCCACCTCCGGCCACAACCTCTTCACCACTTCTTCCCCTACCTTTTGCCGACCTAATCCACCCATTTCCGGCCTAGATTCGTCGCCAGAGCAGCTTCCACGAGCTCAACTCCGATTTACCCGTTTTTGCCTTCTACCGGCGTTTTCGCCGCCACCCACGGCCAAAGCTCACTTCCCTTAGGTTCATAAACATCCCTAGGCCTTTCCCTATCAATTTGGAGTCTTGGTTTGTCCCCGTTCAAAAGTGGGTATTTTACAACCCACGGCCACAGTGCATTTGCACTGTTACGTTGCTTTTCCTTCATTGTTTGCTGCGCGCCAATCCTTTGAAAAATAATATATAGCGCTGTAAGTATTTTCCAAACTTCGTTTTAGATTTAAATATATTATTATCTTTACAATAATTATTTGTGATCTGGTTGGTTATTCCGAACTGAGTCCGATGAGTCAGGGGTCGGTTGGAATTGAGGAATGAGTTGTTTGTTGGTTGTTATTGATATTCGGGATGTGTTGGTTAATTGTGTGATTTTAATTGCATGGCATTGTGCATGTATATTCATGTGTTTTTATTGAAAATGGTGTTACATGTGTAAATGGATTTTTGGGTGCATGCGTATCACGAGCCCAAGCCGGGATGAGTTATTATCTCGGTGGAGCTCCTCTGGTCACTCGGGAGCGGATAAAACTGAGTGACATCCCCTGGGTTGTTGCTGGACGACGACTGGATCGCACGATACGGTAACGTTGTCGTGTCGACTCCGTGGTCCCTAGAGTGGCGGGGACTAAAGGATGGCCTGGCCAGGTACGCGCTAGGCGCGAGTCTGGGCATCACTCGTGTAGGTGTCACACGCGTAGTCGTTACCTGCGGTGTGGCACAGAGCCAGAGTGTACGGATGATCCCTAGGGGAGATCATGGTGCATGCATAATCGGATTGGTTTTATGGTTTTCAGATACGGGCTATTTTCTAGGAAAATGGCGAGGATGTGTTGAGGCTTTGTGATCCATTTTCTGGAAAAATTTTGGTTTATTGATTTGGGTCATTATCTGGGATAATGGCGATGACTGGTTTTAAAGGAAAGGTTTTGAGCCAAATGGGACTTTTGGCGTGCGTGGAAAAATATGGTTTTTGGGACATGTGCATTGGGCATACTTCATGCATATTGTTTTGGTTGTAATATATTTTTATCTTACGTTATTTGGATTTTACTTACCTGCGGCACCATTTTTTGTACCGTAGATTTTGATGCAGATCTAGAGGAGGAGGAGGCTGAGCCCGAGGAGGCGGCTCCGCCCGAGGAGTAGCTTGGATGGCTTTTATATAATATATTTGTCGATGTTTTATTTAGTATGTATTTGGATTAGAGATGATGTTGAATATGTAATGTTTTATTTACGCTTGTTTTAAACTGCTTTGTAGTTAAACAAAAATTCTGGTACTTAGTTATATGGCTTATCTATCCGCTGCGTGTTTTTATTTGTACACATATTGTTTGTGCACACACTTTTGGTACTTGGCGATGGGATGTGTGACCCGTGTTGTCATCATCCCGACGTCTCGATTTCCAAGTGGCCGTACGTGGAAGTTGGGGGCGTCACACATATTTATAAGGCTAAGGTGGCAGGGCTATGGCCCCCACCACCTCGATCCCCCCAGAGCTGTTAAGGCAATCCCGCCTACCCATGCGGGGGCAAGGCTCCAACCTTATAGGGGAAACATGAGCAGGGACGAGGGGCAGGTTGGGCCCAAGCCCACCTCTGGCCCAACCCAAAACATATGTATACATATAAAAATGTTCATTACCAAAACGTCATTTTGGTAACGAAATTCTTTTTATTAAATGAACATCAAAACTACGTCGTTTTGGGAGTTAACTCTAAATCCTCTCTCGCAAAATTCTCTCTCTCTCTCTCTCTCTCTCTCTCTCTCTCACAGTTGTTGTCCTCCACTACTCATCATCCTCCTCCTTAGCTCCTCCTCTTTAAGTCTGATGTTCGTGAGTTTTTTTTAATAGTTTGGAGTTTTTGTTGTTTCCTATTAGAATCATTTGATTTGTATTTTGTTTGTTATTGTATATTATATTGTGTGGTGGATTTAATGTGTATTGTTTCTTGTTGTGCTTTTTTGTTTTATTTTTTCTATTTTTTGAATTTTTTTCCATTCTAGTAATAGACATGGGAGATGAGGGCAGAAGGATCGACGGTTCTCAGTTCACCCTCACACTCTGGCACACTGACAGGAGTCCCTTTGTTGGGGATCTTGGTCAAGCCTTCAAACACTAAGGGTCTGATCCCTACCTTGTTGCTCCTCAAGTGATTGATATGACTCATTTGCTTGGTGTAGATCACGTGTAGCCCAAAGGGAGCTTGTGTGTGATGAGGTTAAGGTTCAATGGTAGGAAGTATGGATAATGTTTGGGCTAGGTGATCTGGGTTGGGTGATGATAGTACACGGTTAAGTGATCCTTGGTATGCTAGGCGTCACTTATGTGCTAGGGTTGGATGATGGGCAATCTTGGCTAGAGTTTAGAGATGAGTGAGTGAGGCTAGATTTGATGAGGGGTTCGGCCAAGGCTAGGTGGAGTATTTGGCTAAGGCAAAGGTGGCTTGTGAGATCTTAAAAGTTAGGAATTGTGAAATTCCTAAAATGTAGGAATTGAGATCTAGAGATCTAAAGTGAGCTAGGGTTGGTCGAAAATAGATAGGATGGATAAGGGGCTGAAGTGTTTGGAGGGAAGTGGAATTTGAGTGAGTCAATCAAGAGTAATTGCCCAATCTAATTAGAGATGGAAAATGAAGAGATGAAAAATGAAAGCGAGAAAATATAGGATCTAAGGTTTTGGCCAAGCCAAGAAGGCTATGGCCGAATGGTGTGTTGTGAGCTCTAAGGTTTTGTGTGGTTGTTTGGCTATGGGACTTTGAGGGTGGCGTGTAGGGCTTGATGGGAGGTTAGGGTTTTGTGATTTAAGGCAATTAAAGATGGTGGAAAAGGCAAATGATGGGGCTGGCCGAATTGCTTGTTTGGGAGGTGGGAATCTTCAAGAAATTTCAAGGAAATCTCATGAACATGTGAGAAAACACATGAACACAAGAGACCTAGCAAAACACCACACAAACTGAAATCCCAATGGAGGATTCGGCCTCTACACTCCAATCAATCAACAAAACTCCACAAGAACACAAAGAGTGAAAATGAAAATAACAAAGGAACCAAACAATCTTTGATTCACGAATTGAGCAAAGAATTGAAAGGAAACCTCAATATATTAAAGAATAAATTGAATAAACACCGATTCACGAATTGCATGGTGAAGATCCTCTCCTTGGGGATTCACGAATTGCACCCCAAAAGAGCTCAAGTGCATGGAAGCACTGAAAATGATAAACTCCAAACCCTATGGCCGGCCACTCAATGTTCAAAATGCCAAAAGATCCTAATGAAATGTCTAAAAGTCCTATTTATAGAGTTTACAAAGTGGAAACTCTCAAAAAGTCCCTAGACAATTAAAATAAAATAAATAAAACAAAAGAAATTATAATTAACAAGTCTTTAAATAAAATAAATAAAAATAATAAAATAGATAAATTAGTCATGGTGGTCGTGGCATGCAAGGATCATGTGGGCTATGGTGGTGCATGGCTCATGACTAGGCTAGTCATGATTTGGTCCGCGACCCGCTGCATGGCATGGCATGGTGCCACGCGTTGGTCTGGTGGTGGGCACATCATGGCGTTGTGCATGGCCTGCTGATGGTGGGCATAGCATGGTGCCAAGTCTAGGCCTGATGTTAGGCACATGATGATGTCGTGTTGCTGCTGTGATGTCTAGTCAAGTGGCTTGGGCGGTGGTCCTGCATGGCCGGGCTGGTGGCCTGGGTGATGAGCATGTATGGTCCAAGCTGACGGTTTGGGCTATGGGGTCGCAAGGCACGGGCTGGAGCCGTGCGCTGGTTGGCATACCACTAACCTCACCTAAAAGGCACAAGCTGAAGCCGTGCGCTGGATGGCGTGCTTGTGAAGACACGTCACTAGCCTCGTTAAGTAGTGTTGGGGACGCATGTATGTGTGCAAGTGCATGCTCAAGGGCACATGCAAGCCTACACATATGGTCTGGGCGCGATCAGTAGCCTCTATGGTTGTCCGCTGTGTGTCATGGTCTGAGCTAAGGTATGCAAGTAAGTTAACCATACGACTGTCCTAATCCTCTATGAGTCGTGTCGAAATATGGTTTCAGACAATTCTTCTAAAGGTTGTGACACCCTTTCCCTCCTCGCCCACGCATGAGTGGGGTGCAAGAAGGAAGCAATCCTGCCTAATAAGGTGCGGTATTTTATAAAAGGGATCAGCCAATAAGACCGAAGGAAAGTTTGGTTTTTTTTTAATCAAAATTTACGGATAAGAGCCCAATAAATAAGCACGTGCTGACTAATCTCTCACTTGGCCAACCAGTCAAATATCGAAATAAAAGCATTTAAAAAAATAAATCTAGATTCTTGACTGCCCTATCGACGAGGATATATTCGTCCCTATAGCTAGCTATATGAGAGTGTTCAGTGTTCACCGTTGCCGACCTTCTAGAACAATGAACTTCCCGACGTTACCCTCCAGAACTTCACAAATTCTATGAAATTTAACGGCGGCTGACAAGCTATGTTTTTTTTTTTGACAACTCGCGACCGATTCGACTGACACCGTTAGATTCGAGGAAACAGTAGGTCCCATGTTCCAAGTAATGGTGAATATTGTAGATCTACCGAGGCAAATGATTGGGTCCCATACTAGGAACTCCGAATTTAGTACAGTGCAGTGTAGGGGGTGGGTATGGTTGGATTCTATCCTGAACCGTTGATCTTTCTGGAGTTGCCAAACTCCAAGAAGAGCATAACAGAAAAATTACAAAAACCCAGAAGATCTTCTGGCCACGGCATATCTACGTTGTGGGACCCGCTAGCCCACAGCGCCAACCTTCTCAGCGGACCCATGGATGCGACAGATGATTGAGAAGAAGGACAACTGCTTTTGAAAGACGACAATGATTTTTTACTAGATGCTCTTGCTCCCATTCATTGCTACTCCCCCCTTAACTTTTTTTGTTTTTTAATTATTTATTAAATAATGTTATATATAATTATAAATATGTTATATTTTATTTTTAAAAAAATAACTTTTATGTAAATCTCATCTATATTTATTTTTTAAAATAAAAATATAAGATAATTATAACTGTATCTAATATTTTTCTTGCATATTTTCCTTCAAACCTTCCCTTTTCCTTCTCTTGATAAGATTCTTCGTATTAATCTTTGAAAATAATTTGTATAATCTTGAGTGAGATGGCTTCGTGCAGTTTTTTTTGTTCTAAAGTGTACTCGCTTAAATATGTATTTCTTCATAATAGATTATATAAGTATTTTTAAAAATATTATATATGTTAAGACTATATATAGTATTATTTTTTTTATATGCTTAAAGAATTGTGTAATAATTATATTGAGATGGGATGTGATGGTTTTAAATGAAAGTCGAATAAAATATTATTATAATCTTATTTTTTAATATTATTATAGTTTTGGTATTTAAAAACGTTGAATTGTTTATTATATTTTGTGTGAAAATTTAAAAATTTTGTAATAATAAGATAATATGAGATGAATTATTTCTATATTCAAACTAAGCCAACACACACACACATATATATCAAAGTTTTGAATACCGTAATGGTCAAGGCACTTAAACGAAATATTTCGATACCGGTACCGTTTCGTGTACCGTTTAGGAATAGTCAATATATGAATAAATTATTATATAGATAGATATATATATAAATTATATTTCAAAATAATAGTCTATATATGAATAAATTATATATAAATACATATATATAAATTATAAATAGTATGGTCTGAATTGAGGGTAAAAAATAAACTTGCAGTTTGAAGAAATGAAAATAAGAAAATAAGTAAATGCTAAAATACCAGCCAATTCGGCCCAAAATATAGACTGGTACAAGCTGAAATATTGACATAGTGGTCGGTACAGTACTTGCTTAATACCTATACCGAACCAGTGGATGGTACGAAATATAACGGTTGTACCACCGGTACGATATGATATTTAAAACACTGATATATATAAATGGTCAATTAATTAAAAGAGATATTTCATTTATAAATAAATTATACAAAAATAAATTTATAAACTAATATAATTTGATATTATACGTTGTATTATAAAACACATTTTATTATAAAATGGGTTGACGCTTGGTATAAAAATATATCTTATTAGTAAGAAGCAAGATATATAGTGTTAGCACACAAGTAAATTCTAATTGCATTCTATTGAATTATAATATTATTTAATCATATGGAAAACTGTTATTTTTATTGAACATTGATAATAATAGGTTTTCTTATATTTATTGGATTGAAAACTATGACGATGGATTGTACATTCCTTTGGTCATAATTTGGTAACATGGAGGAGAAAGAAGCTAAAATACTCTCCTTCACTTATGAAGACTGGACAAAAAAGGAAGATTAATAAGT
The DNA here is from genome assembly GCA_011037825.1 of Carya cathayensis. Classification (NCBI taxonomy): domain Eukaryota; kingdom Viridiplantae; phylum Streptophyta; class Magnoliopsida; order Fagales; family Juglandaceae; genus Carya; species Carya cathayensis. Next base: position 382,265 of record QGSO01000303.1, read on the forward strand.
TATTAATTAGTGAATATTATTATTTATATAGTAGTGTTACTTGTAATTATATTTTTACTTATAATTTTATTTAAAAGATTCATTTTATTATTTTTTTTAATTTTTAATTTCATGATTTTCACCTTATTATTTATTAATAGCTTACATGTAAAGAAGTAAATTTTTTATAATTTTTTCTTAAGTTTATTTAACATTTTTCTCATTTATAATACCATTAATAATGTAAGAAAAGATTCAAATTATATCACTAATATTAAGAATGGATAATCATTAAAAAAATGATAGTATATTTAATAAAAAAATTTTAAATATAAGTTCATACACCACACATCATCTTTTTTTTTAATTTTTTTTTATCAAATGTTTAGTATATAAATAATGAATAGAAAAATTGAATTAGTTTAAAAAATTAAATCTAAAATAAATTTTAAAAAATAAAAATAATAAGATGTAGGTGTGGGAGACTTATAAGTGAACTCATATTTAATTTGTAACCACAGCATTAATAAAAGTTATATTATCTCAAAGTAGTGTAATAAAAGAGTTTTGTTACATACAAGTAAAGTTGTGTACTAATCTGCGTATCAATACTGATTATTTTATATTTAAAATTTAAATTAATATTATTTTCAATAAAATATACTTTTTAACTAATTACATTAAATTATTGCTCAGATTAATACATAATTATATTTACAATTAGATTTTTTCATAACAAAAAGGAAGGTAATGAGTATGACGTGTCAGCCTCGGAGAGTGAACTCACTCAGGAACAAACACTGTACCGCCATTTCAAGACAAGGATACGCACGTCAATAGAAGAAAAGTAACTCTCATTTCCGCCATTTCATCCTCGGCAACCCCTTAACTCCCCACTAGGCCACCATCACCTCCATTCACCTTCTCCACACCTACACACACTCTCACACTTCACAGCGCGCGCACACATACAGTCTCTATCTCTGCAGAGAAATGAGTAGTCGAATCACGTCGCACCAGCTCAGCAATGGGCTCTACGTGTCAGGGAGGCCGGAGCAGGTCAAGGAGCGCCAGCCTACAATGGCTTCACGCGCCGTGCCCTACACCGGCGGGGACGTTAAGAAATCCGGTGAACTCGGAAAAATGTTTGACATCCAGGTCCTCGATCCTTCAGCCAACGCCCCACCGCCCTCCAAGTCATCACGCCCCTCCTCCTCCTCTCAACACAACAGCGGATCGGTCCGATCCGGGCCCAACTCCGGCCCATTGAGCACGAAGCACACCAACTCTGGTCCGATCCCGAAGAAATCGTCGGGACCGATGCCGCTCCAGCCCACCGGGCTCATCACTTCCGGTCCCATTGGGTCCGGCCCACTCATAGGATCCTCGACGGGCAGGCGGTCGTCGGCTCACATGGAGCCTTCCGGGAAGGCGGTGTACGGGCCGTCGGTAACGAGCTTGGCGGCTGATAAGGTGAGACGTGTGGGCTCGATGGCAGTGCCGAAGGCAGCGGTGTGGGTCGTGGTCGTGGCGGTGGTGATGGGGTTGCTGGTGGGAGCGTTCCTAATGGTGGCAGTGAAGAAAGCGGTGGTACTGGTGGCGGTGGGAGGGGTGGTTCTGCCGGCGGTGCTCGTGGTGGTCACTTGGAATTTGGTTTGGAGGAGGAGAGGGTTGCTAGGGTTTGTGAGGAGGTACCCTGACGCTGAGCTCAGAGGTGCTGTCGACGGACAGTACGTCAAGGTTACTGGGGTAATTTCTCCCCTATGTCTCTTCACTTTCCCTTTCTTTTTACGGACTCCATATCCATACTTTAATAACGGAATGGAATGGGATGGAAAATTGGGAAATTTATGAAATTAGATATTCGTATTTTTAGGTGGGGTTTTGTCAATGAAAGCGAATTAGAATAGACAGTTTATAGTTTTCCGGAAGGTAAAATCTCAAATTTTAATAAATAATAATGGTTATGATTTTAATTTCTCAATCGACAGGTTTTTAAGAGGAAACAACCATCGTTGTCGCATTGTTGATTTATTTGATTAAGTAATTGTTCTAATATTCATTTCTTAGTCATGATTAAAAAACAGTTGGCTGGGCGGCGGGCTGGGGGCTGGAGAACTAAGACACAAATCGACATTTTTTTTTTCTTTTTCACCAAGGGTCATATGTAATGGGTGGACTGGAATGTGGACGAGTTTTATCTGACCCGTGCAGGTTCAGTTGAGATTGAAATTTCGGATATGGTGAAGATAATCTGCTTACTTATTTAATTATTATTTTTGGGAGTCGACCTGTTCCATTATTATTATTAGGAAGGTGAATGAGGTTGTAGATATTGCATATGCAACCATGCAATTATTTCGATGTCAGTCATTTACTTGCACTAAGTTAGAAACTTATTGATGGTTTTGGGTCCATGTCAACAATGGAGTACTGCAAGCAAAGCTTCAAGGATAATTTCCGGGTTGCATGTGCTTGTTAGAATTTGCAAGGGACCATGCCTTGCTTCTTTGGAGGTTAAAGGATATAGAATGCCACAAGTGACCTAGAACCCAATTTGGAAATGGGTTCTCTGATGATAATATTTTATTCTACCCTTATTTTCACTACTACAGCACATATAAACTATTTGGATGCCTATAAACGCCCCTAAACTTTTGTAATATTATTTAGCCACAAATAAATTGCAGAAAAGTAAACTCACAAACTGATATAACTTGATGTGGTACGTTAGATTGTAAAGTTACTTTTATTATAAAATAGATCTAACATATTCCATAAAACCACAGGTTTACTTTGTGTCTATAGCAATTCTCTTTCTTATAAGGCTCCCGTAGACTGAATAGTAAATGGATCTATACCAGTGAAATGATAAGGTTGATGCATTTGAAAGTTGGCATCATTCACCTTTAATGTTGACAAGTTGATGCAATCTTTTGAATTTTTTTGGGTAGAATATGTTGTTGAACACCCAACTTCCTTTTAAACTCTGATTCACTGTTGAACTTTGCATTCTTTTTCTTCATTTTATGTCATATGCTGGACTAACCTCTTGGCTTTCATTGTGGAGGCTTCTACAACTCTCATGTTGAATATATATGGCAAATTCCTGGTTGATATTGGTTTTTAGTTGGCCTGGAAATTATATGGGCTGGTGGTGAAAAGGAAAAAGACTTGAGGAAAGAATAATTCAAAACTTTAAGATCTCGACTTATCTATAAATGTGGTGTTAGACCCATAATAAAGCATTTGGGTTAGTTAGTACTTGGTAGATTGAAGGAATTGCTATAATGTGGAAATCAAAGTAACCAATTTATGAGGAAGCACTACAGTGAGTTGTATAAAAGTTCCTAATAGGAGTCACTGATAAAAAAAGAATCCTAATGGGAGTTTTGGTTTAGGGGATTATTCTTTAAAGGATAAAAAATAACTGGAGGTTTTAGATGGAATTTTGGTATTTACTGGTGGCCTTTATCATTAGTAGTTGATTTGGGCAGCATCCACTTACTCAAGATAAATAGATCAGCTTACATCATAATGCATAGACTGTAATTGGAATTTCTTTGGTTGTAGAAGTTCTTAATGGTATATTTGTGCAATTTCACTTCTGACTAAATAAGTACATTGTTATAATTTTGGAAGAGAGAGAGAGAGAGAGGAAAGCTATAGTTGAAAAAAGGATTGTTTTTAGGTTGCCGTTCCACTTTTCTATACTTACGAAAATAAGTTTCATTTTTCCATACTTGCTATTTTCTTGAGAAGTAATGTGCCATATTTATCTTTCATGAAGGTCGTGACCTGTGGCAGTATTCCTTTGGAGTCATCGTACCAGAGGGTACCTAGGTGTGTATATGTTTCCACTGAATTGTATGAATATAAAGGATGTGGTGGAAAATCTGCACATCCAAAACATCATTGCTTTTCATGGGGATCTAGATATTCCGAGGTTAGTTTGGGGAACTGTTTTTATTGATCTACTCTATATAATGGTTTGAGGATCAAATTTTGGCCAATAATAATTTGGTTACTTTTAATGAACAGAAATATGTAGCTGATTTTTACATATCAGACTTCCAAACTGGGTTGAGAGCACTGGTAAAGGCAGGTTATGGGGCTAAAGTTGCTCCATTTGTCAAACCAGCCACTGTAGTTGATGTAACAAAGGAAAACAAAGACTTATCTCCAAGCTTTTTACAATGGCTAGCTGATCGCAGCCTCTCTAGTGATGATCGTGTTATGCGACTCAAAGAAGGGTATGCCAATTATTATTTTGTTTTGAGTATTTTTTTAATTCCATGCTTCTCAATGTCATATCTGTGGGTTTATGTCTTTGTGTGTGTTTTCTAAGAATGGTGTAATAGAATCTGCATACCTAATTTCTTGAATTTTCAATCTTCATTCACTTTACAACTGTATGCTTCATAGTGTTTGTTTCTTGTATATCAGCTATATCAAAGAAGGGAGCACTGTCAGTGTGATGGGGGTTGTCCGACGCCAGGAAAATGTACTTATGATTGTTCAACCAGCAGAGCCTGTCTCAACAGGCTGTCAGTGGATCCGTTGCCTTCTCCCAACTTATGTTGAAGGACTAATTTTGACATGTGATGAAAATCAAAATGCCGATGTGGTTCCTGTGTAAAAATTTTGCGTATCTTTACATTTTGATTATGTTACAGGTAAATATTGGAAGGGCAAAGTGATGGAAATATGCAACTTTGCCTGACCACACACTTCTTTCCTGTCCAAATTTCAAGTGTTTGTAAGTAAGTTGCCCTTGAAGATGCAGAGTGGTAGGCTGAAGATCCTGTGATAGTCAATGTAACTCTACTTGGAAATTTATGTCCTAAGGATGCTTATGCGATAACAGGGAAAAAGGATCAAAACTATCAAGAAGCTAGAAGATATTGTTACCATTAAAAACAAAAAAAGAACAGTAGCAGCTGCAGCGAGAAGATGGTGTATTGCGTGGAAGCTGCAAATTATGGTTTTTGCTAATTTGATATGTACATAAGTCGTTGAGTTGCCTCCTCAAGTGGTTTGAGATGTTTGCTAGTCCCAGTTCTACCACGGAAATTAGAATTATCAGAATGTATGTTTTATCATCTAATTTTAATTTGTATTTATTTGATAGTGTGAGTTGTTTATGAAGATGCCATTAGTGTTCATATTCTTGATGTTTATGACATGTACTATAATGTTCCCTATTCTAGTTCATTACCTCATTAATTAAACAGGTGTTCCTTCTTCCTTTTTTTTTCATTACATTAAAAAAAAGGGCATGCTTTCCATGTAATCGTGTGTATGAATCACACTTACGAAAGAGAAAATGTAGATGCATCGTATTTCTTCTGGCTTCCTTCGTTGGATTCAGGTTTCCAAATTCAAATATCTCTTGTCGTGGTTTCGTTTTGGAGTAAATTTCGTTGCCAAAGTGATTGCCATTCAAAAGGTACTTGTGCTTCTAATGAGGAGAAAAGCTTGGGCCGGATGGGTGTGAAAAACATTTTCCCACTGGGTAATAACAACAAGACACGTAGGCATTCCATAAAGATCCTCAATATAGTCGCATACACCCCAACACGTCTCCCCCTCCTTTCTCCCCTCTCCCTCCCCCATTTGTGCTCGACGGAAGCATAGATCTGAAGAAGTATGCATACAGAGACTTTGTGCGGGGAAATTGCAAAGGCGTCTAGTGGTTTCACAATCCCGACCATCACTAGAGTCCCTCACCTCGTGTAAAAAAGATCTTCAGGTGAAAAGTTCTAGTCTTTTATTTTCATTAGGATGGTATATGGATATCTACTTCCCAGTTCAGAGTTCAACCATCAAAGTTAATTTCTATTTCTTGCAGAAACTGTTATCAACCTATACAAATACATAAGACAGAGCACAAATGATTATACTGCCACAGCTTCATCTCAGCCAAAATCATCGAAGCTCCATCGAATCGCGGCGAAAGATACACATTGCACCTTGACAAAGCTGACTCATGAACAAGTTTAAACAATACAATGTAGAATATGGTCCCTACTCTATTTATTTTGATTATGCACAAAAACTTCAAGAAAATCCAAAGTCAGCAGTAGAACATCAAGCACGCAGTTTTGCACAGATGGCCTAAAATCTACAATTCCGCAATTGCAAAATTTGGAGAAATCCATCCGGCCTGAAGCACAGCTCTAGATGGTAATGAAAAGTACAACATTGAATCCATCACTCTATTTGGTTTCACTTGTTCCATTATGTATAATATTGTTTATTTATTTGATGCAAGTAAATAAGAATGAACAATAAGGGTTGGGGCTTCCGTCGGGGTGGAGGAGTGCAAATGGGAGGGAGAAGGAGAGAACGAAGTTATGTCTTTTCTCATACATGCGGATGCATTTCAGACAAGTTTAGATCGCCTACGTGTTTTGTTATTATTGGCCGGTGGAAAAATGTTTTTCACACCCATCCGACTCTAAGCTTTTCTCCATAATGAGTTGTGTGGGGCATAGTTTCAAGGAAAACTAATCACTAACATCATACAGCAAACAGTCATGATGAAATTCGAATCCATTTCATCGTTCACGCGGTCCCTACCTAAAGCATGCATGTATGGCACTAGAATATCAATTAAAAAAATTTTTATTTGTAATTCTTACTTGGAACTGCATATGCATGCCTTTTATTAAAAAAAAAAAAAACATCATTTTAAAAAGAATATTTTAATAATTTTAAAAATTTTTAAAAATAAAATTACTTATAGTTACATTGCAATCTCTAAATGGAAACTATACGTAACATTAATCAATTAATTATTGAGAAGAAAATCAAAATATATACATAACCTGGGAATTCATGGTTATTGCCGTCAAAACAATCCCATTGAAAACACGTAATCGAACGAACATGTTATTCTTTTAAAGAAAGAGGATGAGTTTTTTCCGGAAGGGCTAATACTACTCATCACCTCAATTCTCATTATTTTCTCATCATTTTAAGATTTAGTATTAGATAATTAGAGACTATTTATTATATTTTACTTGAACCTATCATCTAATACTATATTATAAGATGATAAGAGAATGATACGAAAATAGATGATAAATGAGTAATTCTATATACAACATAAAATATGTAAACGTCATGTAATCGTTTTTAAAAATAAAAAAAATTTACTATTAAAAAATAAATTTTTTTTTTTTTACGTAAGTCTCATATTTTATTCACATTTTTTAAAATTATTACATGATAATTATACAATTCACGATTACAAATATCTTTACTCATTTTTTTAAGATACTTCTAGGTCCGGACGCACCCGCGACACTCGGTGCCTGCCTTCTCTCTATCCCTTCATACAAGTACCCAGAACAGATGCCTAAGAGATATAAAGTTTTATTCTTTTTTTTTCTGTAAAAAATTTCAATCTAAAGAGAAATTAACAAAATATATTATATTAGAATACGAGATGAAGAAATCGAAAGGCTTGTTAGGGTTCAAGGATGATCTGAGTTTTTTACTCTTGAAATATAATTTTTCCAATAAATTACCTAGTAACTTTTAACAGATTTTTTATGCTGCTGCTGCCTTTGCTAGTAATCTAGTGCACATATACAAAATTTATGAGACCAAAGGTGCTAAATTATGATAAAATAATGCTGATTAATGCTGCATGTCCCCAATCAAGTTGATCAAAAAGTACTAATTAAAAACACATCGAAGCATGAAAAATAGCACCCCTGATTTCCGAAAGCTTATGCATAAGCATGTTGCGAAACTATCATCTCACCCGGACCTTATATAGTTTCATGTAATTAGCAATGTTTTTATTCGTAAGGGTTTCTGAAATTCTTCAAGAGCTCTGGGATTTCATATCCCAGCATATCATCTACTGCTTGAATCATTTTAGGCTTCAATTTCTCGAATTTGTCGATGTTGTAACCATTCAAGATCTCTCTGAAGTGCTCGACATTTGGGAAGTCACCCGCGGGAAGATGGAACTCCCTCTGGATCTGTTTTGCAGAATCAAAATAAAGTTGCATGCAAAGTAGAAAGAGAGACAGAGACAAGAGAGACAAACCTTTGCAAATTCATCTTGCAGATTCTCAATAAGTCGTTGTTGGGTTTTTGCTTTGCCCATCATGGCAGGCATCTCCTTTTTAAGGTGACTAATTATATAGGCGTGAATCTTAGCAGCTCTTGCTCTTTTCACAAATTCATTTATCTGCAACATGGACGACCAGACTAGTTAGCTAGCATGTAAATCTGAAAATATACATATATGCATATATTTTTCAACAGATAAAATAAAATGTTATTGAATCCAAGTAAATAGGTGAAGCCCAAGTACCACTGTCAATCGGAAAATATATAAATATATAAATTCATACATGCACATATGTGCGGTGTGCACGACCAATTATTAAAGCAAAAGGGAATACGGTGAGCATACTCGACGATCACAAGCCTTCTTTGGGATATCAATTAAATCTGCAAGGAGATCATCTTGTTCTTTCTCAAAAAGATCGCGGCCTATTGGACCCACAGCCGCTTCATTAACAGGCTTGTCATTGAATGAGCTGCAAAAGAAAGGAAGAATGACATTAATTCAGGATGTAAGACATGATCTAAAATGGAAAGTCTAAAAGTATGACACCATGATAAAACTCTTTAAACTTGACGAACAAAACCAGGTTTTCCTTTAGCATCGGTATATTGATGGCACCATTAACATTTCGATGGAACATGACATTTTCATTTAAGTTTGTATTTAATCGACAAGTACAACGAAACTATGGATACAAATTATTCAATTTCTTGTAATAACATGCTTGACCATGAAAGTGAATTTTTCTACAATTATAAAAGAGATTGAGTTGTATGAGAACTCAGATGGAACCAAAACTCAAACAGATAAAGGATGAAGCAAGAAGATAAGATCAGGATAAGACTTGTGATAAGTACAGAGTTAGACAATTGTAATAGGATACTGATGCTATGTAAAATAGGTCTATATATACAAACGAACTCCTCACCAATTGTTGTGTGGAGAATTCCTTAAGCTCAAAACCTTTCAACAATGAAATAGACCAATGAAAAAAAATCATGCCTAGTAGATTTGATAGGATCAACAAGATAAAAATCATTAAATCTCATTTTCAACTGCATGAAATAATTAATTTACATAGGTATGTCCAAATAACCTATTGAACTCTTAGAAAATGATTTGTCTGTTTGTTTAAAAACATGATACTCAATTGGAAATGCCTAGAAGAAAGAAATGACCTACCCAATATAAACACGCACAACTTCTGGAGTATTCAAAACTTTCCCGAGTGACCACATCAATGCTCCATAAACTCTCATCAGCTAAAAATTATGACATTAACAGATAAGTAGGTCAGATACATTCATAAAAAGATACCCACTAAAAGTAAATACATGAACTCAGAAATGAGAAATTAAAAGGCTAGCAATATATCTCACTTGTTGGGTGTCAACTTGGTCTGCTTTATTTAGAACAACACGTATCTTGTCATCATGACCACGTAGAGATGAAATTACACGCTTGAATTCATCACTGATATCAAGTTTATGGGGATCAAACAGAAGAAGAATCAGATCACATTTTGCTGCAAACCATGATATGACACCAGTGAAATCATAACTCCTTTGTGTTCGTTGCTTTTCTCCAGATAGGACCCCAGGGGTATCCACAAACGAAATTTGGTCTAAAAGCTAGAAGCACAAGGGAGAAAGATTAGCTCGTTCAAGTGATGAAGATAATACTGACAATATATATGTTTAAATACATAAGACTTAGGTAGCAGTTATGTAAAGAATTGTAATTTATTACTCACAGGATGAGGCATTTGAGAACACTCAAATTTTGATAAGAATGCTCCGCCAAAAGTTGTCAAACCACTAAATGGCATCTCTGCATGAACAGCTATGGTGTTCCCCGGGATACTTCTTTCATCAGGTCCAGACTGAATTCAAGGACACAATGAGATATTTGCTATTAATATCAATTACCTTTTATAGCGCATAAAGCATATTTGCACAAAAGAATCCCAACCACTTTCAAAATCTAGACACAAGTATTATGATACTGAGGGTTAAAATTTAACCAAATTAGTATTCAACAATCCTAGAGCTTTGGATGAATGGTTGGGTATTTACAATTGGTATCAGAGCAGAGACCATGCCACGAGTTCAAGTCACAGAGAGGGCAACCTATAAAATGCCTTGATACTATGTATGGGCATAGTGTTAAGTCATTGAATACTGATAGATAAGTAAAGCCGCCAAAAGGGAGAGGGCTACCACCGGGTCAGTGTCGATAGAGTGGGCCACCGTGGACGTCGGATTCAGAAGCGTGGTGAAAAGTTATGGTGCTAATGGTTAAAAGTTTAACCAAATTAATATTCAACAGTCATAGGGCTTTTAGATCAATGGTTGGGTCTTTAACAATAAGGTTAAACTCATTTATTACACGGTCTCGTGTGATAATGTAGATGGAAAAATCACAAAAGCTATGTAAGAAAAAAAAAAATGCCTAGAAACACCTTGCTACTTACATGAAAGCTAAAATGGCAATTTCTATCATGACGAAATCATTTTTGAACACTCCTATATCCCACATGAACTTAACAAGCCTTAATAACTAGCAAGGGAAAATGTATATGACTTATCATACCATGACAACAACAAATCTATCAGTTGTAGGCTCTGGACCGATGTGAGCTCCTGTTCAAAGAGAGAGAGTGTAAAAGTTAGGGACATTTAACATTGTGGTCCAATCATATTAACAGATGTGAATCAACACATGGCAATAAATGAACTTAACTAACCTGGATAGTTGCATCTAAGCAAATGTTTTATAAATGTTGTCTTTCCCGTTGAATACTGACCCAAAAGCATGACCATGGGTTTAGCATCAAAATCACTGTTAGTCTGCAAAAGTACAAACAAAAATAAATCCTCAGAGTTACATTAGCTTTCAAACCTAGAGTCAATAGGCAGCTAGGAAAAGAAGAATACCTCCATTTCTGAAACCACAACCTCTAGTTTAAAAGATGATTATACTGAACTGATAAAATAGATAAATTTATTGTTATATAAATTAAAAAAATTTTGAGCCTGCTCACCATAAAGGGCGATACAAAATCATTAAAACGGTATGTAACTTCCAAGGGCTTTAGCTTCTCAATGTACAGTCTCTTCAAACCATCAACAATAGATGTAACTGCACTGGGAGGAAGCTGAGAAAGAGAGGATGAGGGAGGGAACACATTAGCTAAAAAGGAAAGTGGAAGGCATTGCCATAATAAACAAGTATACATTGTATAGTTGAAGAATATATTGCCAAAACAAAAACCAAGTTTCCTAAAAACTAAGGTAAAAAAATTGTGACTACAAGAAACTTAACCATCAGAAGTATGGATAATCAACTTCCTACAAATTGATTGGCCTAAAGACAATAAAAATGAAGTAGCCACCAAGTGGTGAACTCATCAATGCTGCAGGGCAAAGTATTACATGCACAGAAAACAAATATCGTCACCAATACTCAAGTGCCTTGAGAATATATTTGATCATTTTCTGTTCAGATCTCATCCATGCACTTTGCCCAAATAAGTTCACAAATCTGTTATACTAATTTCATACTTAAATTGAGGAGTTGTTCTAAAAATATCATTGTGCACGCGTGCGTGTATATATATAGAGAGAAACTGAGAATCTTCATAGGCCTCTTGAGCATTTACATGGTGTGGAGAACACTAGGAAAAGTAAACCAATTGGATAAAAAAGTCATTAATTGAGAAATTGAGCTTGATAATTCTAAACAGGGACTTGTACCAAAAGTATAAAAAAAACATAAGAAAGTACCAATAATCTGACTTCTGAAAAATATTGATGACAGAATAAAATATTTGGCAAAAAAATCATAAAGCCTCTCGAAGACAAATCTTACTTTCTTTGCTGATTTTGAACCAAACCATTGAGCTGATGGTGGTGGATGAGGTTGAACACTTCCTGCATCGCAGCAGTAAACTCACATAATAAGAGACAATTTTTTTTATAAAAAAAAGCGCTCATAACATCGATAGGTTGGGAGATCTATGCACCATTTACTTCAGAGTGGCCATTTATCGTCAAAGCCTTGGTTTTCTGAGAAAAGAGGAACAAGAAAAAGGATTAATGGCATTAATAGTTTCAACCATAAAGTACCAAGGAAGAAAGGAAGACTGCTTACAGCTACTAAACCATCCAAACCTTCCAGCAATGGAGGTTTAATGTTCTCGATGTGTTCTGTAATAATTGAAGAAAATGTGTCAACCTCACTTGAACAACTAGGATACAAGATAAAAAAATGATTATATAGCCTTTGAAGCATAATATTCAAGCAGGGCTCCTAAAAAACAGCCTAGGGATCAAGCTTAAGGCATAAGTCGTTGATGCAAAGGCAGCAACATGTCAATGACATATGATATGAATATTCTTAAAGCTACAATTAAATGATCTGGAGAGAGATGTTTTCCAAATGTTTCAGTATTTTCTTAACATATCTTTAAAGTTTTGGTCTATGTAAGGCTGTGGTGTACAAGAAGCTTAGTATGTAAATTAGCTTCGAACATTTATAAGTAAGTTGATGCTTTAAAAAAATGCTTAAAAGTTAAATGATTCCGACAGTTTAAGGTCCAACAACTTGGCACCTTGCTTATTTAAGTTTAATTCAAGATATATGAAGATGTGAGGTTTATGATGCACGGTTCATCAGGTCCATACGCACAACTCGTCCTTTAACTAACATAAATGCGAGGTATAAACCCAATTTAGAAATCAATAATTAATCTCAATGGGGAAAAAATCTAGTCGAGATGCTATTATTCAAAAAGCCATTGTGTGAAAAATAGCAAAGCCAGCATGAAAAATATTATTCAACTTGCCTGCAGTTTTAATGATATCTGGGGTTAATTCATGTCCTGCTTGTGCCAGGGAAACCAGCTGTACTTTACAAAAATTAGATATCAGTTAAGGTTTAGATAAAATCTGCAAGAAAATGTACAATATTCAACCTGCATTGCAGTGATGAACTCTGTAAAACCTAAAAACCCTTGTCGTTTTGAATCTGCAATTGCCCAAACCTTTGAAAACAAATAAGGAAAAAAAATATGTGAGTTTTGAACAACGATTTCCACTCAGAGTGACAAAATAGTAAAGTCAACATAAACCCATAAAAATGCATAGGGACAGTTAGAACACTTGAGTACTTTATATATCTTCCAGAAATCACTCATCATGGGCGTCATAGAAGAAATTAAAAATAGAATAACAAACACAAGCAAAACAAGTCTCCTAAAATACAAACTACGAGGACCGAAACAAGTCAAAAAATAAAAAAAAAGACTCTCTAAATGCTTTTCCTTATTTAGTTGTAAACTCCATAGAAATTACAATGTGATGTCGGTTTAGCCATGTAGGGAGAACCAATCTCATCTTAACAAGGAAACTTCTTATAATAGAAGATAAATCCACTCAACTGAATCACGGAGAACATAAAATTAACTCCACCACAATAGGTGTACGGATTAATCCGTCACTTCCTATAATGGAACTGGAAGTTTGGATACACGAACGGTAAATGGCAATCGAAACTCCTAAAAGTCCAATAAAAGAAATTTACAAACCTATATAGATATAGATAAGTAAAATCCAAACTCAAAAAAGACGGTGAAAAGCGGGAGACCTGTTTGAGTTCCGGCCGAGATAGCTTCGACATCGCGAAGAACTTAGTGGCATCGTTTCCGGTAATACGGGCATCTCCATCTGGAGGAAATAATAGTGTGGAAAACACTTCGGTGATTAATACGATGGATGAGATTGATAATAAAAGACAAGAGAGAATAAAGGTACCTGAATCGGCAAGGTTGAACCATTCCTGGTAGATCTTCTGGTGCTCTTTGGTGCAAGAACCGAACGGAACCGATGCGATCTCCATTTTCTAGAACCAAGCAAGGCAAAAAACTCGCTCGGCGTGGGAGTTTAAAATTTTGGAAGGGGGAATGAGAATCGAAGAGAGTGAGGGGCAGGGAGAGGATGACGTCCCTGGTTATGAGTGGTTTTTAACCTTTTCTCAATTTCTCGTAACAGTTTTGGCGCTTTGGCGAATTTCAATTGAATGTTGAATCTGTTGATGCGGCGCCGTTTTAAAGGCTGTCCTACAACCGCTTAATTTGTAGTACGCTTTTTGGCACAACACAATCATGCTCTTGACTACTTTGAGATTTTGAATAAACAATTGATAGATTCCACGATATAAGTTAAAAAAAAACTAGGATTTTTTGTTCGGACGGCCACTTTATTTATGTAAATTTGTAACACATATATCGCACATAAATGGAGAAATATAGTTTATTTACAAAATTTATTTTATTAGTTTTTTTTTATTTTAAAATTTTATAATTTTCATCATATTGATTTTATTTTAATTTTAAAATTATTTCACATTGCATTATTTTACGGAAAAAGGTTTTATTTTGCATGATATCATATCGTACGTAGTAACACAGGTTACATCTTTAAAGAATAGGCGCGCGGCCATTTGATTTATTTCAGAGTTATATCTTTAAAGTTGCATAATTTCCCACTATTTTTTTAACTATTCCTCATTTATGCAATAGTTTATTAGAAAACTAGATTAGTGGAAACAATCCCAAGAGACGCATTGTTTTGACAAATGCTACTAAATGCTTACACGGAGGAAAACAAGAAGAGTACCGTTTTAATGACTCTTTTAAGTAGGAAGAGTTGGGATTTTTAATGACTCTTTTAATGATTTTTAGTCTCAATTAAAGTTGTTGGATAGTTCAAAGTCTTTGAAAATGATACGTGGGTTTCCTACAATTTCTACTTGGATCGCGAATAATTCGGATAGGAGTGCATACTAAGAGCATTAATAGTGGGCTCAATAAACTTTAGCTAAAATTTAGTTAAATAATTCACTTTTACAAATTTTAACTAGTCACTTTTTACAACACCAAATAATAGGCTCAACAAATCTTTCACCATTCTATTAAAATATTAATTTTTTGGACAATAATAAATGTTTAATAAATTGCAAATGTTATAACTTCTTTTATGTGTTTATTTATTAATTTGATGTACTCTATGCCCTCTTGATGGTTTAAATGCAGTAATAATCGCATCAAAAATGTGAAAGAAACTTGAGAATCCAAGCTGCAGAAATCGCATAAAAAAACAAATAAAACCAGAAGAATTAAAGTGAAAGAAGAATCCAGCATTATTTTACTCTAAAAATAATATTTAGATAGTATGTTTGCCTCAATAAATTTGGCCAGCCACTTAGTTGAAAGCTAAATTTACTGTAGATTTATTGAGTCTATTGTATGACTTTATTTCACATTTTAGCTATTCTTTAGTTATAATTTAATTTTGTTGAGCCCACTACTAGTACTCTAATATAGATATGTCAAACATTGGACGACAAGGAAATGAGGCAGTGGTGGTACCAATGTCAAACATTGGACGACAAGGAAATTTGCTTGCAAGACATCCTAGAATTATAGATGATATTGTCCAGTGGTGGTACCAATGTCCAGATTTTTTTCTTTTTAATCTTGTTAGATGTTGGTATGTAATTGGGTCTATTTGTATGCATACTCTTCATTATGATTGAAGTATTTGCTGTTATAAAAAGAAAAAAGACAAAAAGAGGGAAAAAAAAAAAAGGTTCTACATCTTATAATTAAACAATAAACCACCCCAAAGCTCTTTAACATAGAGAGGAATTTCCCAGAAACAATAAGAAATTAACTCTGCAGTAGCAAGTTTAATATAGATCATAAAAAAAAGTGTTTACTAGTGTAACCCTCAGTAAAAACTTTGAGGATAATAGCAAAGCCAACAATCATTTTCTGGTCATCTTTTAGAGGAGCAAGTGAAAAGCAGAAGTAAAGCCATGTGAAATTGTAAATCACTCTCTTCCGCATGAAAACAGACAGCAACATGTTTGCATATGGTACCATAAGGATTGTTATGCTATATGTATATAGTCATAAGTAAGGACAAAATAAACTAAAT
Organism: Carya cathayensis; assembly: GCA_011037825.1. NCBI lineage: Eukaryota > Viridiplantae > Streptophyta > Magnoliopsida > Fagales > Juglandaceae > Carya > Carya cathayensis. The sequence continues at coordinate 398,336 of QGSO01000303.1, forward strand.
TATACCTTTGATCTAAAGGAAGAACGCCCGTCTTTGAGTATTGGAATGATAGCTCGGTTGTTGTGGCACATTAACTGGGTAATGGGAAGATGCAATTTGTTTTTCCTCCTTTACTTTGTTGAATATGACAGTGAATCCTTCTCCTGATGAAGGGTCTGCTTCTTCCCAAGCCCCAAACTTGGGTATGGATGCTGCTCTATGATGCTGTCATATTCACCCCGACTCATATAATTCTTATGATGCTAACGGAGAAAAGAAAAGAAAAGAAAAAGCACATTTTGGATATGGGATATTATTTTTGGAAGAGAAGGCTTACGGCCACAGGGGGATGGCTCCGGGTGGGGTGTCTGCTATGGCCGGATGCTGAAGAGGATACATTACTAATTCCCCCTGCCAGAGAACTCTTTTTCTTGTCAGATCTGTCACGTCGGTGGCTATGCTGCATAAGTGAAGAATCAGAGTTGCTTCTATCGCTGCCAGATTCTGATGTAGGGCTCCTATGGTTCCCACGATGCCTTACTTTTCCGGCCACAACATGATTGTTCTCTACTGGAGAAATCGACTTTCTGGAGTTGACATGTAGAGGAGCCTGAACTATACTGTAATCTGCATTCATAAATGCCTCTGGATTCTCCTCCGGATCATTTGGGTTCATTCTCAGTACCTTGGTTCTCTCTTTTCTTAACATTTTCGAAGTAGGCTGTGTATGGTATATCGCCACTTTCCCAGTTGCCAAATTTTGGGACGGTTGAGTGTGAGTGTTGCTGCAGCAGCCAAAGTCATTTTTTAAGCAATAACGATGGTTTTTAACAAGATTAATAGTTCTGCATCATAAGAAGGAAAGGAAATCCAACTCGAACATTGAACCAAATCCGTGTACAAAAGTCCATGAAAACAAGAATTTTCACATCTCGCGGTGAACAATCTGTTAACAGAAACAAAACTAGCTAGAAAGTGTATAGCAAATTATACACACACACACACACACACACACACACACACACACACACACACACATATATATATATATATCCCAGTTAGATCTCTAGATATCAATGGCTAATGATGAGAAGATTAACATGCACATATATAAGACCAATATCGATCTACACAAGGAAGGACATGACTGAGACTCACTGCCATTAACAATCTGGCTGGTTAATCTTGCAGTTTCTGACTTTTTAAACAAAAATCTGCTTTGATGAACATGAAGAACAAGGATTACAGTTCTCTCGAGACCATTAAGATCACTTGTGTTGACCCAATATATCCCGAGGATCTGGACTTTTTTTATACAAAAGATGCCGATGACTACAATGTTCCATTGCCAAACATAAAAACCATCTCAAACCCATCACTACATGACTATTATATTGTTTTTTTAGTTCTAAAATTCACATATGCAAACTCTCCCTTGATTGGATGGACTCTGCTTCTTGTCGTCCCCTCCGAAACATTCTCTTTGTTGTCTGCATCCCACTAAAACAAAATTATTCGTAATTGGCCTTCACGATTATTACATATTGTATTTTATGTATCAGGATCATGTGAATTTAATACGTATATTCCAATTAATAGGGCTACTATGACCTGTACATACGTACGCCGCTACAAGAAAAATGATTTTTTTCGTTACCTAAATTCATTGTAAAAAACATAAAATGTGTTGCGATTATTTATTAACAACGCGTTTTGTATTTTTTACACCGAATTTAGGTGATGTTAAAAGTTATTTTTTTTATAGTACAAACATGTAAACTTTTTATTGTAATAATATATAAAAAAATCTATTCATCATCATTTTTATATCATCATTTCATCATCCCATAATATGGTATTAAATGATAGGTTTACAAGTAAAATATAATAAATAATCTCTAATAATTTAATATCATATCATGAGATGATAAGAAAATAGATGATATAATTTTCACTATACTCTTACGTAAGAGTAAGGAATCAATATTAATTAATACATTGAGAGTACCACCATACTAATATATTGTGAAATCACTACTTATTTAAAAAATTTAAGTTGTATTTAACACACGAAATTTTTAATTAAATAAATATAAAAGTGTAAAGTTCAGATCCGAACTCAGAACTTTTACTTTGATACCATATTGAGAGATCACCACTTGTGCCAAAAAATTAAGTTGATAGAAAGGATTTGATTTTAATAGTTACATTATATTTTAATAGTACATATATCTCTTTAATTTCCCTACGTACAATACTGAGAAAATAGATTTGCCTCTCCCTTCGTATCAGATTTGATTTCATATCGCTAAAAAGCTCTAAGCATGAGTTGATAAATTTAAGATAATACAGCGCGCTACCGGCATTCATGCAAGTGCAGTTTGGATGAGACATTTTTATTTTTCAATCGCTCGGCCATTGTCGGAAAAATTCAACTTTTGGATGAAAACAAAAATTGCGTACATGGATCAACAAATTCAACTTTTTGTTTTTTTAGTTTGACTAAAAAATAAATAAATTCCACTTTTTAGTTTTTATACCCGATATACCGATAGAAAATGTAAACTATAGTAGAAATTGAGACGAGGAAATTTAAAAAGGAGGGAGAACAAGGGAAATATACTTTGAGAGTTATATCTTTATTATTCTTCATTATGAGGATTACTATTTATAGATAAATTACATGGATGTGAAATAAAATAATAATAATATTTTGATTATAATAAAATTAATCAAATCACTTAACTTCATAATTATGAAAATTAAATCAGGATAATATTAATCGAATCAAGTTTTTAATTTAATATTATCTGTAACATCTCCTAAACTCAAGGTAGATAATTTTGAAATTTTGAATTTGAAATTTAAATGTAGTTTTTATATTCGTCGATTGATTGCCAACGAGATGATAAAAGTAGCAGTAGTGGTGATGAAGTGATAAAAGCGACAGCAATTGAAACATCATATTTGAAACTATGACGGACAATGGGCTAAGGCTAACATAGGGCTAGCAATAGACCGAAAAATTGAGTCAACAATGGGCTAAATATAACGTTGGTCAACTATAGGACCAAAAATAAAAATTCAAAAATGAGTTTGGCGTTTCAAACAATACTCAGAAAAAGGCCAAAAAGAATAGTTGGGTTAACAAAGAACCTAACAAAAAAGCTTACAACTAACAAAGATTCTTGGATGACATGAATTTGAGATGAAACATGGTTGAAGGGGTATGAAGATTTTGTAAGACACAAAGCTAGTGAAAAAGTTTTTAAAAGAAATTGTTTACAGAATGGAGCATGGCGTTAGCTGAGAACTATGATGCCATGATTGAAAATAAGAAATTATAATAGAAATTGAGATTGAAAAAAGAGAATGAGGAGAATGAGAGAAAGACCTTGAATGCTACATCATTACTATATTCTCTATTGTGATTGAATACAAAGTATTAATCTCTATTTATAAAAAAATTAAACGGAGATGAGATCAAGTAAGTATCTTAATCAATAAGAAAATAAAATCTCTTGATTTGATAGTTATGGAAACCAAATCTCTAGATTTGATAATTATGAAAACCAAATCTCTTGATTTGATAATTATGAAAATCAAATCGAGGTAATAATTAATTTGATATTATCTCTAACATACAAAAAAAAAATCAAAATGGTTATTTCCAATTCCATTATAGTCAAGGGAAAGCTATGCATTGCTTGTATGAATCATTTTATAATAGTTATTAAGGCTATATATCTATTTCATTTTATTTTCTTAAACTAGGTATATCTATTTCCATGTTTTATCCAATATCAGTAGATGTAAAAAGGAAACCAAAAAAAAAAAACATATAACAGATTATAGATAACGTCGTTGCCTTCAAGTAGTTGAGGTGCATGCATTTATTTCAACTTGGCATTCCTAATGTAATTAAGTTAATTAGGGAGATACATGTATGATTCAACAAATAGAGTTCTTAAGAATTAATGACATTTCAAAAATAACATAATTAGCAAATAAAATATTATTCCGCATAAATTTCCAAAAGCACCCTTGTGTTTTTGGCTTTTCCTTTCCGTGGTTGTTTCTTTTTTTTCTTAACTATTGAATAACATTAATTAACTTTCTTCTTTTTCCCTCGGGACTTACTCATGAAAACCCAGACCCACTACTTCAATGAAAGTCATTAACTAAGGATAGTCATAGCACATTAGAACGCCTCTATAAATAGAGCAGCAAGCTTGCACCTATACAATGCATCAAAACAAGTTCATAACTGTAGCTAAGCATTTGTCTTGAATCCAAAAGAGATTAATGGAGAAGAAGACAATTCTAATGGCCTCTGGGTTGATGATGATAATGTTGATCCTAAGTGCAACAACTGCAAGAGCCGATCTATGCCCCATTGCAGTGAAATATTTGCTACCTTGCATGGCGTTCTTGACGGGTTCTAGCCCACCGCCACCCGGCGCTGGCTGCTGCCAAGGCGCACGCGATGTGCTAAATATGGCTACAACCTCCGCAGATCGCAAGGCTCTGTGTTTCTGTTTAAAAAATCTTGCAAGCCAGGCTGGTGTTCTGGCTGATAGAGCTGAACAACTTCCCGACCTCTGCAAGATCAAAGTTTCGGTTCCAATTAAACCCGATGTGGACTGCAACAAGTAATTTATTTCTCTCCCTATCTTTGCACGTAGACTTTGAGCATGCAGGTGTGTTTCTAGCTACTTGGTTAATCATGCTTACACTTTGACCAAAAAATATCTACTACATATAAATTAATATTGGGTATGTTTGCATGTGAAATTATCTATTTTCTTGATAATTAATCCTCTCAAATTATATATGTTTTTTCATTTTTTTTGTGATTTGCAGATTATGATGATTTGGCAAGGAGTGGAGATAACAAATAAAGATGGGGAAAATGCATAGATGGAGCAATATATATATATATATAGCCAAATATTGGGTTGTAAACATTAATATATCGAAGCTTGACTCTTTTTTACTATATATCTTATATTATACATATATGCATGAAAAAGAATTAAACGAATAAAATGATTCCTAATTTCTTTGCAACGCTCTCGAAGATTTGGCCCGATCAATTACTTAACTTTAGGGGTTAACCTCCATATCTGCAGACTGCAATACTAATATTGCTTGGAGATGCAGTAAAAATCTAAACATGCGCGCATGCTTTTACATTGCTGATCAGAACTATTTTTATTTCGGATGAACAACAAGCCACGTGAATTTTTCTTTTGAGAGATATCGATCTTTATGAAGTCAACAACTTTTTTTTTTTTTTTTTTTTTTAAAAGGAAGCAATATATAAGATTAATATCATAGCTTAAGTCAATTCCATATGAATTCAATAACTATATATTAGCATATGAATGCGAGGCCAATCAAGACAATATAAAGCTGGCACATGATGAGTTATTAATTAATTCCATATTAATGTCAGCATTCACAATATCATTCTTATGACCGCTTTTGGCGGAGTGCGAGGTCTAATGTAATAAAGAACCCATGTGTATCTTTTTAACGCCAATTAATTTGAAGTGGAATTGACATGATCATCTCATGGTCTAACAAATAGTATCGCATGTTTGATCCCGAAAACTCTATATATGTAAAGGAAATGATCAGGGGGTATAGATGCCAACATGCATGGTAAAACATGATGTGTATCATGAATGAGTATATATATGTACACATTAATAAACTGATACGTACATTTTATGATGCCAAAATATGAATAACAATATGGATCTTGATTGTGGCGCCCATCTCATGTATGCATGAGTAAAATGGGCAAAAATGATACCTTTACTTAATTAGCTTCTTAAAACTTAAAATTATATTTTCTTTTTCTGTTTGTGGATTTTCGTTGGGCCAATATTGTATTATTAGGAAGAGATAACCATAAAAAAAACTATTTCAAGTGTAAGGGCAGCTCTAGGGAATGAAATGAGATAAAAATTTTGTGAATAGTAATAAGATAGTTTGTAAATAGTAGTGAGATGTTTAAGTTGAGTATTTTTTGGGTTTTGAGAAATGAGAGGGAAAAAATTGAATAAAAAATATTATAAAATTAAAATATTATAAGAATATAGTTTTATAATATTATTTTTATTTGAAAATTTGAAAAAATTTAAATTGTTTTTTATTTTTTATTTGAAAGTGTGAAAAAATTGTAATGATTAGTTTGAAAATTTTGTATTTGAATTATTTTTAGGAATAAACTAATGAGATGAGATAAAATGAGATTAGATGAGAATTTTGTGCCTCATCCCACTATCAAAACTTGGCCTCAATGTTCAAGGCCGAAAACTTATTCATAGTATATTAGAGCCACTGGGTTTAACTTGTTTTGAGGCTGTGGCTATAAACTAAGCACATGATTTTAGCAAGGTGGCATTGTTCAATGATTAAGACATTAGCACGTATTTTGGTAATTAAAACCTTAAAAATGCTATGTAACAACCAGATTCTTCTCCTAAACAAGAAGCATGCACTCTTAACTCCGGTTCGATGCATGCCAAGGGGAATTCGTGTGACATGTACCTATTATATATTATGATGAGTAATGTTATTTATCATCCTAATTCTTACATATCATCCCATGATATGACATTAGATAATTANATTTATAGGAAAATTAAATGGAGATAAGATCAAGTAAATATATATCTTAATCAATATGAAAATAAAATCTCTTGATTTGATAATTATGGAAACCAAATCTCTTGATTTGATAATTATGAAAATCAAATCTAGATAATAATTAATTTCAATTTTTGATTTGATATTGTCTCTAACGTAAAACAAAAAAAAAAAAATATATCAAAATGGTTATTTCCAATCCCATTATAGTCAAAGGGAAAGCCATGCATTTCTTGTATGAATCATTTTATAATAGTTATCAAGACTAGATCTTTATTTTATTTTGTTAGCTTAAACTAGGTATATCTCATTTTTAAAATGAAAAATGCTAGATGTACTTAAGAAGAATTTACAAAAAATACTTATTTCTCCATATGTCAGTTATTAATATGTTTAAAATCATGAAATTTAAAATTTAATATTTGAATTTTAAAAGAAAATTAACAGAATGAATCTTGTAAATAAAAATAAGTAAAAGTATAAATACATTACGTAGTATTACTCTTTTAAAATTTATACATCCATATTTTACCCATCAGTAGATAATAATTAAAAAAAAAAATCCTTATAATAGATTCTTAGAGAACGTTGCCTTCAAGTAGTTGAGGTGCATGCATTTATTTCAACTTGGCATTCCTCATGATGTAAGTTAATTAGTGAGATACACTTATGATTCAATAAATAGAGTTCTTGAGAATTAATGACATTTCAAAAATAACATAATTAGCAAATACAACATTATTCCGCATAAATTTCCAAAAGCATCCTTTCCGTGGTTGTTTTTTTCTTTCTTTTTTTAAATGTGGGGTACTTCTTACTTTCTTTTTCAAAAAAGAAAAGAACCGAATCCAATCGAACTAAACTGATAAATTTAAAATATGGAAGCTACAAAATTAAAAAATCATAAAAATATAGAAACTTAAAATGTTCGAAAAGGCTGAAGGGCAACTTTGGTATTGAACTTTTCCTTGCACGTGGTTCAAGATGGATATTATATATTTAAATGCTAAATGATATTTGCAGTCGTGGTTGTAAAAGTGTTGCACAGTATCTTTGAAAAAAGTGAATTAATACAGGACCCACATGAAAAAAAAAACTAACTTTTTAATCGTGGATTCCACTTTTTTTCAAAACGATTGCGCATCGTTTACACACTCTACGACTGTATATAGCATTACTCTATTTAAATATGAAAGGTAGAAATTACTTATTTTGTAGGATTTTTTTAATTAATTATTGAATAACATTCATTAACTTTCTTCTTTCTCCCTCGGGACATATTTATGAAAAATCCAGACCCACTACTTTAATGAAAGTCATTAACCAAGGGTAGTCATAGCACATTAGAACGCCTCTATAAATAGAGCAGCAAGCTTGCACCTGTACAATGCATCAAAACAAGTTCATATTTGTAGCTAAGCATTAGTCTTGAATCCAAAAGAGATTAATGGAGAAGAAGACAATTTTAATGGCCTCTGGGTTGATGATGATGTTGTTGATCCTAAGCGCAACTACTGCAAGAGCCGATCTATGCCAAGATGCAGTGACATCTTTGATGCCTTGCATTGCGTTCTTGACGGGTTTTAGCCCACCGCCACCTAACGCTGGCTGTTGCCAAGGTGCACGCGATGTGCTAAATAAGGCTACAACCTCCGCAGATCGCAAGGCTCTGTGTTTCTGTTTAAAAAATCTTGCAAGCCAGGCTGGTGTTCTGGCTGATAGAGCTGAACAACTTCCCGACCTCTGCAAGATCAAAGTTCCGGTTCCAATTAAACCCGATGTGGACTGCAACAAGTAATTTATTTCTCTCCCTATCTTTGCATGTAGATTTTGAGCATGCATGTGTGTTTCTAGCTACTTGGTTAATTATGCTTACACTTTGACCAAAAAATATCTACTACATATAAATTAATATTGGGTATGTTTGCATGTGAAATTATCTATTTTCTTGATGAATCCTCTCAAATTATATCAGTTTTTTTTTTTTTTTTTTGTGATTTGCAGATTATGATGATTTGACAAGGAGTGGAGATAACAAATAAAGATGGGGAAAATGCGTAGATGGAGCATTAATATATATATATATATATATATATATATAGCCAAATATTGGGTTGTAAACATTAATATATCGAAGCTTGACTCTTTTTGCCTATCTTATATTATACATATATGCATGAAAAAGAATTAAACGAATAAAATGATTCCTAATTTCTTTGCACCGCTCTCGAAGATTTGGCCCGATCAATTACTTAACTTTAGGGGTTAACCTCCATATCTGCTGACTGCAATACTAATATTGCTTGGAGATGCAGTAAAAATCTAAACATGCACGCATGCTTTTACATTGCTGATCAGAACTATTTTTAATTCGGATGAACAACAAGCCACGTGAATTTTTCTTTTGAGAGATATCGATCTTTATGAAGTCAACACTTTAAAAAAAAAAAAAAAAAAAGGAAGCAATAAGAATATATCATAGCTTAAGTCAATTCCATATGAATTCAATAACTATTATATATTAGCATATGATGAATGCGAGGCCAATCAAGACAATATAAAGCTGGCACATGATGAGGTCTAATGTAATAAAGAACCCATGTCAGGATTCACAATATCATTCTTATGACCGCTTTTGGCGGAGTGCGAGGTCTAATGTAATAAAGAACCCATGTGTATCTTTTTAACGCCAATTAATTTGAAGTGGAATTGACATGATCATCTCATGGTCTAACAAATAGTATCGCATGTTTGATCCCGAAAACTCTATATATGTAAAGGAAATGATCAGGGGGTATAGATGCCAACATGCATGGTAAAACATGATGTGTTTCATGAATGAGTATATATATGTACACATTAATAAACTGATACGTACATTTTATGATGCCAAAATATGAATAACAATATCGATCTTGATTGTGGCGCCCATCTCATGTATGCATGAGTAAAATGGGCAAAAATGATACCTTTACTTAATTAGCTTCTTAAAACTTAAAATTATATTTTCTTTTTCTGTTTGTGGATTTTCGTTGGGCCAATATTGTATTATTAGGAAGAGATAACCATAAAAAAACTATTTCAAGTGTAAGGGCAGCTCTAGGGAATGAAATGAGATAAAAATTTTGTGAATAGTAGTAAGATAGTTTGTAAATAGTAGTGAGATGTTTGAGTTGAGTATTTTTTGGGTTTTGAGAAATGAGAGGGAAAAAATTGAATAAAAAATATTATAAAATTAAAATATTATAAGAATATAGTTTTATAATATTATTTTTATTTGAAAATTTGAAAAAATTTAAATTTTTTTTTATTTTTTATTTGAAAGTGTGAAAAAATTGTAATGATTAGTTTAAAATTTTGTATTTGAATTATGTTTAGGATAAGCTGATGAGATGAGATAAAATGAATTAGATGAGAATTTTGTGTCTCATCCACTGTCAAAACTTGGCCTCAATGTTCAAGGCCGAAAACTTATTCATAGTATATTAGAGCCACTGGGTTTAACTTGTTTTGAGGCTGTGGCTATAAACTAAGCACATGATTTTAGCAAGGTGGCATTGTTCAATGATTAAGACATTAGCACGTATTTTGGTAATTAAAACCTTAAAAATGGTAGGTACGTAACAACCAGATTCTTCTCCTAAACAAGAAGCATGCACTCCTAACTCCGATTCGACGCATGCCAAGGGGAATTCGTGTGACATGTACCTATTATATATTATGACGAGTAATGTTATTTATCATCCTAATTCTTACATATAATCCCATGATATGACATTAAATAATTAGAGACTATTTATTATATTTCACTTATGAATCTATCATCTAATGTCACATCATAAGATAATGAGAGGATGATGAAAAAAGTGATAATGAATAGATTTTTTCTATTATGATTACTAGTATAGACAAGTTGAGTTCAAGTGAGTAGCATTTAGTTAGATAATCTTATAATTGGTTTCATTTTTATTTCTTTAGGAGTAGAGTTTAAGTTTATCATCGAGTTACATATATATTATGTTCACAATTAAATAGCTAGCTTATTTTATTATTCTAAGTCATTTCGGGTTTGATTACTAGCTACTTAATTTTGAATAAATCAGTTATTTATATTACATCTTATGATTTCATCTACAAATTTTGGGAAAAAACTTTGAACTTTAGTAAATTTTTGTAAATAGTTATACACACAAAGATTTATGCAACATATATACATGATATTAAGCATATTTTTTTCTTATTTCTGAACTACTTTATTCATCCTCCTTCTAAATATAAAGTTCTACGTACTATAAAACATCATAAATATGAAATTATTCAAACTTATGCAAGAGTTTTGTACGAATTGTATCTTTTAATAATCGACCATAATTTTGTGTTCTTGAGCACTTCATTTAATAAACAAATTGAGTTGAATTTGAGTTTGTTCGAGATCTCGAGCAACTTGTTCAGTAGACTTATTCATTTGTTTAGGAAGAATGCCGGTACTCAGTCCTGCTTATCACCTGAGTCACTGAAGCTTTGTCCCTGGTATTTTTCCACTGGTTAAATGCTAACAACTCTGTGTGGATTTGCTTAGAGACCTGGAAGGGTGAGTCAAATAATTGCTCAAACAACCACAGATTCCTCCTGTTCCATAGAACTCTTGCTGTAACTGCCACTTCTGTTAGCTCATGGGAGGAGAGATTCTCTAGCATAGGTTTCAGAACCTCTAAAAAGGGGCCACTTTGAACATTTAGTTTCTGTATTCTTCTAGAACTCATAGACCAAACAACTTGTGCAGCTGAACATGACCAAATGGCATGAGTAATTGACTCAGGAGCATTGGAGCAGACTGGACAGAGAGGAGAATCAACTATCTTCCTGTTATACAAGTTCAAACACGTGGGAAGGGACTCCTTGGCTGCTCTCCACAGAAAGGACTTCGTGGCTTGAGGTGCTTGCAAGCTCCACATTTTCCTCCAGGTCTTCGACACTTGATTCAAACTTGAGCACTGCCCCTTCCTACCTTCCTCCATTGTTCCTTGTAGATGGTATGCACTTCTGACAGTGAATTTCCCATTTTCTGAACACCTTCACGTCTGCACATCCTGACTACCACACTGGCTAATAGTCATTTTGCTAATACCTTGGCCTCAGATTCTGAGAAAATGGCATGGATAAGATTTAAGTTCCACTGCCTAGTGTCTGTATCTATGAGTTCTGCTACTGTTGCCTCTGCATTCAGAATACTTACAGGTGATTGCACTTTAAAAGTAGAAGAACTTGGAAGCCACTTATCTTTCCAAATTTTTATATGGGTTTCATTACCAACTCTCCACAGCATTCCCTCCATAAGTACATGCCTTGCAGAGAGGAAGCTTCTCCACACAAAAGAGTCACTTGCTTTTCCTTTTGCTGAGAGAAAACTAGAGCCTGAAAAATACTTGGCCTTCAGTACCTGAGCTGCAAGGGAGGTAGGGTTTTGAATGATTCTCCACCCTTGTTTAGCCAACAGTGCTAGGTTGAATAGCTCAAAGTCTCTAAACCCCCAGCCCCCCTGATCCTTGGGTTTTCCCATTGTCTGCCAACAATACTTTCAACGGAAGAATACCATGTACAAATTACAAATGATCAAAGCTTGGGGGTATGAAAATCAGAAACCGATCTTTTTTATGAAAAGATGGAAACTAAAACTACCCTCTATACAAATATGTAACTTGATAATGTATTTAATAACTTGATATTTTATGTAGTGTTAATTAGGGAACAATTAAATATAGGATATTATTTAATCAAAAATTTTATGTGCAGTCACTTTTGCGTACTTTTTTGTGCACTCTAGTGATATGATTGGTTGTGTATTAAAAAAAAATTAATCTAGCCAATCATATTAATAGAGTGTGCAAAGAGTACGCAAAAGTGACTGTATGTAGCATTACTCTTGTTTAATTAACCTCATGTATCAGAATTGGAAACTACACACATACTTTCATAATTGAAAATCTGAAAAATGGAAGGTTGCAATTGCACCTTTTTCTCCTAAAAAAGAAGTGTTTTAACTCGGTTCAATGGTTGCCATAAGCGACTCGTGACACAGCCTTATAAATTGAGGTTGCTTCTACACTCTAAAGCACATCAGAAGAAAGCCCATATATAGTGGCAAGAAAATGAGGGGGTTGTCTGCATTGGCTTTTGGGTTCATGATTTTGATCTTGAGTTCGTGCCATTCAGAGGCCATGACATGCCCCGAGGCCCTATTGATTTTGCTGCCATGCAAGCCGTTCGTGGAGGGTGCTGGCCCTGACTCGCCAGGCCTTCTCTGTTGTCTAGGTGTTCAAAAACTTACCCAAGAGGCTTCCACCCCTGAAACACGCAGGGCTGTTTGTCAATGTTTGAAGAATGCTGCACTAGAATTTCCTATTGATCTCAGCAAAGCTAAACAGATTCCCCAACTTTGCCATATCGATGACCCTATACCAATTGACCCCGAAGTGGACTGCAACACGTATTGATCTATCTTTTATTCTCTCTTTTTAGTGAAAGAACGTAGATCTTTGTGTATTCCTTGAACTAACGTATTTTTTTTCTTTTTGTTATTGTGCAGAATTCCATGATCCTACATGAAGAGATTGTAGATGCTAAGAAATTTCAGAAATATGTAGCAAATCTTGTTTTTTGCCATTTTATGTATGCCTGAATAAAATTATGAGTATGAATCAAAAGCTTTTCCAGTTTCTTTGGATTCTCTTGCAAGTATATTTTGTACTTTTTAAAGTATTAGGGGTCATATTTGCACCAAATAGTTGAACAGGGGATCAAAATAACCTTATTTTGATATTCCGGAGAACCCTATGCAAGCTGGGAAATGAGGAACATAGATACCAGCATGATAAACATGTGTATGGATGAGTATATGTGCACATGAATATATAAATTAATACATTTTATGATGCCAAAATATGAACAACATGAGATCTTGATGATTTCGGCCATCTCATGTATGCATGAGTAAATGGGCAGAAAGGATACCTTTAATTAGCTTCTAAAAACTATATTTCCCTTTACTGTTTGTGGATTTTCGTTTGGTTAATATTGTATAATTAGGAGGAGATGACTCTCCAAAAATGATCATGACCATCGTGTACTCAATGTTCAAGGCTAAAATACTTAATTATGCTATATTAGAGCCAATATGTGTGCATCCCATATATGCACACCACTGCAATTGCAATTTTTTTTTAATTAATTGTTTTTCAAACATTTTTTGAACATTCTATCATTAAAAAAAATACACAAATTCACTAATAGTAACTTCCTTAACCATTAAATAAATAAAAATTAAAATACAAGCATTTTCCTTTTGGTAATTAAAACCTTAAAAATGGTAGGTAACAACGACCAGATTTTTCTCCTAAACAAGCGGCGGGCACTCTTAACTCCATTTCAATGCTTGCCAAGGGGAATTTGTGTGACACCTTAATTGTGATTAGGAGTGTGAAGGAATTGAGTTCGAGCGATAAGTCTGAGGTTAAATCTTATTTGTTTAATTTTATTTTATTCCAATACAAATCGAGTTCAAGTTTATCATCGAGTTAGACATGCTTGTGCTCACAAAGCTAGCTTATTAATTTATTATTCGAGTAATTTGTTCATGGACTACTTTAATTTTGAATAAATCAATTACTTATATTACATATCTTATGATTTTATCTAGCTACAAATTTTGAGAAAATAAATTTTTATTTTTTGTAAACATCTTTATATATTCATATATCAAGATTTTTATATATAAGGATTTAAGCAACATATATACATAATATTAGGAATATTTTTTTCTTATTTTTAAAAGCTTTATTTATTCTCTTTCTAAATATAAAGTTCTACTACAAAATATAATAAATATGAAGTTATTCAAACTTATGTGAGCTGCGCTGAAATACTTTACATGAATTGTATAATTTAATAATCAATCATAATTTTGTGTCCACGAGCAGTTCATTCAATAAAAAATTGAGTTGAACTCAAGTTTGTTTGAGCCAATCTCAAACAACTTGTCCAATAGACTTGGCCTCGTTTGTTTACGCAAATGAGATGAGATGAAAGGTGGATAAAATATTGTTAGAATTTAATTTTTTAATATTATTATTTTATTTAGATTTAGAAAAATTGAATTGTTTATTGTATTTTGTATGGGAGTTTTAAAAAAATTGTAATAATTAGATGAGATAAGTTTAGATAGTTTGTGACTAACAATCAAAACATCATATATGAAACTATGACTGACAATGGGCTAAAGTCAACATAGGGCTAGCAATAGGTCGAAAGATTGAGTCAACAATGGGTTAAATATAACCTTGGTTAACTATAAGACTAAAAATAAAAATTCAAAAATAGGTTTGGGATTTCAAACAATGCTCATAAAATACCGAAAAGAATAATTGGGTTAACAAAGAACCTAACAAAAATGCTTTACAACTAACAAAGATTCTTGGACGACATGAATTTGAGACAAAACATGGATGAAGGGGTATGAAGATTTTGTGAGACGCAAAGCTCGTGAAAAAGTTTTAAAAGAAATAGTTTACAGAATGGAGCATGACATTAGTCCCTATTTATGAAAATAAGTAGGGACTAACATTGAATGGAGCATCATACAGAACTATGATGCCATGATTGAAAATAAGAAAATATAATGGAAATTGAGATTGAAAAAAGAGAATGAGAGAAAGACCTTGAATGCTACTATTGGGTATTGTGGAGTCTGGTCCACTTTGCTTGAGCGGCGGCCTTTTGCCGCTCGAAAGGCCGCCGCTAGCGGCCGCCGCTCGAGCGAAGCCAGGCAGATTCGAACGTTCGAAGGTTGCTCGACAGTGAGCTCGAGCGATTGCAGGAAAGAAAGTTCGCTCGAGTGGAGGCATTAGCCGCTCGAGCGAAATCAGACAGAGTTAAATGTTCAATGTCTGCTCGACACTGAGCTCGAGCCGATTGCGGAAGGGAGTTCGCTTGACACGCGCTCGACACGTCGCTCGAGTGAATATCATATTTTTCCAGATCTAGGATTTTTTCTGCCGTTTAACTATAAATATGTGTTTTCTACACTTATGGTCGTACTGTACAACACTGTTGGTGAACAGTATTTTGCCCCTTCATTGTAGTGTGATTCTTCAAGCAATAAAATCCTCTGCAGCTCCCGTGGACATAGGCAATTTGCCGAACCACGTATATCTGTGTGTCGTGTGTGATTTTCTCTTTTATATTCCATATTTTTTCACTTTATTGTCATCGTTTTCACAACAATTAGTATCAAGAGCCAAGGTTCAGGTATAAGGGAAAATGACGGTTGGAGATGAAGTGAAGGTATCGGGGATCGAGAAGTTTGATGGCACGGATTTTGGTTACTGAGGATGCAGATAGAGGACTACCTCTATGGGAAGAAACTTCATCTTCCGTTATTGGGGAAGCGACCAGAAAAAATGGATGGGGCTGATTGGAATCTGTTGGATCGACAGGTTTTGGGGGTTATTTGATTAACTCTGTCGAGATCCGTTGCACACAACGTCATCAAGGAGAAGACGACTGCAGATCTCATGTCGGCTTTGTCAGGTATGTATGAAAAGCCGTCAGCGAATAACAAGGTACACTTGATGAAAAAGTTATTCAATTTAAAGATGAGGATGGTATGTTTGTTGAACAACATCTGAATGATTTTAATACTATCACAAATCAATTGTCATCTGTTGAAATTGAATTTGATGATGAGATACGTGCACTGATATTGTTGGCTTCATTGCCAAATAGCTGGGAAGCCATGAGAATGACTGTTAGTAATTCTGCTGGTAAATCTAAACTAAAATACGATGATATTCGTGATTTGATTTTGGCTGAGGAGGTGCGCAGGAAAGATTCTGGCGAGCCCTCGGGTTCGAGTTCAGTACTGAATGTTGATTCTCGAGGGAGATCACAAGATAGGAACTCAAACAGAGGAAGATCAAAATCAAAGCACAGGGGCAAGAGCAAGTCAAGACCTGATCAGCAGGCAACTTGCTAGAATTGTGGCAAAGCTGGCCACATAAAGAAAAACTGCAAAAATCCTAAGAAGACAGAGAATGATAGTGCTAATGTTGTAACTGAAGAAGTACAGGATGCACTATTGCTTGCAATTCATAATCCAGTTGATGACTGGATACTGGATTCAGGGGCTTCCTTCCATACATCTTCCCATCGGGAGTTAATGCGGAATTATGTTGCAGGTGACTTTGGGAAGGTGTATCTTGCTGATGGAGAGGCTTTGAACGTGGTGGGGATGGGAGACATTGACATTGCACTCCCTAATAAGAACAAATGGACCTTGCAAAATGTCAGACACATTCCTGAGTTGAAGAAGAACCTCATTTCTGTTGGGCAGCTCGATGAGTGTGGTCATTTAGTAGTGTTCTCAGATAGCACCTGGAAGGTCACAAAATGGGCATTGGTACTGGCTCGGGGTAAGAAAACTGGTACACTATATATGACTACAAGTTTAATTAACACTATTGATATTACCGTTGCAGAGAGCACAGCAGATTTGTGGCATTGTAAGCTTGGCCATATGAGTCAGAAGGGCATGAAAGAACTTCTGTCCAGAGGCAAGCTACCAGAACTGAAGTCAGTTGATCTCAGTATGTGTGAGAGTTGCATTATGGGGAAATAGAAGAATGTCAGTTTCTTGAAAAGTGGCAGAACGCCAAAGATAGGAAAACTGGATCTTGTACACACAGATGTGTGGGGACCTTCTCCAGTGGCATCTTTTGGAGGTTCTCGTTACTATGTCACGTTCATTGATGACCATAGTAGGAATGTATGAGTTTATTTCTTGAAGCATAAATATGATGTATTTAATGTATTCAAGACTTGGAAGGCCATGGTTGAGACAGAGACAGACTTAAAACTGAAATGTTTGAGGTCTGACAATGGTGGTGAGTACATTGATGGTGGGTTCAAGGAGTACTGTGCAGCTCAGGGTATCAGAATGGAGAAGACCATTCCTAGGACACCATAACAAAATGGAGTTGCGGAGCGTATGAACAAGACCATAAATGAGCGTGTTAGAAGCATGAGATTGCACGCCGGACTACCACCAACATTCTGGGCAGATGCGGTCAGCACTGTCGTCTACTTGATCAACAGGGGGCCATCTGTCCCATTAGATTGTGAATTGCCTGAGGAGGTTTGGAGCGGAAAAGAGATCAAATTTTCTCACCTTAAAACTTTTGATTGTCTTTCTTATGTTCTTATTGATTCTGATCCTCGTAGTAAACTTGAGACTAAGTCAAAGAAATGCTATTTCATTGGCTATGGAGATGAGGCATTTGGCTATCGTTTCTGGGATGATCAGGGTCGGAAGATCATAAGAAGTAGGAATGAAATTTTTAATGAGAAAATTGTGTACAAGGACAAGTCTAATACAGCTTCCGAAGTAACTACTCAGGAGTCTAAGTTCGTAAGATTGGATGACCTACCAGAGGTCACAGTGCAGTGTAGAGATATGAGTAGGGGCGTAAGTTGGCCGACCAGACCGAACCGGCCTTAGAGCCGGTCGGTCTCGGTCCAACAGATGATGTGATTTTGGTTTTCGGTCCGATCCCGGTCTATGACTTTTTTGGACCGAACCGGACCGGACTAGACCGAATGGAAATTGTTATTTTAAAATATATTATATATATTATTTTATATAATAATTGTATAAGTAATTATGTAATTTTCATCTAAAATATTACCATTAAGTTTAACAATATAAAACTTTAAATTTAAATTAATATTCTAGTAATTAACTAATGTCAATTAGTTATTATCAATTGATTAAATTCACCATTAACTAATTAGTAATATAATTATTATCTATGATCTAATTAAAGTTATTAGATAAACAAGTTATACCTAAGTTGTAACTTGTAACTTTGTAAATATAAATCAAGTATAAATTTTAATTAACTAATATATGATATGAATTAAGTAACCTGTCACCAATTCACCATTAACTATGTTACTATAATTATTAACATATACAAGACTACACTACATCTATGATCTAATTAAAGTTAGTAGATAAACTTTTTAATTAATACCTAAGTTGTAACTTGTAAGTTGTAACTTATAACTAAATATAAAGCAATTATAAATATTAATGAACTAATATATGATATCAATTAACTAACCTATCACCAATTCACCATTAACTAATTATAGTTTATTAACATCTACATCTATGAATCATGATTCATGATCATATAAAAAAAATTTGCATCTATAAGTTTAATATAGCTCATTAATTCATTGACATACTATAAGTCTATGTCTCGAAGTTAGTAATGAATCAATGATTTAGTAATTAACATCATCAATATAACTTTAATTAATTATTTTTTGAGTTAATGAAATAATCCACATTATTACATCAATTAGTTTACTTAACTTTAGTTTTATTAATTTAAATATTTTCTAATTTATATGCCAAGAAGATAAAAGAATTGGATGAATATATTAGGCATTATAGAAAATGGCGCCGTTTAATGTAAATTTGGACCTAAACGGCGCCGTTTAGGTCCAGTGGAAACCAAAATTAAAACCGAGTTGCATGAAACAGCGCCGTTTCATGCAACCCAGTTTATGTTTTAAAAAAGAGCCGGTCTGTGAAACGGTGCCGTTTGGAGTTATTTTAACTCCAAACGGCGCCGTTTTATCCCTAAACTGCTACCAAACCCTTCTTCCCCCCCAGCTTATCGATTCCCCCCATTACTTCAGCCCTAACCCTCACATGGCCGACCTCTACTCAGACCACAGCAGGCCGTTCCATCGCAAACCCTTGGCCCCCTTCCATCGCCCTCCCTTCCATCGCAACCCTTTCCGTCGCACCTTCGGCCTTCCGTCGCACCCTTCCAGTTCCCACAAACCAGCCCCTCCGTCGTACCGTTCCCATAAACCAGTCGGTTCATTCAACGAGCAGCCATTGCCGTTTCAATGAGTTTCAACGAGCATCAATCTAAAGGTAATAAATACCTCTAATTTTCGTTTGGTAGTTTAAATACTCACTCAACAATACATGCATATGGACATTTATTGAAGAAAATACACTATAGTTTCCTTCAATTAGTGTTGATACCAGTGTTTAATAAATACCTCTAACATTTATTGTTTTTATTTCAATTATAATCTGATTTATTTCAATAAAGTTGCACACGATTGGTAAATTGGAGTTCTTCATGTTTTTTTACAATTTATTGTATTCCGTGATCTTATTTTGGCTATACAACATTTATTGAAAATCCATAGTGGTCAGTCTTTATTAGACTCATAGACTCATAATGGATTTGTGTTATGTGTAAGAAGCGTGGGGATCATTCAATTTCAGATAAGGATGAATGATCTTCTCAAGATAAAAGTTTTAGATGAGATCTATTTCTGTTGATAACTGTGTTAGTTGACAAGGATCTGTTTTCTCTATTCTGCACCATTTTTTGTGGTTCTAGAAGTTTTCAAGTTGGGATTTTTATTATATTCTACATCTATATCTTATATTTTATTTTGTTGATATGATGTTATTTATTAAGTCTTGGACTTGTTTTTAAAAATGAGGGTTGATCTAATGGTTGGTAAATAATATTTTATAGGAATTTATATAGAATTTGGTATAATTCTTTCTTTGCAAGCTTTTTTTTTTTTAATTTTTTTTATTTATGGGCCTTTCCTTGTAAGCTGCATTTTGAAGGTATCCAACATTTAAAGAGTGGCAAGTGTCTAGAATGCGTTTGCATTGTCTACATCTAATGCAAATTCATGAGGTTTTCAGATTATTTTCTTCAATTGTGACTTGTCCAATATAGTTTTACTTTTGTATTGTCTCTCATTGAATTTTTGTGTCCTATTTGGTAGCATTTCGTTTGGTGATGAAAGTTTTGACGGGATCAAGTGTTTGCCGTTTAGAGATCCTATTTTAGTTATTTGTTATTTGTATTAGTTATTATTTAGTCACTTGTAATTCGTAATATCACTTTATTAGTTATTATGGCTAGAAGCCTAGATGCATCGATTGTAAATTGTAATATTTTTTATGTCATTTGCTTAACTTTTTTTGGTTTCTTATTTTTTTTTCCCTTTTATTTGGACTTTTGGATGTTTAGTCGGCATGTTTAGTTGGATGTTTAGTTAAGAATTAGATGTACTTTTCAACTTTTTTCCTTTACTTTTGAAATATGGATGTTTAGTTGGCATATAATTAGATGTATTAAATTTCATTTGATATAAAATATTGCTTGTATGTGAGGATTTGACATGAATTGTTGGATTTTTTATTTTTGGATGTAAAAGTGGTGCTCTTTAAGTTTTAATGAAATCATAGGTCCTTTGCAAATCATTAATTTAGACATTAAGTCATGGACTTTTTGCAATTTATGAGTCTTTTTCAATTTTCTTTATTTTTTTTTATCCTTGTAAAATCTTTTATTCAAATTTATTGTATATAGATAATTTTCTTTTTATGCTTAATTTTATTTTGCATTCAAATCTTTTTTTTTTAGGTATTTTTTGACTTGAAATTAGATAAAATATTAATGTGATTTCATTGTTGGGCCGACTGGGCCCATGGGCCACATGGTCCATATTTGGACCGACGGACTGACCGGACCGGACCCCCCCGAAAGGGACAGACCGGACCGGTCCTTAATGCATTTCGGTCCGGTCCAGGGTGGGAAAACCCTGGACCGAATTAGTCCGGTCCGGTCCGCAAATCCCCCTGCGGACCGACCGGACCGGACCGAATTCACCCATAGATATGAGTGACGAGGAGAGTGGATCCAGTGCACCCATTCTTATTATTCCGCAGTCAGTTTCAGAGCCGTCCACTCCTACAGCTGCAGTTCGCAGGTCAGTTAGGACTAGACGTCTTCCACAGCGTTTCTCACTAACCTTGAACTACATTCTGTTGACAGATGGTGGAGAACCGCAGAGTTAGCAAGTGGGAGCTGGCCATGAAAGATGAGATGGATTCTCTGCTAGGGAATCAGACATGGGAGTTAACAGAACTTCTATCAGGGAAGAAGGCATTACACAACAAGTGGGTGTACCGGGTGAAAACTGAGCATGATGGCAGTAAGAGGTACAAGGCTAGACTTGTTGTAAAAGGCTTTCAGCAGAAGCAGGGTATTGATTACAAGGCAAAAGGCCGCCGCTTGAGGGAAGCCAGGTAGATTCGAACGCTCGAAGGTTGCTCGATAGTGAGCTCGAGCGGTTGCGGGAAAGGAAGTTCGCTCGAGCGGAGGCATTAGCCGCTCGAGTGAAGTAAGGCAAAGTTGAATACTCGATATCCGCTCGATAATGAGCTCGAGTCGATTGCGGAAGGGAAGTTCGCTTGACACGCCGCTCGAGTGAATATCGTATTTTTCCATATCTAGGATTTTTTCTGCCGTTTAACTATAAATATGTGTTTTTTACACTTATGGTCGTACTGTACAACACTGTTGGTGAATAGTATTTCGCCCCTCCATTGTAGTGTGATTCCTCAAGGAATAAAATCCTCTGCAGCTCCCGTGGACGTAGGCAATTTGCCGAACCATGTATATCTGTGTATCGTGTGTGATTTTCTCTTTCATATTTCATATTTTTCCACTTTATTATCATCGTTTTCACAACAGCTACATCATTACTATATTCTTTATTATGATTGAATACATATTATTAGTCCCTATTTATAGGAAAATTAAATGGAGATGAGATCAAGTAAATATCTTAATCAATATGAAAATAAAATCTCTTGATTTGATAATTATGGAAACCAAATCTCTTGATTTGATAATTATGAAAATCAAATCTAGATAATAATTAATTTCACTTTTTGATTTGATATTATCTCTAACGTACAAAAAATATATATATAATAATCCAAAATGGTTATTTCCAATCCCATTATTGTCAAAGGGAAAGCCATGCATTTCAGCTTGAATGAATCATTTTATAATAGTTATCAAGGCTACTTCTTTATTTTATTTTGTTCTCTTAAACTAGGTATATCTCATTTTTAAAATGGAAAATGCTAGATATATTAAAGAAGAATTTACACAAAATCTTATTTCTCCATACGTCAGTTATTAATATGCTTAAAATTATGAAATTTGAAATTCAATATTTAAATTTCAAAATAAAACTAACGGAATAAATCTTGTAAATAAAATTATAAGTAAAATTATAAATACATCATGTAGTATTACTCTTCTAAAATTTATACATCCATATTTTATCCATCAGTAGATGTAAAAAGATTAAAAAAAAAAAAAACGTATAACAGATTCTTAGAGAACGTAAGTTAATTAGTGAGATACATTTATGATTCAATAAATAGAGTTCTTAAGAATTAATGACATTTCAAAAATAACATAATAATAAGCAAATACAACATTATTCCGCGTAAATTTCCAAAAGCACCCTTGTGTTTTTGGCTTTTCCTTTCCGTGGTTGTTTCTTTCTAATTTCTTTCTTTCTTTTTTTAAATGTGCGATATTCCATATTTCTTTTTCAAAAAAGAAAAGAACTGAATGGAATCGAACTAAACTGATAAATTTAAAATATGGAACCTATAAAATTAAAAAATCATAAAAAAATAGAAACTTAAAATTATGTTCGAAAAGGCTGAAGGGCAACTTTGGTATTTAACTTTTCCTTGCAGATGGTTCAAGATGGACGTTATATATTTAAATATGGAAGGTAGAAATTACTTATTTTGTAGTTTTTTTTAATTAATTATTGAATAACATTAATTAACTTTCTCCTTTTTCCCTCGGGACATATTTATGAAAAATCCAGGCCCACTACTTTAATGAAAGTCATTAACCAAGGGTAGTCATAGCACATTAGAACGCCTCTATAAATAGAGCAGCAAGCTTGCACCTGTACAATGCATCAAAACAAGTTCATATTTGTAGCTAAGCATTAGTCTTGAATCCAAAAGAGATTAATGGAGAAGAAGACAATTTTAATGGCCTCTGGGTTGATGATGATGTTGTTGATCCTAAGCGCAACTACTGCAAGAGCCGATCTATGCCAAGATGCAGTGACATCTTTGATGCCTTGCATTGCGTTCTTGACTGGTTTTAGCCCACCGCCACCCAACGCTGGCTGTTGCCAAGGTGCACGCGATGTGCTAAATAAGGCTACGACCTCTGCAGATCGCAAGGCTCTATGTGTTTGTTTAAAAAATGTTGCAAGTCAGGATGGTATTTTGCCTGATAGGGCTGAACAACTTCCCGACCTCTGCAAGGTCAAAGTTCCGGTTCCAATCAAACCCGATGTGGACTGCAACAAGTAATTTATTTCTCTCCCTATCTATGATTGCATGCATGCCATCTGTGTTTGAGCACGCATGTGCATTTCTAGCTACTTGTAACTTGGTTAATCATTCTTACAGTTTGACCAAAAAATTGTGATTCGTCATGAGCTAGCTACTACATATAAATTAATATTGGGTATGTTTGCATGTGAAACTATCTATTTTCTTGATGAATCCTCACAACTAATATCCTTTTATTTTTTTTGGTGATTTGCAGATTATGATGATTCTGTAAGTAGTGGAGATAACAAACAAAGATGGGGAATATGCATGGATGGAGCAATATATATAGCCAAATATTGGGTTGTAAACATTAATATATCGAAGCTTGACTCTTTTTGGCTATCTTATATTATATATATATATATGCATGAAAAAGAATTAAACGAATAAAATGATTCTTAATTTCTTAGCAACGCTCTCGAAGATTTGGCCCAATCAATTACTTGACTTTAGGGTTTAACCTCCATATCTGCATACTGCAATACTAATGCTTGGAAATGCAGTAAAAATCTAAACATGCGCGCATGCTTTTACCATTGCTGATCAGAACTATTTTTATTTCGGATGAACAACAAGCCACGTGATTTTTCTTTTGAGAGATACTTTATGAAGTCAACACTTAAAAAAAAAAAAACGAAAACGGAAGCAATAAGAATATCGTAGCTTAAGTCAATTCCATATGAATTCAATAACTATATATCAGCATGAATGCGAGGCCAAAATCAAGACAATATAAAGCTGGTACATGATGATGGGTTATTCATTAATTCCATATTAATGTCAGGATTCACAATACCATTCCTTAATAATGACAGCTAGCTTTTAATTTGCAGAGTGCGATCGAGGTCTAATGTAATAAAGAACCCATGTGTATCTTTTTAACGCCAATTAATTTGAAGTGGAATTGACATGGTCGTCTCTTGCAAGAACCAGTAATTGCGTTGAGGGCCAATTTTTATTTATTGTACGGCACATTTATTTAAAAAATAATGCTAAAATATAGGATATGTAAGTTTTACACGTTCTCGGCCTTTTGGAAAAAAAGGTAAGAGTTTATTATTAAAATAATTTTTATTATTTCTTCTAAATTTAATTTTAGAAAAGCCACATCTTGCAAAATAGATAATATATAAAAATTAAACAAAATCTTGAGACTCTAAAAAAAAATTGGAGATAGACATTTCTAGGTAAATTGAATTTTTTTAAAAAAAAAAATATTAGAGAGTATATGGAGATTGGAATTTTTTTGGAGAGTCATTTTCTATATTTATAGAATTATGCATAAAATCTAATAGTTATTATATGATTTCAAAAAAAATTTTGTTTTTTGTTGGGGAGGGGGGATGACCCCTCCTTGGTACAACATGGCTCCTGATCTCATGGTCTAACAAATAGTATCGCAATTTGATCCCGAGAGCTCTATGCAAAGGAAATGAGGGGGTATAGATGCCAACAATATGGTAAGCATGATGTGTATGAATGAGTATATGTACTCATTAATAAACTGATACATTTTATGATGATGCCAAAATATGAATAACATGATATCGATCTTGATTGTGGCCATCTCATGTATGCATGAGTAAATGGGCAAAAAGGATACCTTTACTTAATTAGCTTCTTAAAACTTAAAATTATATTTCCTTTTTCTGTTCGTGGATCGTTAGGTCAATATTGTATTATTAGGAGGAGATGACCCTCCAAAACACTATGTCCCCCGTGTACTCAATCTTCAAGGCCAAAATACTTAATCATGGCATATTAGAGCCACTGGGTTTAACTTGTTTTGAGGCTGTGGCTATAAACTAAGCACATGATTTTAGCAAGCTAGGTGGCATTGTTCAATTATCAAGACATTAATTAGCACGTATTTTGGTAATTAAAACCTTAAAAATGGTAGGTACGTAACAACCAGATTCTTCTCCTAAACAAGAAGCATGCACTCTTAACTCCGGTTCAATGCCAAGGAGAATTCAAGTGATTCAGACTTATTATATATTATGATGAGTAATGTTATTTATTATCCTAATTTTCATGAGATAGCATTAGATAATTGGAGACTATTTATTATATTTAACTTATGAACCTATCATCTAATGCTACATCATAGGATATTAATGATCAGATGATGATAAAAAAAAGTGATGATAAATAGATTTTTTCTATTATGATTACTAGTATAGACAAGTTGAGTTCAAGCGAGTAGCATTTAGTTAGATCATCTTATAATTGGTTTCATTTTTATTTCTTTAGGTGGAGAGTTTAAGTTTATGATCATCGAGTTACACACACACACACATATATATATATCATGTACGTTCACAAACAGCTAGCTTATTTTATCATTCTAAGTCATTTCGGGTTCGATTACGAGCTACTTAATTTGAATAAATTAAATCAATCATTCATATTACATCTACAAATTTTGGGGAAAAACTTTGAACTTTAGTAAATTTTTGTAAATAGTTATACACACAAAGATTTATGCAACATATATACATGATATTAACAATATTTTTTTCTTATTTCTTAAATACTTTATTCATCCTCCTTCCTCCTTCTAAAGATAAATTAACTTCTATTATAAAACATAATAAATATGAAATTATTCAAACTTATGCAAGTTGAGCTGAGTTTTATATAAATTGTATCATTTAATAATCGATCATAATTTTGTGTTATTGAGCACTTCATTTAATAAACAAATTGAGTTGAATTTGAGTTTGTTCGAGATTTCGAGCAACCTGTTCAATAGACTTTTGAATTCAAAAAGCATTTCATCTCATTTTATCTTATCATTACAATTTTTTCAAATTTTCACACAAAATATAATAAACAATTCAACTTTTTCAAATCTCAATTTAACATTTTCAAATCCCAAAACAATAATAATATTAAAAATAATATTATAACAATATTTTATTTAATTTTCATTTTCCATCTAAAATTATCTCATCTCATCTTTGAATCCAAACCAGACCTTATTCATTTGTTTAGTAAGAATGCCGGTACTCTTAAACTATATTAATTGCATCCAATAGTGCTTTCAACGGAAGAATACCATGTACAAAATACAAATGATCAAAGCTTGGGGGTATGAAAATCCAAAATATACAAATCTGTAACTTGATAATGTATTTAATAATTTGATATTTTATGTAGTATTAATTAGGGAACAATTAAATATAGGATATTGTTTAAAGAACCTCATGTATCAGAATTGGGAACTACACTCATACTTCCATAATTGAAAATCTGAAAAATGGAGGGTTACAATTACACCTTTTTCTCCTAAAAAAGAAGTGTTTTAACTCGGTTCAATGAATGCCATAAGCGCACTCGTGACACAGCCTTATAAATTGAGGCTGCTTCTACACCCTAAAGCAAATTCATTCATTTGTGTAGCATATCAGGAAGAAAGTCCATACATCGTGGCAAGAAAATGGAGAAGAAAATGAGGGGTTTGTCTGCATTGGCTTATAGGTTTGTGATTTTGATCTTGAGTGCGTGCCATTCAGAGGCCATGACATGCCCCGAGGCCCTAATGATTTTGCTGCCATGCAAGCCTTTCGTGGAGGGTGCTGGCTCTGATTCGCCAGGCGTTCTCTGTTGTCTAGGTGTTCAAAAACTTAACCAAGAGGTTTCCACCCCTGAAACACGCAGGGATGTTTGTCAATGTTTGAAGAATGCTGCACTAGAATTTCATATTGATCTCGGCAAAGCTAAACAGATTCCCCAACTTTGCCATATCGATGACCCTATACCAATGGACCCCGAAGTGGACTGCAACACGTATTATTCTATCTTTGATTCTCTCTTTTTAGTGAAAGAACGTAGATCTTTGTGTATTCCTTGAACTAACGTATTTTTTTTCTTTTTGGTATTGTGCAGACTTCCATGATCCTACATGAAGAGGTTGTAGATGCTAAAAAATTTCAGTAATATGTAGCAAATCTTGTTTTTTGCCATTTTATGTATGCCTGAATAAAATTATGAGTATGAATCAAAAGCTTTTCCAGTTTCTTTGGATTCTCTTGCAAGTATATTTTGTACTTTTTAAAGTATTAATAGAGGTCATATTTCCACCAAATCGTTGAACAGCGGATCAAAATAACCTTATTTTGATATTCCGGAGAACCCTATGCAAGCTGGGAAATGAGGAATATAGATGCCAGCATGATAAACATGTGTATGGATGAGTATATGTGCACATGAATATATAAATTAATACATTTTATGATGCCAAAATATGAACAACATGAGATCTTAATGATTTCGGCCATCTCATGTATGCATGAGTAAATGGGCAGAAAGGATACCTTTAATTAGCTTCTAAAAACTATATTTCCTTTTACTGTTTGTGGATTTTCTTTTGGTTAATATTGTATAATTAGGAGGAGATGACTCTCCAAAAATAATCATGACCACCGTGTACTCAATGTTCAAGGCTAAAATACTTAATTATGCTATATTAGAGCCAATATATGTGCATCCGAAAAATGCACACCACTGCAATTGCAATTTTTTATTTATTTGTTTTTCAAATATTTTTTAAACACTCTTAATATATCATTAAAAAAAATAAAAAAAATTCACTAATAGTAACTTTCTTAACTCCAGTTCAATGCTTGCCATGGGGAATTTGTGTTACACCTTAATTGTGATTAGCAGTGTAAATGAATTGAGTTCGAGCGATAAGTCGGTGGTTAAATCTTATTTGTTTAATTTTATTTTATTCCAATACAAATCAAGTTCAAGTTTATCATCGAGTAATATATTATGTTCACAAATAGCTAGCTTATTAATTTATTATTCAGAGTCATTTCGAGTTTCTTCATGAACTACTTAATTTTGAATAAATCAATTACTTATATTGCATGATCTTATGAATTTATCTAGCTAGCTACAAATTTTGAGAAAAAAGCTTTGATTTTTTGTAAACATCTTTATATATCCTATATATTCATATATCAAGATTTATATATATAAGGATTTAAGCAACATATATACATAATATTAGGTTTGGACATAGTCACCAAACCTGGACAGGTTTGGCAAGTGTGATGAGATACAAAATTATCATCTTATTATTACAATTTTTTCAAACTTCCACACAAAAGATAATAAACAATTCAACTTTTTTAAATTTTAAAAAAATAATAATATTAAAAAATAATATTTAAACTTTCATCTAAATTTAAAAATTCTCATCTCACTATCTAAACCCATAACTAGATCGGGACATAAGTATGTCACGATGGAGGATGAAGTTAGGGAGACCGGACATTCTTCACTTCCATATTTAATCCTGAACAGGTATACATTGATTGAGAAATCTGTTTCAAAGGGAATAAACTAGGCTCAAATTTCAAGCGATGAGCCAAAATTGTAGCATTGGACACAGGATCAATTTTGCATAAACAATTTGGAAAGTTGGTATTTCCTAGCATAATAACCAACCACTGGTCAGAAAAATATATCTATATAAATACACATCTTCAATTTGGCATGGCATAATATACAGTAAAAACCAAATGAGTTAGTTCATAGTGAGTCACAGATAGCCCAGAAAGCACCACAGAAACAAAAAACATACCACAGACTACTCCATGCCAAAAGACCAGGAAAAACCTGAATTAGACTAGATTTCTGGATACGATTATCCAAATATTTTATTCTTTCCCAATCATTTACCTAATGTCTAAGCATGCATGCCGACTACTTTATTACATTTCAAGTTCAATTCATATAGAATCAGTACACAATTAGTTCTCTTCTAAATTTGTTGGCATGACGTTCTGATTCTAGTTCATAAATAATTATACAAACCAATCCAATCCGACCCCCAGGGTTGAAATTGAAAAATCAAAATCCACCGAAATTTGACATGTTCAAATAGTTAGAACTAGACCACATAAGCAAGATGCGGAACGCCGGAAGGCCCGGAACCAGAACCAAGGTTTCTCGCTTACTATACAATAAGTTCCAATGACCAATATACCATTCATATATGATATAACATATACAATTATACATAGTAAATACGAAATGTTTGCTAAGGAAGACTTGGGACCTTGATTAATTGCATGTACTAAAGGGAGTGGTTGTTGATCTTGATGGGCTCCTTTCTGGGACCGGACGGGTTTGCCAGGTCATCCATAATCGCTCCTGCCAGCTCCAAAACCCTAACGATTCCCTATTACGATAACAATCCAGCAAAAGCAAAAAGTACCAAAATTTGGAAAAAAATAAAATAAAACTTCCTGAGCCTAATATGGTCTGTCATAGAAATGCGTTTTTCAAAAGGGATCGACTGCATATAGCATCGAAATGTTCCGACTCTGAATCCATGGAGCTATGCTACTCCCAAGACACTTAAGGACTTCATACATACATACCCAAACCTTCAGAAGAATCTCCTCTCAATTGTTCGAATGTACTAGATGACTCAGTTATAATATAGTTCAAACAATATCGCACTTAAGAACGGAGAACAAGTTTCCGGAAAATTTCGGCGAATCCGACGGTCAACAGTGGATTCAGAGAAGCTCACCGAGTCACCAGCAGCAACTGGAGGTCGGAGAATGTGTGAACGGGTATAGAGAAGAGGGAGAGATCGTGGGTAAGAAACAGAAGCAGGGGAACTGAGTTGAGTAGTTCAGCGTCTCTGTTCCATTGAATTTGTCACAAACAAAAAAATAATTTTTACAAAATAATAAAAACTAAGGTGACGAAGGTAATTGACCAAATGAAAGTACACGTGGCATGGCGTCATTGACCAGACGTGAGATCGCAACACCAAACCAAATAGCCATTGGTTTTTGGACCGTGTACCCAACGCAAGGAACTGAATCCCTTCCGTCTCCCACAGAAAGAGAGAGAGACATCCCACCCATGGCGGCTTCGAAGCTCCAAGCTTTCTGGAACCATCCGGCCGGACCTAAAACCAGTGAGTTGACTCGGATGTCGTTCTATCTTGGAAAACAATTTTTATGTACTGATGTTTGGGGTGATATAATTTTGAGAATTAAAATATATAGTTTTGGTTCGTTTCCTTCTGCACGATTAGGATGATTTGCCTTCGATAATCTTATTCTTAGCTCGTGTCGCCTCGTTTCCATGGGAATTGCTTTCGCATAGATTCAGATCCACGAAGTTTAGGTTCTACATTGACTAATGAAAAGAGTAATTTTTGGGATCGCAGAAGGGTTAACTACTGTTCCTGTCACTGTCATCAGAGTCAATTTATGTTGTTATCTTAAAATCTACTCTGTGAACCTAAAGCTAATTGTGACCGAAATGTTCTAGTTATTCTTGTGGAACCACTTGGGAAGACCTTTGGATTTCTAAACTCTCTCTCTCTCTCTCTCTCTCTCTCTCTTTTTTTTTAATTATTTTTTTTTAAATTTTAATTTTGATCCTTTTTGGATGAGTCAAGTCTTTGTTTGTGAGCATAGCATTTCTGGTCAAACCACCTGAAAGGCTTGGGGGCCAGAAACATTATCCATAGATAGATGCCTTCTGAATTAGTTTGATGGGTGAAGTATCTTGGACTCCCCTTGGGGGCTCTCATAAATCTAAGACAATGTGGGAAGGGATTATCGAGAAGTTTGAAGGAAAACTGGTGGGGTGGAAGAGAATCTACTTGTCTAAGGGGGGGAGAATCACACTTATTAAAAGTACGTTATCTAACCTTCCAACATACTCTCTCTTTATTCCCTGTGCTAGTAGGAGTGGCGAATAGATTGGAGAAGATTTTTTGGGATTTCTTATGGGGAGGTTTAGAGGATACCAAGAAATTCCATTTGATCAAATGGAATAATGTATGCACCCTTCTGTCTTGCGGTTGCTTGGGCATAAGGAATTTGAGAACTTTCAACAAGGCTCTCCTTGGTAAATGGTTATGGTGGTATCATCTTAAGGGAGACGCTCTATGGAAGAATATCTTAGAATGCAAATATGGAAGTGTGTGGGGTGGCTGGTGCACAAAGGAAGTAAGAGGAGCTTATGGTGTGGGAGTTTGAAAACTTATCCAGAACGGATGGGACGATTTTCGTGGTCATTGTAGGTTTGTGGTGGGAAGGGGCACACAAATTAGATTTTGGCATGATATTTGGTGTGGTGATGTCGCTCTAAAAAACGCTTTCCCTTCTGTTTATAGGATAGCGTTTGATCAGAATTCTTCAGTGGCTGACAATATGTGCCCTACCGCTGATTCCATACATTGGTCTATGAGATTCACTAGAGCGGCACAGGATTGGATGGTGGGCGCCATCATTGACTTCTATAGCGCGCTACATGACTTGAAGATCAAGGCTGGAGGGGAAGACAGACTATCATGGACATGCATAGGGAATAAGAAATTTTCAGTCCGTTCGTACTACAAGGCCTTGATGAATCACTCCCCCAATGCCTTCCCCTGGAAGAGCATTTGGAGAAGCAAGGTTCCCCTCAAGGTCGCTTTCTTTGGGTGGGTGGCGTCTCATGGTAAAATACTAACTATAGACAAGCTAAGGAAGCGTGGACTCTTCATAATGGATTGGTGTTTCATGTGCAAACACAATGGTGAATCAGTGGACCACCTTCTCCTTCATTGCGACGTAGTTAAGGTATTGTGGGATGAGATCCCCTCAAGGCTTGGCATCGCTTGGGCCATGCCACGGAGGGTGATCGATTTACTGTCTTGTTGGCAAGGGCTAAGAGGGAATCGACAGATTGCAGCAGTATGGAAGATGGTACCTTTATGCTTAATGTGGTGCACGTGGACCGAAAGAAATGGCCGCTGTTTTGAGAATAAGGAACGCTCTCCGGATGCTTTTCGAACTTTTTTCTTTCACACTCTACTCCTTTGGGCATCTACTATCGTTTTGAATGGAACGAGTCTTAATGAATTTTATGCTACTATCCGTAGCATTTAGATTGTAAATAGGCTCTTTCTTGTATACTCTTTGTGTACTCGGGCTTGGCCTATTTACGTGGATCAATAAAATTTATTTACCTATCAAAAATATTTAAAAGAAAACAAACTGTTCCCTGAGCTTCTTACTATTTTAAAAAAATAGTTATATGTGTTTCGATGTATTAGTTGCTTTACTTTAATGGACGTTACCATTTGTCAATAGTTACTGTATGCATGCATAAATTAGCTGCGTTGCAGTTCACTTTTGGGCACCAACTTTCAAATGGGGCATCAGCATAGCCAACGTTGCCGACTTCTCCAAACCACCAGAAAAGCTTTCGTATCCTCAGCAAATAGGTATTAGACATGAATTCATATGCATGTTTTTATCATGGTGTGCATATGATCAATCGTTCACAAACACAAGGATACACATGCAGCACATAAGTATATATTCACAGTCTGTATTCAACAACAAGTGGAAATTTATTAGTAATTTAAGTGTTCTTTTTCCTGCTTCGATTGCACCAGCTTATCAATTTCTCACTCTTACTATATGTTATGCAGCGGTTGCATGCACTGGAATTGTCTGGTCACGTTATAGCACCGTAATCATTCCGGTAGGTTTTACAATTGATACAATTGCCTGCCTTAGGAGATACAGATAATGATGATGTAATACCTCCAACAGTGTTGTATTGATTCTTTGCACAAATTTAATATAACAGAGACACTGTCAACACACATATGCAGAACACTTCTCTCAACTTGGTGACATTCATTTTCTTCATGCTTATTGCTTTGTGTGTGTGCATGTATGTAGCTTCTACAGATTTGAGTTAATCTTTCAACCAGGTTATCATATCTAAGGTTTGAGCATGTGTTTTGACCAGTTCATGTGGTTGATTGTAATAGTGATATCATGAATTATATATCGAAATTTCTCCCCCTCTATTGGTTGTGCGAAATGAGGGAAGAGGAATAGCAGGTATCAGGAAATGAATAGCTTTCCACAAGTGTCTCTTCGATTTCTTCACAAATTACCGGTCTTTATCTCTTATTGCTGCATTATTTCTAGGTTTCTCATCACCCAAAAGCAAAATGGGGAGTTTCATCTTAATCCTCTCTTTCTCTTGCTCTCTAGCTTTTGCTAAAATCACCTTTTGCTCTAGTTTCACTGTGTGCATCCCTGGAAAGAGTGAAGTTGAATGCCGTAGAAATATATGAACTCCAGGTTTATGCTATGATCCGATCTTTTAATCAATGATTCTCTCCCGAAAAAGATAAAAGTAAGAAGTAGGGAAGTCTGATCTTTCTTTTTTATTATTGTGTCTGGAATGATATACGAGCCTCCTTTTTGTTGCATGTAAGGTCCTTAATAACATGATGCCCCCCCCCCCCCCCCCAAAAAAAAAAAAAGTACATGTGCATGCTCTCATCCTTTATTATTATTATTATTTATTTTTTATTTTTATAACAAAACCGTAAAACTTCATTAATCAACAAAAAGGATTACAAACATAAATCAAACCACAAGGTTTGAGATAAAAAGTCTGAAATACAATCCCCCACATGGTAATTCTATCAACCCTTCTCGCA
This sequence comes from Carya cathayensis, assembly GCA_011037825.1. NCBI lineage: Eukaryota > Viridiplantae > Streptophyta > Magnoliopsida > Fagales > Juglandaceae > Carya > Carya cathayensis. The sequence continues at coordinate 432,811 of QGSO01000303.1, forward strand.
TACTGAGCAAGACAATGAGCAGCCATATTTGCTTCTCTATAAACATGTTGAAAAACACATTCCCTAAAACAAGAAGACAGATTTTTAATCTCTGAATAAAAACCACCCAGCATTGAGTTTTCCATGCTGCCCTGTTGTACTGTTTCAATTGCCAAGAGACAATCACTCTCCACTTGAATCTTTTCTATGCCCATAATTGCACACAACTGAAGGCCACGAAAGAGAGCAATCACCTCGATGTGCTCTGGATCAGCAACATCCCCCTCTGCACAGCTTGCAGCCATAATAACACTACCCATGCTGTTCCTCAGAATTGCACCTGTCCCAGCTTTATCCATTTCTGCAAACACAGCACCATCAACATTCAACTTGAGCATTTCTGGATCCGGAGGCTTCCATTTATACATATCTCTCACTTGCTGCCTTGATTGTTTCCGAACTCCTCTATAACTTTTCAGAAGTGAGATTGCATGTGCAGCAACTTGATGAGGAGGAATGAGCAGCTGCTCATGAAAGAACTAATTCCTCCTGTGCCAAAACCCCCATGCCAAAGCAAAAAAAGTAGCCAAACTGTCATACTTTTTAGCTTCACAAAGAGCAAATGCCACATCAAAAACATTCAAATAATTATCAATAACAAAAGTAGGAAGAAAATCTGTCCAGGTCCTCTTTAAATGCACACAGCTAACCAAGTTACCAAAGCAGGTATAATCCTTCTCTTTCAACATTACACAAGCTACAAATCCCATCATTTGGAGCATGCTTCATTATTAGATTCTCATTTGTAGGCAAACCACCCTTACAAGCACGCCAAGCAAAGATCTTAATCTTATTGGGCACAGGCATTTTCCATGGCTGTTTCCTCACTACTCCCTGGGCACTTGCAGATGAAGACTCAGCTTCTTGTGAACCCTGCTGATCTAATATAAACCTGTAGCAACTTCTGACAGTAAACAAACCACTTCTCTCATAGCCCCATACTCTCCTGTCAGCCCCATTACCAGCACACACAGCAGTTTTCAGAACATCCTCCATAATACTTGGCTTAAAGAGAGCTCTAAGTTTACTCACATCCCAAGTTCTAGAATTTTCACAAAAAAGGGAACTCACACAATCATGCCTGCTATCTTCACCAATCACATTTCCTTCTTTAACTAGAGCATTATGACCCGGGATCCATTTATCAAGCCAAATGTTAACAGAATTCCCATCACCTATCCTCCATCTACAACCCTCCACCACCCATTTTTTAGCTTCCCAAATACCTCTCCATGTATCCTTCTTGCCCAAACCAGCCTGCATAAAAGTTGAATCCGAGAAGTACTTAGCTTTGAACAAACTGTGCAGTAGAGTATTTTCCTCTTGAAATAATCTCCACCCTTGTTTAGCTAACATTGCCAAATTGAAAACCCTCAAATTTTTAAACCCCATCCCTCCCCATGACTTCATTACGCACATTTTGTTCCAACTCAACCAATGAATTTTCCTCTCATACTTCTTTTGCCCCCACCAAAACCGAGCCATCATACCTTCCAATTAAGCACACAAACTTGAAGGAAGAAGGAAACAACACATAGTGTAAGAGGGTATAGAAAGAGCCACTGCCTTTAACAACAGTTCCTTACCACCCTGTGAGAGTAACTTCTTCTTCCAGGTTTGTAATTTCTGCCAAACTCGTTGTTTAATGGATTGAAAAGCTTGAGCTTTTGACCTCCCAATGATTGGTGAAATACCTAAATACTTCTCATACTGCTGTACTTCAGAATTTTCCGACAAATGTTTTATCTCCTCTTGAACTCCCCTAGGCACATTAGCAGTAAACACCATGGCTGTTTTTTCATGATTTATACGCTAACCAGAAACAGCCTCATACTTCTCTAGAATAGCTTGAACTCTCCTATTCTCTTCAACCTCAGCCTTGCAAAACACCAAACTGTCATCTGCAAATAGCAAATGGGTAATTTTTGGAGCCCCTCTACAGATTTTAATGCCTGAAATATTCTGCCTCATACTAGCATCTTTCAAGAGAGTAGTCAGCCCCTCAGTACACAAAAGAAATAGATAAGGGGACAAAGGATCCCCTTATCTAAGTCCTCTAGAAGGAATAACTGGACCCTTAGGCTCACCATTAATCAGTACAGAGAAAGACACAGAACAAACACACATCATAATCATTTTAACAAACTCTTGGCAAATCCCATCACCTCCATAATGGATTTCAAGAAGCCCCACTCGACTCTATCATATGCCTTACTCATGTCTAACTTCAACGACATAAAGCCCTTCTTGCAATTTTTCTTAAGCTTCAAAAAATGCATTACCCCATAGGCAATCAAAACATTATCAGTAATTAAACGCCCTAGAACAAATGCACTTTGACTTTCCCCAATAATGTTGGGTAACACCATTTTCAGCCTATTTGCAAGGACTTTAGGAATTAACTATTTTTTTGATAAATAAACAAATTTTATTGATCAATGGCAAAGCCAGTATTACATCTCTAACGCCCTAACTAGGTAGGCACATTAGATATAAGAAAATCATGCATGGCCATGCCATTAAAATCCACCGCAATCGCCCAATTACAAAGTGTTCTAAAAAATAAAAGTTTAAACTCCTCCACTGATCTTTCCTGGTTACACAAACTATAGGTCTATAATCAGCCACTCGAACAGGAAACTTCTTCTTAGGAATTAAAGTAATAAAAGTATGGTTCAAAGTTGAAGGGAAAGAACCTGAATTAAGAGCATGCAAAACAACTGTAGTAACTGAGTTCCCTGCCACATGCCAATATTTTTGGAATAATATTGGAGACATGCCATCTGGGCCTGGGGCTTTGGAAGGGTTCATTTGCTGCAATGCCTCCTTGACTTCAACTTCAGTGAATTCTCGGCATAACTCTTCATTCATGTTTGAAGTGACTTTGCCTCTCAAAGCATGAAGAAATTCCAGGGAAGCACTTGGGTTGGCAGTAGTAAACAAGTCTTCAAAATAATCGAGGATCACCTTATCTTTACTAGGCCCCTCTTGCCACTGACCACTATCATCTTGAATCCTCACCAGCCTGTTCTTTTTTCTCCTTTGTGAAGCTTTCATATGAAAATATCTCGAATTTTGATCTCCTTCTTTTAACCACAACGCCTTTGACTGTTGTCGCCACATGATGTCATCCCTCTCCAACCAGAGTTGTACCTCTTCTCTTGCCCTATTCAGCACAAAAGAATCAAAACCATGACTATCTTCATACAGCCTTTTTAACTGCAGTTTTGCTTGCTGAAGCTTGGTCTGAACATGACCAAAATTATTCCTATTCCAGGCACTCAGTTTCACCCCACACTCTTTAATCATCTCCACTACCTCCTCCATAGTTGATTGGGAGCTACTCCTTCTCCATTGCTCTTTAATAATTTCTTCACAATTTTGATCCCCCACCCACATTTCCTCAAATCGAAAGAGTCGTCTGGTTTTAGGAATCTGAATCTCCCCCTCCAATTGAACCCAAATGGGAAGCTGGTCTAAATATGCCACAACACCATGACTCACTCTAGCATTAGGAAAAGAATTACACGAAGTCGAATTTGCTAGAAACCTATCAAGTCTTTCACTGATACAATGAATTCCCTCCCTTCTAACCAATAAACTTATAACCAGTAACACCCAAATCATGCAGACCACACTCCTCCACAACATCCCGAAAAGCTTCTAACTGTCTCTCAGGTCTAGGTTTGCCTCCCTGTTTTTCATGATGAAACAGAATTTCATTCAGATCCCCCATCACTAGCCAAGCCTCCCCATTCGACCGACATAGACCCCTAAGGAGATCCCAAGTTCTATAACGTAAATGAGTCTCAGGGAAACCATAAACAGCGGTTAGAAACCATTTGCCCCCATCCACTACAGCATCACACATTTTGAAGGGGGAAATGAAACAGTCAGTAATAAAAAGAGAGGAAAAAACACTTTATGCTGTTCTAATTCCGCTGTAGTTACTGAAGAATATTCTTATTCATAAAGAAAATAATGTGGAATTTTCATTTTTTGTTCACTTCTTGATATTGCTCAATGAGATTTTTATGGGGTGGAAGTTTGTGCATAATTCTAATTCTCAATTGGATTTGATTTCAATTTGCAGAAGAATTGGAACCTTTTTAGTGTAAATATTGCAATGGCAGGGACGGGACTCTACCAACTTTCACGCAAAATAAGGTAAGTTGGATTGAATTATTGTGATCTATTTAAGTTCTTTCATCCTTGTTGAAGTTAATGGACTTGAGACACCTCGTATAGGGAAAAAAAATCTGTGAATGGTTAGTTTTAACTGATCAATTCATTTTCATAATAAAAGGTGTTGAAAGAGGGAAGATGAAAGGTCTTAATTGTTTAATTTGGAACGTGGTAGGATTTTCAATTAAACTTGTTGAAAACTCTAATGGGAAATGTCGTAGATTTTCTTGCTGTAATGTTTTCTTCATGTTTTACATGAATGTCTTCATGGCTCCCACCCCACCCTTTTAACCTTTTTCAGGCACGATTATTTCTCGGATGAAGAAGTAGCTGTTGCACAAGAATGATGACGAAAAGTTATAAACTTCCTTTTGCCTCCTTTCCTTGCATATTATTCAAGAACCTATACTATCATGCTTCTATCCTTGTGTATTTGTAACTTTGTTGATTGTCCTCTACTGGTAAACAAGCTATAAATAATTGAGCCCTTGAGCATTCAAAGTTCCCAAATTGAGTGATAGTTTCTAAAAAACACTTGTTTTTATCTTTGTGAAATATCGTGATTGTAACAAATGCAGTCCACAATTCCATCTAGTTTGTCATCTCGAGGCCCATGGAGAGATTGCTTGAATTTTTAACTGGTTGCTAATAGATCCCACGTTCCTATCATTCAATTGTGCTCGCTGTGTACAGGACTTGGAAATGGTAGATAATCGAGATGTTGGTTAATTTCTCCAATGTGGAGGAACTTAACGTTTTTAAGGTCTTCGATAAAATCTTATCGGATTCTTTGCCCGGGAAGATTAATATGTTGTGCTTGAAACTTCTTGCGTCAAGTTTGGACAATGACATGGTATGCATGTTACACCTCCACACAGTGCCTTGTGTCAAAAACATTATCATAATAGTAAATTGCATGTTTCATGGGACATATTATAATGAATCGGTTCTCAAAACCAGCCTGGTGCAGCTAGTTAAACTAGTATTGCTAAGGCTCTTAAATTCAAAAGCGACGTTAGTTGTCATCATATTTTCAGTATTCTCTATGGTAACTGATTGAATAATTAGTTATTTTCCCCCTTATCTTTTGATAATTTGACGTCATATCAGAAAGCTATGGTTAAAGAATACATTTTTCTAAACGGAATATCTTAATCACAAGGGCAATCTAGCCGGATCGACTGTAGAGTTACCAATGGTTTTCTAACAATAAGCTCCTGCATCAAACAGAGGGTCCATCATCGATGGACGGGAATTCCTTTTGCGGCTGTAACACCAAGGACACCATATATGAATGAAGCACGATAGGAATAATGCTCAAATGTGCAACGATATTCGAATTCAGCTGATATTTAAATCATGTGCATAAGCCTTGCCCTTCATAGGCGTCATTTAACCAAAACCAAGAGTTCATTTCAATCTAATAATTGAAGAAGCATCAGTATTTTGACCTACTTTATAAGACATTTCACCTGCTGCCTTCTTGACGAGAAATTATATATTAATATCAGCGGTGCAATTCACATGCTGCAGACTAATATCAGAACTTAAAGTAGTTAAAAGAGTTCTAAGATTGATTCATTAAATTTCCGTTTCACTTTGTAAGTCCAGCATGTCCAAGCTTAGAAGTTCTCAGACAAAGCTAAAGAGAAACATTCCATTGTCATCTCCTAAAGACTAAAACCAAATCGATACAAATTGCAATCAGCTCAGTAAGGAAGCATCAATTGAAGAATAAAGTACATGCTTATGCCACTAGAATACGCTTGCCTATAATGGCCAGTGGCTCAATATGTCAATAAAAAATTGTCTCTTTGAATCAGGCACAAACAAGTGGATTGCCGACCATCATGCCCTCAGTCGGCAACCTTAAACCCAAGGGCTGCCATCAAGCATGTCCCAACACTACCTGCCCTGCCTTCCCTCTCCTACTAACTATCTCTCATCTGATCAGTTTTGAATCAGGCTCGTGGTCACCATCATGCCCCTTCAAGCCTAAACTCAAATCCAAAGTGCTTTCATTCAGATCTTGGCATACTACTTGATTATTTTCCTGAGACAAAAATAATAATTGGATTCAATATTACATGTAACCTTTCAGTAAGACATGAAGCAGATAGTTTATATGTAATTTAGGATTGATCTCAATCCTGCAATGGAAAGCAGACTTTGAAGCAAAAAATTTTTCCTGTACCAATCTTTGGGAATGCAGCCAGAAATCAGAGACAATGGATTACTCCATCTTATTCAACAATTCTCTTTTATAACTATAATTCAGAGTTTAAAAATAAAACCCCGTGTTTCTGAAGTTTTAAGGCAGAACATATAGCTAGGTAAGTGGCAGGATTCTGCAAGTGACCTTCACTGAATCACTATTCTCGCTTTTCTTTCCTTTCCTTTCCTTTCCTTTTTTATGCTAAAGCAATGACCATGATTAACTAACTAAATTTGAGCATTGCCCTTATCCATCAGTACACAGTTTTTCTGTTCAGCTCACTTTGTGTGATGTTTGAGCACAAGTTATGTACATTACATACAATATTCCCACCAAGAGTTTTACCTACCCACGTAAAGATGAAAACAATGTGATGTGTAAGCATTTTCACCTTACTTTCCTCCATTGGCAAATCATTAATGTCAGGTTTTTCATCCAAAATGTCTCCCCTGGGGGTGGACTCAGTATCAATTGATTTAGAATCGTCATCAACCTTTTCAGCAGCTTCGTTTTCGGCATCCTCATTCTTCTGTTCCTCTAGAACGGCAATCTGCACAGCTCAACAGCCAAAATGACCATGAATCCACAAAGCCCGTAACAACAAACAAAACATACTATTCGATGGGAACCAATCTAGAGATAAATCTTCCATGATGGGTGATCATTTAGGACATACTGTTAAGTTGCCTTTTATAGAACATGTTTTCCACCAAACCATTCATTAAAACACACAACAATTACGACCACACACAGAAGAAGGGCTTGTTTGCAATTCTACTCTTCCCAGGCACCAGCATAGAAGCTCACTTCCAGCATTACTAACACATACGGGAGAAAGGTATTGCCGTAGCCTTTTCTTTCTTTCCTTTTTTGTATTCAGACAGCAGTAAAAAGTACTTAAACATGCATTCGCCCATTTTGTTCATATGAAATTTTTTTATCAGTGAAACAAAGATTTTATTGATGATATAAATAGGCATAGCCCAAATACATGGAACATATACAAGAGTGACACCTAAGCATGATAGTAGGGGGAAAAAAGACCAAAGATTGAATCTCCGGTTATCCGGAATTAAAAATCTCTAATTCCCACCAACAAGCAACAATCATAAACTATAGTTACAAATCATGTCACAAAGCCTCAATTTCCCTGTAATGTTTAGTGAGACATACACGTTTCAGGACTATTTTCAACAGAGTATCCTCTTCTACTTAAAAGCAGCCCCGGAATGACATTAATGATGCTTGATTCAATTCAGAATGCATTACGGCAGGATGTCAATCTCTTTTCTCATATGTCATTCAATAATAAGATAACTTTAAAATAGTCATAAAGAAAAAGATTAGATATGGCACACAAAAGATGCGTCAGTATGTATGTAGGTCAGAAGTTAGAACTGCAAATAAGAGGGAAAAAAATAATATCACATCTTGTTTTTACAACTGTGTCAATGAGCATTGGAGAAGTACAGCTTAACCTCATGCCTACAAAATTATCACATAAAACATCTTGCATTTCCAAATCTATTACATTTAAATTGCCCAGTCTATGGTTTCACAAACTTCAAACCACTAAAATCAACACGTTAAAATACCAAGCCAACGGTTTATTTCAAAATGGAAAGTCCAACCAGCGACCACATCCAGCCCTGAGAACAAGACTTGAGATGTTGCAAGGTTTAAGTTGCCACACACAAGACCAACCCATACATAACCTTTTTTTTTTTTTCCATACACAAGACCATTGTAGATAATCACATCATCAATTGTGTCCTTTTAGCAGAATAGACCGTTAAAAAATAAAATGCTTTGTAAGCATGAAAGAAATCTTCTACAACCCAGATAAATCTATCAGCATCTATTTCTCTTAAAAAAACAGATAAAATGATTAAAATCCATCATAGCTTGTCTTCACAATCTTATGAACCAACAATGCAGCCAATACAAAAAGGGTCCATGGTGTTCTTCCAAACATGTTGGGAGGTTGTGAAAGAGGACATCATGAATGTGTTCCAGGAATTTTTCCACGCTGGAAAATTCAAGAAAAGTCTGAATGCTACTTTTATCGCTCTTATTCCGAAGAAATCTGGGGCCTCGGAAGTGAAGGACTTTAGGCCCATTAGCCTAATCAACGGGATTTACAAAATCCTTGCCAAGTTGCTTGCTAACAGACTAGGGGAGGTCTTAGGAAAGATCATTTTAAAGCCTCAAAATGCCTTTATAAGGGGTCGTCAAATTCTGGACTCCGTATTAATAGCCAATGAATGTCTAGATAGTAGATTAAAATCTGGTATTGCAGGGATTATTTGCAAACTAGATATGGAAAAAGCATATGATCATATAAACTTGAACTTCCTTCTTTATCTATTGCAGAGATGTGGCTTTGGGGAGAATGGCGTATGTGGATCCGATGGTGCATCTCAACAGCAAGATTTTCAGTCCTTATCAATGGCAGCCCGGAGGGTTTCTTCAACAGCTCTCGAGGTTTACGACAGGGAGATCCTTTGTCCCCACTTCTCTTTGTTATCATCATGGAGGCCTTGAGTAGGATGTTAATGGCTCTGGTTACCAACGGCTTTATGACTGGTTTCTCAGTGGGTGACTTGAATAGGGGCCTTATCTCTATTTCTCACTTGCTTTTTGCAGATGATACATTAGTTTTCTGCAAGGCAGACAAAGAACAACTTAGGGCATTGAAGGCCCTTCTTCTATGCTTCGAAGCAGCGTCAGGATTGAGAGTGAATTTTAATAAATCAGAATTAGTGCCAGTCGGAAGGATCAGTACTACTCAGCAGTTGGCTAGCACACTGGGCTGTAAGGTTGTTTCTCTCCCTATGACCTATTTGGGACTACCGTTGGGGGCTACTTCACGATCCTTACCTATCTGGGACTCAGTTATTGAGAAAGTGGAAAAAAGACTGGCAAGGTGGAAGAGACTGTACTTGTTGAAAGGAGGTTGTGTGACTCTTATCAAAAGTACTCTCTCTAACCTACCAACTTATTTCTTGTCTCTATTCCCAATTCCAGCTTCTGTGGCATCACGCATTGAAAAACTTTACCGAGATTTCTTATGAAATGGGATGGGGGATGAATTTAAGTTCCACTTAGTCAAGTGGGATAAGGTATGCAGACCACTCTCATCAGGTGAATTGGGGGTAAAGAACTTGAGAACATTTGACCGAGAACTTCTAGGGAAATGGCTTTGGAGATATAATATGGAACTGGAAGCACTATGGAAATTAGTCGTTGACTGCAAACATGGTAGCACATGGGGGGCTTGGTGTACTAGAGAGGGGAATGCCCCTATGGTGTGGGGATTTGAAAACACATCAAACGAGGGTGGGGAGTGTTTGCTAACCACACTCGATTCTTGGTGGGGGAGGGGACTTGTATAAAATTTTGGAGGGACACCTGGTGTGGGGAGGAGGCATTGAAGGACGTGTTTCCAACCGTGTTCCGAGTGGCATGTGAGCCAGAAGCTTCGGTGGTAGACCTCTTGGTTCGTTCAGGGGATCAAATCCAATGGAACATCACTTTTAGTAGAGCAGCCCAAGATTGGGAAGTTGACAGTTTTGAGGCTTTTTTCAACTTAGTGTACTCTACGAAGCTTAATGGCATGCGTGAAGATAAGCTGTGGTGGACACCTGCGGGTAAGGATTGTTGTGAAAATGATGACAATAAAGTGAAAATAAAGAATATGAAAGAGAAAATCACACACGACACACAGATATACGTGGTTCGGCAAATTGCCTACGTCCACGGGAGCTGCAGAGGATTTTATTGCTTGAGGAATCACACTACAATGGAGGGACGAAATACTGTTCACCAACAGTGTTGTACAGTACGGCCATAAGTGTAGAAAACACTTATTTATAGTGAAACGGCGGAAAAAAGCCCTAGATCTGAAATTATATGATGTTCGCTCGAGCGGCGTGTCGAGCGCGCGTCAAGCGAACTCCCTTCCGCAACGGCTCGAGCTCACTGTCGAGCGGACATCGAGCGTTCAACTCTGCCTGATTTCGCTCGAGCGGCGGCCTTTTGCCGCTCGAGCGAAGTGGACCAGACTCCACAATACCCAACAAAGGATAACTTCTCAGTTCGCTCATTCTATAAGTCCCTTACAACCACACCAAATATTCATTTCCCTTGCAAAGATTGTGGAGGAATAAGGCGCTTCCCAAAGCACTTTTTTTCGTTTGGACAACGGCCTTGGGTAAGATTTTGACTACAGATAATCTGCGAAAGCGCCGGATAATTATTGCAAACTAGTGTTGTATGTGTAAGAAAGCCGATGAGACAATGGATCATCTGTTGTTACATTGTGAGACAGCTAGAGCCTTGTGGTGAGAAGTGTTCAACAGAATCGGATTAAACTGGGTGATGCCTGCTACGGTGGCTGAGTTATTGGCTAGTTGGGGGATGCCAAGTGGACTTTCACAGATCAAAGATGTGTAGAAAATGGTTCCAGTCTGCATTATGTGGTGCATATGGTGAGAGCGTAACGAGCAGACTTTCGAAGATAAGGAGCGGACATTAGTGGAGCTTCGCTCTCTTTTTTTCACCTCTCTATTCCTTTGTGCCATTGCTGTAGATTTCAATGGCCAAAATATTCACGATTTTCTTATGTCTTCTTTAGCAACTTAGATAGGTCTTATCTTGTATAACTTCTTATTTACTTGGGTTATGCCTATTCGTATTAAAACTATCGTTTACCTATCAAAAAAAAAAAAAAAAAGGGTCCATTGCATAAAGATACATCATGAGAACCAATCTACAAACAAGCGTTCTTAAAGTAGCAGTGCTATGGTAATAAACCGTAAAACTTTAACTCGGGCTACCAAGTATTTAAGTCTTTGGAAAACTTGGGACTTCTGTATAAGAGTTTTATTTAAACTCTTTGTCTCACACACCCATCTTAATAGAGTTTAGAATAACTCAAAACTTATCAATTAATGGATGAGTTATAATGGAATAAAAAAAACTCCTAAGAGATAAGATTAAAACTCTATATCTCTAATTATAGTCAGATACAAAATCTGAAATTTCTTGATGGTCAAAAATCTATAAATAAGACTGAAGGTTTCAAGGGTTCTCATCTACAACATCAGAGTGCTTTTAGCTATCGTGAGATACTTAAGAGACAAAGTTGCTAGGGTGATCCTTCCCTCATAGCCAGATCTAATTCTTCATCGAACTGATGGAAAAATGTACGTGTTCATTTATCATTGTTTTAGTATTGTGGATCATAGAAAATCAAAGATCCAATTATTAAAGTTCATGTTAAAATATTTAACATTCTGGGCATTGGACTCTCACCAATGTTCATGTTATAGAAGCCAAACTTTCTATGGCTAAAATTTGAGTGTTGAAAACATGTTGTATAGAGAATGACAACATGGTTATTTGTACTTGAATATTTGTATCTCTTATAAATAGCTGAGCCAAAATCATCACTAAAATGGCAAAGATATAAGCCTCCTCGCCCCCAACCCAAAAAAGGAATGGCTATATACACGTGCAAACAAAATTACAGTGTACATACACATGGAGTCATATCCAACAAGCACTCCTCAAAAGCTTTTCAACTAGATATGCCAAGTACACTTATCCACATGGCATATCCACACATGGAGTCCTAACAAAGCTAAAGTCTCAACATTAATGTTCTTACTTATAAAAAAAAAAAAAAAAGTCTTAACATTAATGTAATCTTCAAGTCCACATGGTAACATGTTAACGGTCCTTATAACGACTCATAACTGAAAATTCAAAACATTCCAGTATAGTAAATGACAACCAATCCCTTTTCATTTTTACCTATCAAAAAGTAAATGACAACCAATCCCCAATCAGCTCAATATTTTGTTTCCCTTTCTTTTCCAGTACATCCACTAAACACCAACGCAAAAGTACTAAAAGAAGACCCCAAGTCATCCAAAAAATTCTTCCAAGCCATAAACCAAAACCCTGAAAATGATACTTACCCAAAAACCCAGATCACATATCAGCTTCCACAGACCTAAACCCACAATTCTGCGAATATCCCAAAAACCAGGTCACTCGTTTACAGACCATTTTCTCAAATAACCCAAACCCATAATGCTTTGGTAAAAATAAAAATCCCAGCAAACACCCACATGACCGAATTCAAATACTGAAACCCAAATAAAAATATGAAGATCCCAATAAAATAATAACTAATTGAGGGAAAATTACCGGAATGTATTTGAATTTACGACGAGGCGGTTCCTCCGGAGCAGCCGCTTCGTCTTCCTTGCCGGAATTCTTGTCACCGTTACTGTTATTGCCGTTGTTGCTCTGAGTGATTGGGGTCCACTTGTAAAGCAGTAGATGGGAACCGTTATTACCGTTGGTCGTGCCGTTGCTTTTGTTGTTTTGGTTGTGAATCTGGTGAGAGTGATTGGTAGTGGTGGTGGTGTTGTTAGAGGCAGCACTATTAGATGGCGCTACGTGGACCCACTTCTTCTTCCACTTCCTCACTGCCCCATTGAACACCGTGGCCGGTCCGTACCGAGTCGAGGAGCGCCCCAGTCGGGCCCCCACCCCCTCCATGATTCGCGGATCTAAATCGGTTCCGACAGGGCGTCCGATCCCCTCGACACACCGCAAAAATTAATAAATCTTCTTTTTTTCCTCTCTTTTTCTTTTTCTTTTTTTTCCTATTTCTCTGTCTGAAATGGATGGATTTCTAAGTTTGGCTGTGATTTGGTAGCCAAGTCGGGGCCTTGACTAATTTGAAACTATTAGGACCATTCAAAATGTGGACTCTTTTTCAGATTTCGGCGACTAGATTTTTATTACATGACTTCTACACTATACATCCCTTAAAGAAAACATAAATAAATAAAATATAAAAAAATGTGTAGTATAAGGCTTATTAAAAGTATTCCTATCAAAAAATTAAAAATATAAATAAAAAATGATAGATAGAATTTAAGGTTTTAGTCTTTCTTTTTTATTCTCGGACACTATTTTGTTAAAAGATTTCTTTCATTCTCTATTCAAACTTCTTTTGAGCAGCAGGGCATTTTTGCTTTATAAGAAAATTCATCTCATCATTTTATCTTAGTTTTAATTATATAAAATACACAACAGAAACTCTTCGGAACGGTCATGCCGTTCTCAATACTTAAGCGGCAACCAATGGTAGCCTGACACGTCATTAATTCTCATCCCAAAACAATGGACCACACCACAGGAGATAAGCAGTGTCTTATATGTAAAAATAGAGGGAAAATCTGAAACTCAACATCGCAGCCCCCACCCGAAAGTTCGCACCTCCCACTTCGGAAGTTCACACCTCAGGCCGTCGCAGCCTCCAGTTCAGGCCGTCGCAGCCTCCAGTTCAGCCTGTTACAGCCTCCAGTTCAACCCTTTCAGCCCCTTCAACCTTGGCATCCTCGAAACAGTCTTCTTCGAATTCAGCCTCCATCGTTGCACATGGTTGGTTTACTATCCACTAATTTCTGGTTTTAAGATTTTGAACCTCTTGGCTTTAGTAGGAGATTTATTAAATTATTGTTTTGAGTAATTTTAGTTTTTGGGTTTTATTTCATATGACATTCAGTATATTTAAAAGACATATTTTTTTTGAGGAATTGCAGAAAACCATGAATTTAGATCAGAATTCGATCTTGTTCTAAAATCCATGAGTTACTGGTTCTAATTAATACTTGGGTATTTACTCTTTTGGATTAAGTGCTATAGCTATTAAACATGTTGCTTGTTTACATCTGCTAAGGGCTATTAAACAAGCTGGACGATCTATTGGCAATATAATTAAAAAAATTATTACTTTTTTCATGTTGTTTCATCTTTGAAAATATATATTATTTAGAGCATATTGGTAATGTATCTTGGATGACTTTATAATTACCTCGAAAACAAAACAGATAATTTGCTAGATTGGATAAATTTACAGTTCTCATTTTAATTCATAGTTTTTTACAAGAATTGTTATGCTTTTATATTTTATATTTTTTTGTAGGATTTTCTGTCGAGTTCGGATAGTGATGAACTTGAGATAATGATGAGTAGAAATTGTCCTGAAGTTAAAGATGTTAGTAGTGATGCTGAAATTGGAGTACAACAAAATGATATGAATGTGGATGTGGGAAACTGTGTGAATGTGGGAGATGAAGTGAATATGGAAGATCGAGATCGAGTGGTGGAAGATCGAGTGAATGTGAAAGATGGAGTTAATGTGGAAGTGGAAGATGGAGATGAAGTCAATAAGATTTCCAGTTCGAGTAGTGGACTTCTTGAACCATTCGTTGGGAAGGAGTTTGATGAGGTAGAAGATGCTCAAGCATTTTACAAGGCATATGCAAGACGAACGGGTTTTGCAATGAGGACCAACCATACTCGATTATCAAAAGATGACAGAAAACTGGTTCTAGTAGAGTATGTTTGCTCAAGGGAAGGATTTCGGCGTGAAAGTCGGAAGCAAATAGAACGAAAAATTCCTGAAGCTGCTGAAACAAAGATTGGGTGTAAAGCAACGATGTGTATAAAAAAAGATTGTCAAAAGTGGACAGTATGCAAGTTCATCCGTGAACACAACCATGAGTTACTTACACCGAGAAGCACTAGTTTGCTTCGTGGACATAGAGGCGTAACGCGTGTCCAAAAAAAACTCATTCTCACTTTGAATGAGTCCGGTGTACCAACGAGGAAGATAATGTCGGTGTTGAGCAAAGAATCAGGTGGTGATTTTAACATTGGATGCATTGGTAAGGACGTGGAGAATTATTTGGGAAATAAAAGAAGGAAATTGTTTGAGGAGGGAGATGCACAAAGGTTGTATGCCTACTTTCTTGATAGGCAGTGTAAAGAACCTGGATTTGTGTATTCCATGCAAGTTGATGAGAATGGGTGTATGGGAAGTTATTTTTGGGCAGATGCAAGATCAAGGGCTGCATATCAATATTTTGGAGATGTCGTCATGTTTGATGCGACGTACTTGACAAATATTTATAAGATGCCGTTTGTGCCATTTTCAGGAGTTAATCATCATCACCAAACTATAATGTTCGGTTGTGCGTTGTTAATTAATGAAACAGCTGAATCCTATATTTGGCTATTGAGAACATGGCAAGAGGCCATGCTTGGGCGTGCTCCTTCAACCATAATTACTGATGATGACAAGGCGATGGCGAAGGCCATTAGTGAGGTACTCCCAAATACAACCCATAGGTTGTGCCTGTGGCATATTTTACAAAAATTTCCAGAACATTTAGCACATGTGTATAACAAGTTTCCGGAATTTCAAAAAGAGTTCCGTCATTGTATCCATGAGACAGTAACGACTGATGAGTTTGACCAGGAATGGAGTTCAATACTAGCAAAGTATGGTCTAATGGATAATGATTGGCTGCAAAATCTTTATAACCGACGGGATAAGTGGGTTCCAGCTTACTTGCGAACCACGTTTTGTGCCGGTATGTCGACAACTCAAAGGAGCGAGAGCATGAATAAATTTTTTAAAGATTATGTTCGTTCGAGCACAATGGTGAGTGATTTTGTGCATCAATACAAGAAAGCCTTAGATGCACGTTATTTCAAGGAGAAAGAGAAGGACGTGCGAACAAAATCCACACGTGTGATTATGAAAACCTTATGGAAAATTGAAGAAGATGCGGCCTCAATCTATACAAGGAAGTCGTTCATTATCTTCCAGGATGAGCTATTTAATAGCCAACGATACATTCGGACCAAAGTTGGACAAGATGGTGAAAGTAAGATATACGGAGTCAAACCGAATGACAAAGAAAAACCTATTTATCATGTGACCTTGGAGAGTGAAGAATTGATGGCAATATGTACATGTCATATGTTTGAGTTTGTGGGGATTCTTTGTCGGCATATCCTATGTGTCCTTGGGAAGAAATTGAAATTAGATTTGTTGCCACGTCATTATATTCTAGAGAGATGGAGCATCAATGCTAAGAGCCGGGCTATTCTTGACATACCAAATTCTGATGGGCATGTACTGACACAGGATAATCCAATGTTGAGAAAAAGTAAATTGATGATGCAATTCTATGATATTGCCGAACTTGGCTCACAATCAATCCAATTTTGTCAACACCTCTCTCTTGCCTTAGACAAGGTCCACAAGGAGTTACTCTTAATGGAACAACTTGAAGGAGAAAAAAATTTGATAGATGGAAACATATCAATGAATGAGTCACAAATGTTGACCTCACAAGTTGTATCAAATTTTTCACAAATTTTACAAGATCCTCCACGGGTGGCAAGTAAAGGTCGACCAAAATCGTTGAGATCAAAAAACCAGAAAGAGACTTAAGCCACGAAGAAAAGGCGTTGTAGCGTTTGCAAGACTGAGGGTCATTGTAAGAACAATTGTCCTTCAGTGAGGTTGGTTTAAAGTTTGAAAATTTGATTCTGGTACAATTTTAATTAGTTTGACAAAATTTTTTTATGGTTTATAATCGTTTATGTAGGGATCTTGGGGATACAACTGGTAATATATCTAAAAGCTTGGACCCATCGGTTCAAATATAAGGTTGGTGTGCAAGTTCGTGTTATAAATTATTTTTCATAATCGACTGTCATTTTATGGTTTTTTTAAAATATTCTGATTCGATATAAACCTTTTGTGCCATTTTTTGTTACAGTTAAAAAGAGAGAAAAAGCACTTGGTTGCCTTAGAGGACTGCGTTGGAGGAGTGCGGTGATGATATGAAGAACAGAGCATGTCAATGGAAGATTCAAATATGTTCATAATGTAATGGAAATGGTTTTTTGGTTGTTATGTATGTGTACTATGAGATTTTGGAGATGTTAACATGATATTCATCATGTAATGGAATTGATATTGGTAATGTTATGTGAAAAGGTTGTATGTTTAAATTCAGATTTTTGTGCCTGTAGAACTTGGGAAGTTGTTATGTTTATTTCAGATTCTGGTACTGTTATGTTGTATTTATAATGCAGTATTTATAATGCAGTTTATATAATGCAGTTTGTAGAATTTCTTGATATAATGCAGTATTTATAATGCAGTTTGTATTTATAATGCAGTTTATTTTATGCAGTTTGTATTTATAATGCAGTTTATAATGCAGTTTGTATTTATAATGCAGTTTGTATTTATAATGCAGTTTATTTTATGCAGTTTATAATGTGTATTTATAATGCAGTTTGTATTTATAATGCAGTTTATAATGCAGTTTGTATTTATAATGCAGTTTATTTTATGCAGTTTATAATGCAGTTTGTATTTATAATGCAGTTTATTCTGTAAGAAAGTGATGGTGATCCTGGAATACACGCAGAATGTATTGATTATGTAATCTGAAATATGCTAAGAGTTGGGTGTATTTTCAGATTCTGTAATGGAACATCAATACAAGATTCAAATATTCAGATAATGTAATCCTCATGTATTTTCAGATTCTGTAATGGAAATGTATAACAAGATTCAGAAATTCAGATAAGAAATCCACATGTATTTTCAGAAGTACATCATTACATTTCCAAAATCAATATCATTACAGGAGTTCAGTACTAAGGATCTGAAATATTACAAAAATATTTCACAAATAGCCTAATGCCCATAGCTTGAAACAAGAAGCTTGGTTACATCACATAATTGTTGCTAGGATACAAATAAATTACAGCCAAAATCAGAACAAAACAACACCATGACTAATATAAAGCTTTTAAGGTTTCCTTATACTTCTTCTCCATAGCGGTAAATTTGGCTTCCTCAGTCATCACACGTTCTTTCATTATTATGCTGTTCCTTCTTTGAGCTAGCTCCAATGTCATCTTGCAACATGTGTTTAGTTCCATTTCAAGATCTATCCATTGAAAAAATTCACATTGCTTGTTGATCTTATAATTTCGACAGTTGTAAAACCGTCTGCCAAAACTAGTAGCCTTGCCTGAAATCCTCAGCTTGGATGGAATTCCACAGTAGCACAATGGACTCTCGAAACTATCACTGCTGTCTTCGTATTTCATAATGCTCGATTCTGGATCACCTTACTGGTGAAAGTAAAAAAATTGTTAGTTGATCCTTTTAGCATAACCAGATCATGAAATAGTACTTGATAAAAAAAATAAAGTACAATAAGCAAAATCTTCAGATATGAAGAACAGTAGAAGAAATAAGATCAATACAATGTAAGTTTATATTAATGCTATGTTCAGATTTTGACCAAGCCCAGGCCCTTGTGCGCACGGTGGGTCTGTTGTTCAGATTATTATTATACGAGGCTTAGCGTCTTTTAAGGGCCTAGAGGGTGTTGAGCTTCTAGACACACTCATTACGTGTAAGGAAAATAAGAGATGAGAAGTATGGATGGAAGTATGGCTGTGGAGCTAAGGGCTGTACAAAGCTTTTCCATGCTGCTGAATTTGTGCATAAACATCTGAAGCTTAAGCACCCTTAACTTGTGATGGAATTGACTTCACAAGTGCGTGAGGACCTTTATTTCCAAAACTAAATGAAGTAAGTTTAAGTTTGTTTTTTTTGTTGATTTTAGACTTCAGCAGTATTTTATCAATGAGATGATGTTGCTTCATTAATTCATTTGATAAGCCATTTGCCAATGTCACATTTTAATTCAAAGTCTGCATTTGCCAATTCTCATTTTAATTCAAATTTAACAATGATGCTGCACTAAACAAGATTTCAAAGTCCACCTTTGAACTTAAACATAGCAAGCAAAGCAAGATCTTAATACAAATCAACCCATAGGCAAAGCAAGATCCTATACAAAGCAAAGCAATACACGCCAAAATAAACCCACAATCTGTACACGCCAAAATCAATCCACAAACAATCCAATTTTCAAAGTCCACCGTTGAACTTAAACAGAGCAAGCAAAGCAAGATCTTAATACAAATCAACCCATAGGCAAAGCAAGATCCTATACAAAGCAAAGCAATACACGCCAAAATAAACCCACAATCTGTACACGCCAAAATCAATCCACAAACAATCCAATGACACTGAACCACATTCAAACCCACTCTCAAAACCAAAATCATATTAGCTTAAAAGGCATACCAGGAGCAATGGAAAGCCATGCTGGTCAGGAGCAACAACGGAGAGAGGGGGCGGAGAGGAGGGCAGAGTGGGTTGGGTCGCGTTCCTCATGGGTTTTCCTCTCGGCAAAACTGGACAGAGAGAGACGAGAGGGACGCAGGGGTGGGGTTCTACGGCTCGATGGGAGGGAAGGAGGGAGGGAGGGAGTGGTGGGGCAGGGGCAAGGGCAAGGGCTCGGGCTCTACGGGAAGATATTCAGGAGTGGTGGGGCTTGGGTTTCGTGGAGAGAGAGAGAGGGAGAGAGGAAGATGAAAACCAGATCCGGTGGGGCTTGGGTTTCGTGGAGAGAGAGAGGGATAGAGGAAGATGAAAATGAGGGAGATGAAAACCAGATCCTCTGTCGTGCGGTCGCATGTTTTGAAAATTAAGTGTATACGTGGCATAACACAATTGGATGCCGTTTTTGAAAGCATGCAGGTTACGCCTGTTTGAAGATATTCTCAATACACAAATTGCATTAAAATTCCAAATAAAAATACAGAACAAAAGTACCTTTTATTTTAAATTTGGTTACCTTCAATCACACATATACAACACATTTAACTAACTCTGCCCGTTAATAAAAATATTTGATCACTATTGTTCAACACTTCAGATATTTCATCGTTAATTATATTCATTAATGCGTCACGCTTTAATGAATTATAAATAAAGTTTTCATGTTTAAATAGTCCGAATGTTACCCATTCGTATTTATAAATAAATATAATATATGCTGAGAATATATATATAATATATATTTATTTATTTATTTACCAGACAGACAGAACGCCGTCCCAAAAGGTTGCAAATTGTAATGAGCTACGCTTGCCGCTCTATTCTCCGGTATCTCAATGGAAACTCAGAGCTTGCTTTCAGGGTTGTGCGCAGACCCAACAATATTTTCGTCGTTTCGAAATGCGAAAAACCCGTTCTTTTTTGCGTCATCTCCTTCTTCTTCGGTATCTTTTTCTCAGTGCCGTAAATGGGTCCCCTACACAACCCCTCACTCTTCTCCTCAAAGGGCATGGTCGAAGCAGAGATTGAATTGTACTAATCGTGTAGAAAACGTTGGGGATTCTATTTCTCATGGAAAGGATTTTGAAAACGGGGTTAGAAGGAAAAAGCTTGCGGTTTTCGTCTCCGGTGGAGGGTCGAACTTCAGGTCCATTCACGAAGCTTCTCTGCGAGGATCAATTCTTGGAGATGTAGTTGTTTTGGTCACAAACAAACGAGGTTTCCTTTCTATCTTTGGTACCCAGTTTATCCTCATTTCGATTGTGCCGTGGAACTGTATCATCTTTTCAAATCCTGATGAACAGTAATTTAGTGGGGGTTTCCTCTTAACTAAAAAGTTTTTTTCCCAGCTGTTTTCTCTGCAATTTACTTGTAAATCATGTTTTATTTTGTATGATTAATCAGTACGTTGCTCATAATCACATGATATACGAGCATATTTCTTAAGTCTAAAATGTCCTTAATTACTTGGGTAGACCTAGACGATGGTTTCTTGTGCTCTCTTATTTCAATTTACAATGTGGCATCCGTAGTCACATAGTATGACAGGTCCTTGCGCTTCTGTTTCTTAAGAATGTCATACCTATGTTTAGTCCGGATTAGATTTGTTTTTTCGTGTGGCTGGATCTCTTCACTCTTAATGGAGTAGTTTCTGTTTGGTTTTATTGTGCGTGCTGTTTTTAAGAAAAAAACTGGGCCAGATATTAAAATTTGAGACTTGCTACAGATTGTAGCTATATAATTTCCTTGACAGGTGGTTGGAGTAAGTTCCAACTTATAGAGGGAATATGGGCTTTGCTTGCTATTCTAAATTTCTAAGGGGATAGTTAAGAACAGAAAGTGACTTGCTGACCGTGGGACTATAATGCATATAAACCTTTGCTTTGAAGGGTGTACGTATTCATACATTTTCTTAACCCTCCATATCGCAGGCTGCGGAGGTGCAGAGTATGCAAAAGATAAGGGCATACCAGTTTTTTTGTTCCCCAAATCAAAAGACGAACCTGATGGACTCTCTCCAAGCGAACTTGTATCTGCGCTTAGGTCAGCCTCTCTTCCCAAAAGTGGATGATTTAGGTTTTTCTCTCTTTTAATTTCGAATTTATGAATGCTGAACCATATTTGTTGTAAATACACTTAAGAAGGCACAATTTTATTTTAGCTAGGTGTTTTTATGCATAAACCCAAGTGAGTTTATTTATTTCTGTAAACATTTTACCTTCTACGGGTCATTAAATATAAGAAATTGTGTAAAAAAAAATATTCAATTATAAAGGAAAATACCATCTGTTGCGATTGTCACTTGTGAAATAAGTCTTTTGGACAAAGGATTAATGATGGTGTTCCTTTTAGTCAATCCTTGAGATAGTTACTTCCTGTTTCTGATTGTCCTTGGTTGATTTTATGTATGTTGCTTAAAATTAATTCTTAATACAAACAACATTTTAAATGTATCAAATACTTTCTTAGGGATGGAAGATATCTTTTAGTTCATCTGATGGGATTGTAGCGTGTCTGTTTGGTACTTGGAAGTATTGTTACTGTATGTAACCGCTGCTAATTACTTGATCATATGCACTCACCTTGTAAGAGGGTTCTATGTGGTACTCAGTTTTGCACAAATACTGTTAATCGTTTGCCAAGTTTGGTTCTTTCACCGGCCAGTGGTTTGGAAGTATGAAAAAAAATAAAAAGAAACATTTTCCACTATCATATTTTTAGGAAACAGACAATGGCTGAGATGTATATCCTTCTTCAGTTATTGTAGTTAAAAGATTCCTGCTTCTTGTAAGTGTTTTGTTTAAATTTCACATGCTAAGGAAATATGCAAATGGAGCTATAAGCCTATAATGTGTGGTTTTAATGTTTATCATTCCAGGAAATTGTGACATGAAATAGCATCCTTGAGAACATTTCTATGCGGTTTCTTATTATTTAAGTGACACATTTTTCCTTTCCAGTACAAAGAGAGGAAAAAGAGGAAACTAAAAAGTTTGATTTGCTGAAATGGTACTGAACAATTTTAACATTTGATGTCTTATCTTAATCAGGAGATTTGAGGTTGACTTTATAATCCTGGCGGGATATCTAAAACTTATACCAGTGGAGTTGATCCGAGCTTATCCTAGATCCATAGTAAACATCCATCCATCACTCCTTCCAGCTTTTGGAGGCAAAGGCTATTATGGTATGAAGGTGCACAAGGCAGTCATTGCTTCTGGAGCAAGGTAGATTGCTTGTGGTGAAGTATATCTAAAAAAATATTCTATCTGGACTAACCCATAATTCAGTCCATTTTGTCGAACTTTCTAATTTCATTTGATTAGTGTATATGAAGAGGTTATAATATTAGGTTTCATCCCTTTTTCTTGGTTAGATACTCAGGTCCAACAATACATTTTGTCGATGAGCACTATGACACGGGTCGTATCCTTGCTCAAAGTGTTGTCCCCGTGCTTGCTAATGACACTGCAGAGGAGCTGGCAGCAAAAGTTCTTCAGGAGGTAATTACCTTTGTTATCATTTTTCTGAATCAAATGTGATCTGTGCAATGAAATTGAGAAAACCTGAATCATGAGTCATTTCTGGGAGTTTTAAACCAGGGACAATGGTAATGCCAAATTCTGGAATTTCTTCGGAAAATTGCTTTATGAACGACTCCTGTTGAATTAAATAATAGAAGTCTCTAAAATCACTGAACCTTTATCCATGATTGTTTGATCCCTGCTGTCTTTTGAAGGAGAAGTACCGGTATTGGATGATATATATATATATATATTGAATGGGTATTTGGATGATATAATTTAGGTGTTTCTTGTTTTTTTTTTTAATAAGTAATTGAAGGTTTTATTAAAAATATAGGTTTCTTGCTTATAAAAAAAAATGGAATTCTTGTCCTGCAGTGCATGATAAAGTTCCAATCTGAGTTGATTGCCTTTTCGTGATGTCTTTAATTTTAATTTAGGAACATCGGCTGTATGTGGAGGTGACAGCAGCATTATGTGAAGAGCGGATAATTTGGAGGGAAGATGGTGTTCCTCTCATCCGTTGCAAAGAAAACCCCAGCCATTACAGATAGCATAACCAAACATCAGCAATCTCTGCTTTTGGTAAGGCTCGTGATTCCAATATATCACCCCTGCCTTGTCTTTATACAATACCCTACGTAAGTACGTTCAAATACCCAAACCTGAGAAGCACTCCTAACCAGCCAATATAGGGGGAATATTGGGAAGAGAGAGAGAGAGAGGGAGAGAGAGAGATGTAGAAGCCAATTTATGGAGCCTGGTTACTGATCCATTATATGTGGATGAACTGCCTTGCAAGTATTTTTTTGTAATGTTGGCTGTTTTTATACTAGCCTGACAAAGTGACAGGCGGCTTTTTCTGACTGGTAAATGAGCTTAAAACTTCGGAATTGATTTTTTTGACTTTGATTCATCTTCTTTTCAGAGATGATTATATAAATGTCATCGTGTTTGCATTGGGACTTCATACACCAATTTCTGCACAATCCTATATGGATAAATAGTCTCTGAGCGGATGTATTATGTCAGTCATGTATCGAGTCTTTTGATTAATTGGATGCGTATGAATATAATGTTTCTTCTGTTCCAAAACCAGAACTAGCTCTCTCTCTTATGCAAAATACCCCATAAAATGTATTAATTACGCTTAAAAATAACATTGATAAAAGCAGAACTCAATGCTTCAATATTTATTCACATGTTGCAGAATAGACTAAGCTACAAATCCCACTGATGCTGGACAAAAGGCAACAAAAATCCTTAAAAAGACATAATCAATTCCCGAAAGAAGAAAAGATTAAAATATCCTAGCTTACGCTTCCACACAACTTACGTCAAAACGCTACAATGCACCCACCCATCAAAAAGACACATATATACATACATACATATATATATTGATGGTAACTTAAAAATTATTCTACATTTAACGAGTGCATGCCCATGCCAGTGATGCCACTGCCTTCTAGAGCTGCAGTCAAATGCCCAACTCTTAACCCAACTTTACTTGCAAAATCATCTCTGCAATGGTAAGATATCGTAGGCAAGGCCTCAAACCCAACCGATCGTTTTCCAGCAAAAGCATGGTTGTCAGATCGTGCTTTCCGTGTCGGAACTTCGTTTGTTGTCCGCTTATAAGAACCAAACCACTTGGACTGCATGTACCCTTTTCTTCTCCATGGTGGCACGTGCATGTTGGAGCTCTTCATGGACTCCTTTATAGCCCTGCACATAAGCCCCACCACCTGCTTGAGATCTTCCACTTTACCCACAAATATGGGTGGAAAAACATCCAGCAACGACGTGTATCGATCCGTCGGACGAGCAATTTCGAATTCTCTGGCTAGCAAAACTTCGACAATGTATCTGCTCCCAGATATAGTGATATCAATGTACTCGTAATCCCCAGCTGGGAACCGTCCGCTCTTCGCCCATTTGGATTTGCAAAGGCCTGCATATACAAAATGGGATTCATATTCATCATCAAGACAAATCATGGCACAGAAAAAAGGATGTATCCTTGATTCCTTGTGCAATTAATCTTCCATCATGTGTATGCTGAATTGTTAAATAAATATACTCATTAATTTGTCTCATCGTCAGGTAAGCAACATGATATGGCAACTTCTTTAGTTATGCATGGAACATCGTATACAAATAAGAAAGTAATTACTAGATTTGGTCACAAATCATGAAGGCATATAAAGTGAGACACGCATGACTGACAAATCAGCTAAACATCTTATCAATAAAAGTAAACTGCCCGATTAACTTAGACATTTCTCATACTCACCAGCATCGAAACCTCTATCACGGAGGCGAGCCATCAATTGTCGTTTAAAGGCCGGGGACGACCTGTCGCCGATCTGCCCGCGGCTTGCGTGTCTTGTTTCAGCACGAATCTTATGCTTGAAATCGTTGTGATGATCACCATCGGCGCCGTCGTCGTCACAACCAAACAGGTCCCGTAACATTTCCTTGGTCTCGGAATCAGACGAATCCGGCGAGTACTCTGCATGGTTTTGTTCCTTTTCAAGCTCTACCTCTTCGTCATGATCTCCATCAACTTCGCCATTTCTTTCGATGAAAGAATTCACAAGAGCGGACAAATGGGTAGGACTCTCCGGCGAGTGCTCACTCCCGCTGCTCTCGCAGAGGCCCATCCTTGATACGTAGTGAAACTCCGCCGCTACCCTTTCAAACCTCACCGGGATCCTAGCCCTCATTGTTGTTAACCCGGGAAACTTCTTTCCTATCCCGGCCTTCTCTCTCAAATATCTATGCGAATCTTATTTTCTTTCCACTTCTGTATGGTTCTCCAGCCCTTTTTGAGAGACAGTGAATGGATCATATACTTATATATACATATAATCACACATATACAGACACGGAAACAGAGAATGAGAAGTGGCTTTTGGAGAAATGGAATGGCGATATGACGTTTACATAAGAAGACAATATTGTCTCGGTATGGAGATGACAAGAATTGGATAAACAATGGAATGCAAACGCCGTTACACACACACTCTCTCGATATATATGTATGTATCGAGAGTGCGTGTGTGTGTGTGAATTGCACTAGCATGCATGTAGCCTTAAATTAGATTTTATATGGATGAACATGGCTGGTTTTGCGTCCTGGTTCGAGCTTGTTTCTATGGGTATAAAGATGCATATATTAGGATCGTGTTAAGTGAGGTTAAGGACGCCATGCGCGCATTGTTAATCACTAGCAGTAGTACTTAATATCAAATTAATTATCAATTAATCAGTGGACCCCAATCAATAATGGGTCTTGTTTTGTATAGCTGTTTTAGAATCGGAACTTGTACCCTGAACAATTTGTCAATTTTGTCGCATCAATATTGTTGAAAAACAAGTAAACATGACCATGGCTGATTGTAGTCGAATATCTTAGACACCAGATTTGAATGGAAAATAAATTTTGTTGAAAAGGAAAATAAATGCTCATGTGATGACTTCTTTGGGCACATTCTGTTGACTAAGTGAATGATTTCTTTATCCTTATTTTTAACTGAGCACTGGCCTCGACTTAGCTTTATAACTAAATTTTATCAAAATTAATATTAAAAAGTGCTGGCCTCCTAATTCCTCAAATTATCTTTCTAGCTACCTAAATTTTGGCAGAAACATGGAAGAAACCATATCAGTTAATTACTTAAAGGCTAAATTTTAGGAGAAATACTCAAAACAACAAAAAAAAAAAAAAAAATTACATAAAAGTAATTATATAAATTAATTTGAATTCATTAGATTATAAAATTATTTTTTTAAAAAAATAAAGTATGACAAATTACATAAAATTACATTAAAATTATTTTTAAGTAATTATTTTACCACTGTATTACTCTCAAATTTTAGAATTACTGAGGATGCATGTTCTCACATTTGAGGAGCAATTTGTCAATGAGTTTTGCTACTTATAAGAAAAGTCGTATACTAATCTGCGTATAAATATTTATTTTTTTATATTTAAAATTTAAATTAATACTGATTTTAATAAAATTTAATTTTTAATTAATCACATTAAATTGATACATATTAATATACTAGTAGTTGGGCAACGTCTAAGGGACGTTGGTCCAGTGTATAGAAATATTATTTTTATTAAGGAAAAATTTTTGAATAATAATATAATACTTTTAAAAATATATATATATATAAATTCTAATATTAAATAGTAAGATAGACTTAAATCAATTTTTAAGCATTTAGAATTAAAAAAAAAAAGAACCTTGAACCACACATGTGCAGCACAGAAGATAAACCGTTAACAGTAAAGGAACGTGCATAGCACGTTTCTTAGTTTAATAAAGCGATTATTTTTAAAAATTTACATAATTTTTATAAAGAAATAAAATAATAAGGTTTTTATAAAATATTATTATTTGATTTTAATGTTTCATAATGAATTTAAATTAATAAATAAATAATATTTTATTTATTAGAATAATTGTATTCGTAAATGTAGTTGGTAAATAGATTTAAACTTAATTATTTTACATTTTTCTTTGTTTATATAAGAAATGAATAAAAATTTTAAATCACATAAATAAATTTATATATAAATTATAATTTATATAAAATATCATATATATATATAATAGAATATAGAATATATATTTATATAATTTATATATCTAATATACCTCCTAAATAAATGATCATCAATGCATAGGTTATAGGATCATGCATGCTACATGAATTTTAATAATGAATTTATTTATAAGTGATTGGAGAGAGAAATATTAAAAAATTAAGAAATTTTAAGAAGAGAGAGAGTCACTTTAATTTATTCATGCAATTAACGGCGTTAATTTTAACGGTAAAACAACAAAAACCGTTAAACCAATAAAATTATGTTAGATAGCGACTTTATATATATAAAAATATAGTTATATTTGTAATTAAATTTTTCCTTTGTCAAATCTTCATGCATTTCCAGCCGACGCCGTTGAAACGGCAGCCATGCATACGGTACCGCTAGACTATGCCATGGACAACAACACCATGATTCATGCGCCCGCTCGTGCGTTCCACGCCAGCCATACACCCTCAACACCAGCTTACACGTGGTGGAAGCGTTGCATCCGATAGGACTTCTTTAGCGGCTTTCCCACGTCATGCAAAATTGGAGTACAGAGTAGGACATGTTTGGGTAACAGGGTTTTTTATTTTTTTTATTAAAAATTTATCTCATTCCGTTATTATAATTTTTTAAAATTTTTTATATAAATATAATAAAGAATTAAAGTTTTTCAAATTTTATTTAATTTTTAACTTTTATCTAAAACCATCTCATCTCATCTTATTGTCCAAACAATCTTTAAATATTTCTTTATTTCAAATTTTAAAACTTTTTATTTGATCATTGTTCAAATATATAAATTAATAAAAAATTTTACAAATTTCAAAATACAAATAATATAGTAAAATTTATATTCAAACAACTTTTTAACTTTATATATTCATTTTCACAAATTCTAATACAATACTTAATTTTAAAAATATTTTTCTTTAATTTTTTCTCACTCATTTATAAAAAAAAATAAAAAATACTACACATCATTTTAACTCTCATGATCCCATAATATAATATTAAATTATTAAATATTATTTATTATATTTTATCTGTACACTTATCATATGATGTCACATTATCAAATAATTAAAAGATTATGAGAAAATAAATGATTGATACATTTTTTTTTAAAATTTAATAAAATAAATCATTTTATTACTATTTACAAAATTTTAAAATACAAATATGGGTTCAATCTCATTTCATCGGATGATGCCCTAGCGTGTGTGACTAGGTTCATTGAACCCCATGTGCTGACCAGATTCAATGAATCTTATTACATGACTTCCCGAGTGCATAGTAAATCAATTAATTATTATGATTAATAATCCTCTCAATCACCAACGAAAGTTGAAACAGCCACCGATCCCAGTAAGATATGATTAGATCATTTTAAATGAAATTTAAAAATTAAATAAATATTATTAAAATATTTATTATTATTATTTTAAAATTTAAAAAAATTGAATTATTAATTATATTTTATTTCAAAATTAAAAAAAATTATAATGATAAGATGAGAAGAGATAAAATACTTTCATTATTTAAAGTGATGCTATGCCATAGAGATTTCTCCACATTTTTTTATATCAAACAGATTGAACAGGAAATTTTTAAAATAAGTTTGTGATTCTTATTTTATTTTTTTAAAATATGTTTGATAAAATTAAAAAAAAAAATGTTTTGCCTTCTACTTAAATTATTGTCGATTTTACAATGTGAATTGCAAACTACTACAGCCATCACTTTAAAAGATTTGTCCCATTAATAAGAAGAATATGCTGAATGAAAATCCTTCTTATCCAAGGATGTGTCAAATATTTTTCTTTAGAAAACAGACATATGATACTGACTCATGTGATGATCACTTCCTATAAAAAACATGCCTATGACCCTTTTTTTCATGTTGGATACATCCATTATCCATACAACATGATGAACCGAATTTGCCTTTTCATTTAGTAATATAATTATTCTCAAGTATTTTCAAATTCATTATCAAATATTACTTAAATATAAAATATTTTTTAATTTTAAATTTTTAACTTTTTCTTCTAATCATTAAGGCTTTTCCAAACTCTCAAATAAAAAAAATAAAAAAAACACAATTTTTTTAAAATTTTAAAATATTAAATAATATTAAAATATTAAATTCAAACAATTTTTAATTTTATAATATTTGAGTAATGTTATACATTACACTCTCATCTTACTTTCATTCTACTATATAAGATGTGACACATTTATCACAATTGGATGATAAATAACCATCTAGTAAAGGATCATTTAATTGTTAAATGTATCGCATCTTATATAGTAGGATGAAAGTGAAATGATAATGTGATGTATAAAATTTTTCTTCTTATATATACTAAGAGATTCTAAATATCTAAACAAAACCTAAGAAACATAATCGTATAACCTGACTTGACTTTAGATTTAATGTCATTTGGATAGTGAGTTGAGATAAAATATTGTTAAAATGTTATTTTTTAATATTAATATTATTTTGAGATTTAAAAAAGTTAAAATTTTTATTATATTTTTGTAAAAATTTAAAAAAATTATAATAATAAGATGAAATAATTTAACTATCCAAACGGACCTTACGTTTCTACCGTTGAAGTGCTGAAAAAATACGAGACTGTCAGAAGCCCATAATCCAAGTCATAAAACGAGACTGTTCAGTTTATTGGGCTGAAGCTCAACATTACTCTTCATGTCCAGGCCTGGGTTGTCAGTCTGATGCTCCAAAATGGGCCGGTCCATTATTTTTGTTAGCGCGGCCCCGCCGACATCTCAATCCTTTTAAAATAAATTACTTATTTTAAATATTACTACGGCTTTATTTTAATAACCCAAAATATATAAAGGAAATATTACTACGGCTTTATTTTAATAACCTAAAATATATATACGTATCAGTCATAAAGGAAGGAAGAAAGTGGAATTGAAGAACATAATCATATTAGAAATAACTGGTCTCGGCCTCTGCTGTCAAAAGAGAAAACTGGTCTCGGCCTCCTCCCATGTCTCGAAAGCCGAAAAGTGAATCTCTCTTTCCCCTTGCGCCCCCAGTTATGCTCTGCTCGGTTCAAGCTTAGAGAGACGGGGATTCGGTTATAGCAGACAAGAGAAATAAGATCTGATTCAGGAAAAACGGTTAGTTTTATGTACTCCAATGCAAGCATACCATATGTATTGTCCGGATGTCTTCAATTTCTGGAGCTCGTTCGTGTTTTCTTTGTGTTTGTTTCATATATTTGAGTTTATATTAGGGTTGTTTTGTTGTAACCGTTGATTGTGATTGTGATTTGTTCTGTTTTCTTTAGCACGAGAAGTTTTATTTTTGGTGTGTGAGTTTCGAGTAATGAAATGGTTGAGATTGGATTTTTCAGCATTTTTGGTCGTATTTGCCAATTGTTGTGATTTGCTTGAAATTTTTTCTCTGTTAATCTGGGCCGACGATATTCTTTTTTGAAGATTGTCTATTTCCTTCCTGAATTCTGGCAGACTATCGATAAGTTGCCGAGCAAACCCATTTGATTGAAATGCCTGTTTCGTGAATTGCGAGTGAGTATATGAAAATTATTGTTTGTTTTATTTTTTTCGTACTTTTTCTTTAATTCATTTATTGAGCAAGCGTTACGTTCACGCTTCATGTAATAGTTGGGCTGATTCTTGTGTTGCATTTTAGTATAATCCTCTATAGGATAGTGTTTTGTGGTTTGTTATTAGTTTTCGTGTGGACGCCATTACAAGCGTTGTTTTTCTTCATTTAGTTATGTTTACCTGATACATGTTATGACCGGTAGATGTTTGCGATCTATACGGATTGTTTTTCTTTTGCCTTTGTCGTTGGCAATTTATTCATTCACGCCTGTGTTTTGCGAGTTTAAAGTTTCTCATCTGGTTCTTTGTTTTCTTTTAATTTAAAGTTGATTTCTGTGTCATCACAAGAGAAATTACTCTAAAGCCTTTTTCTTTAACTTAGGAGCATGTTTAAGGGCTTATCTGATTTAGTTTAGTTTATGATGTGGTGGTGTTACATCATTGCCCATCTTTATAACCAACAGTACACTAGGCAGCTGTGAAGGAAGGGAACATTCACAGACATCAATACATTGCATTAGCTTGCGACCTATTTTTATCTTTGCCATACACACCATAAGTATTCTACAACTTTTTTTTAATTATATTCTGGCACTGTACTATCTAAGAAACTTGTAAATGTGATTTGTTCATGTTGTTCCCATCATACTTGAGTTTTCCTCAGGTTAATAAGTGATTTGTTCAACAGTTGTTCCCAACAGTTTATTATATTGCCAATCAGCTTTTTTTCTGCAGGCACATGGTTTGCGACTTTTGTGATTTCTGCTACTCTGTAGGGTAAAGGATTCTACTAAATATATTTCACAGAGCATATAGAGAAGAATGACTGAGGGAATATCAAGTTTCTGGGGTCCTGTCACGTCAACTATCGAGTGTTGTGAGAAGAATTATGCCTACTCTTCTTATATTGCGGAATTTTACAACACAATATCCAACATCCCAACCATTCTTTTGGCCCTCATTGGTCTTATCAATGCCTTAAGACAACGATTTGAGAAGAGATTTACCATTCTTCACATATCTAATATGATACTTGCCATTGGAAACATGTTATACCATGCCACGTTGCAACGTGGGTAAGTAATTTCTCAGCTGTATTCAGAAGTTTAATGTATGTGTCAGTTTAACTCATATAATGTGGGGGGCTTGGTACTAGTGTAAAAAAAAATGTGAATTAGACCATTGCAGCCTAAACAGTGAGACTTAGAATTACTTGAGATGAAAATTTCCAAAGAGGGCAACACTCTTTAATTTTCTGTTCTTTCTTGTTGTGTATACCCTTGTAACTTATCCTTGCAAGCCTTGTGGACCTGAAGGGGAAGTAAAAAGTGAATAATTTGGCATTGTAATCACCACCCTAGTCCTCCTTTTGTTTGTCACAATATTACCATTTTAATGTTTATTTAGATCATGCCTTGTCGCAATTGCTTGATTTTCTCCTCAAGTACGTACATCCAGGCTTCTTGGATTCTATGCAATTAGAAGGATTGGTGCTAGGGAATGTCTTATGAATATGGTAAGGGACAAAAGTGATGACTGACTAGAAATACAATCTTACTTACCTATGTAAAAAAAAAATACAGATCTTTACGTTTTGGAACCATGAGGATTTGAAAACTTTGTATAGGCCTCGGTTGAGGGGGATAGCCAGATAGGGAGGGATGGGTTGCATCTGAAAAATGGGACCAAAAAACTAATGTAATTGAAAGAAACATGCACACTCAGATGCATGTAGTTGGGATAAGGGCTTGAGTCGAGCTAGTCGGTTAGCTCAATGCAAATGGTGTATGAAAAACCTGTTGTTCTCTTTCATGTGCAAGTAACAAGCTTGTGAGCAGCATATAAAGGGGTTTTACAAAAGTACATGGTCATGTGTAATGTGTTCGGCAGAACTGATTTTGCACATTCACTTTAGAACTGCTAGTCTTCTCTTCCTTTAAATAATGTTGGTCGCACTCTGTCAGGATAAAATTAACTCTATTAGACAATAAATTTATTTTTGGATGATTAGTTGCTGAATTGAAGGCTTTCTGAACATTTCCAGGCAACAGCAGAGCGATGAAACTCCTATGGTGTGGGAGATGCTACTTTATATGTACATCCTCTACTCACCAGATTGGCACTACCGTAGCACAATGCCTACCTTCCTCTTCCTTTATGGTGCTGTTTTTGCTGTTGTTCATGCAATAGTCCAACTTGGCATTGGCTTCAAGGTGCATTACTTTATATTGTGTCTTCTATGCATTCCTCGAATGTACAAGTATTACATTCACACACAAGATGCTTCTGCTAAGCGGCTTGCAAAGATATATGTGGCTACCCTTTGTCTAGCTAGCTTGTGTTGGTTATGTGACCGTGTTTTCTGCAAGGAGATATCTAGTTGGCCCATTAATCCACAGGGTCATGCTCTGTGGCATATCTTCATGGCCTTTAGTTCCTACTTCGCAAATACCTTCTTGATGTTTTGCCGTGCTCAGCAACGTGAATGGTCGCCAAAAGTTGTCCAAATCATGGGTGTTCTCCCCTATGTGAAGATCGAAAAACCAAAAACTCAATGAAAGACACCAAGGTAATGAAATCAAGTTATATAGGCTTTCTTGAGAAGTTTTGGCTGTTGAAAGAAGAAAGTAAGCGGCCAGTTTTGTTTTGTTTTCTAGATGGGATATTACACTGGTTAGGTGGGATCCAGTCAAATTTTTTCTTGTAAAAGTAGAGCATGTACAATATCTATATGTCTTTGCTGGCAAGTATGAGATCAGATGGCTTGTTTCTGGCCGCTTACTTAGATTTGTTGTTTGCTTTTAGAAACGTGGTTCTGCGATGATTGTTATTTAACTGGAGATATTTCCGACTCTTGATTTTTTCAGTGTCATGTCTTTGATTCAACATTTAAAACTTCCATTTTTGGGTACTCTTGTTGTCGCTATTTAAGCCAGTTAATTGTGATGGACTTTTACTTCAAAACTTGTCCACAACGGAAGGGTTCATATAATCAGCTGATCATAGTTTATCCTTCACGGAGGAGCTTATATTTTAACAGCAGTAGCACTAATCATGCTTCCAACTCAGTAGCACCCTGCCGTGGCACTACACAAAGACAGTCTTCACGCAAGGATGTTTCCAGCTCACCAAATGAAAAGCAAACTTGTGAATCTTGAGATTATTGTGTCCTCTTTTGTAAATGCACTATTGATCTGTTTCTTATTGTAGTAAGGTTTGTTATAACCGTTTCTGATATAGATTTGATCTAGTGTGTAAGGTGCACAATAGGTATTTGTACAATTGCCCGAATGTTCTGGGCTCTTCTTTGCTTCCTATATAAACAACACTATGCTGTACACAATTGATATAATGAAGAATATCATTCTCATGCACTCTCTCTAGCATGGTATCAAGAGCCATTATCCAATCCAATTGCCTCTCTCAGCCCATCAGTCCTCCTCGGCCATTATCCATATTACTAAATCTACTTCCGTCCCAGCTTCCAACTCATATTCGAGCCTATCCTCATCT
Source organism: Carya cathayensis (assembly GCA_011037825.1). Classification (NCBI taxonomy): domain Eukaryota; kingdom Viridiplantae; phylum Streptophyta; class Magnoliopsida; order Fagales; family Juglandaceae; genus Carya; species Carya cathayensis. Next base: position 467,604 of record QGSO01000303.1, read on the forward strand.
TCTTCTACTGACTCCTCTGAACCCTCTCCTCCTGCGCAAATTCCTTCTTCCTCTGTTCCAACAAAAGTCACTCGATCTCACACAAATTCTCTCAAGCCCCGTCAATACAATGATGGCACGATACCATGGCCACCACCAAAAAGTTTCTTGACCATTACCTCCATTCTCTCAAACCAGTATCGGCTTGAAACTAGCCTATATCAGATTTGTATCGAGTTTGTATTGGCCGGTATCAGTTTGTGTAAAATTAGTTAGGTTATCCTAAACGAGCATAAGTGATCTGGGAATTACTTTATCCTCGTTACCAAACAGGCTTTATTCTAGATTAGGAACAAGCTCTTACTCTAGGTTGGGGTTACCCGCACTTGAGGATGGGATTGGTTATCCCTGCAACCAAACACTACGTCCCTTTGATGATGTCAATGACAGTAGCACTTTCGACAACTGCGGACGACAGGGAACACGCTAGAATGCACAAACAACGATGAGGAACTCACCCTTGGTGTTCAATATCGGAGACGACATTGGAAACTTGCCGAAAACAACTTCAAACACCTACAAGCCACTAAAGACGAAGAGAAAAGCCAATGGGATGGGCGAAAGACAACGGCAAACTCAAATTTGGCAGCACCATCCGACAACCATCAGCTCTGATACCATGTAGAAACTTATGGAGGGAAAATACTTCACTTCTTTTATTCATTGATGTACAATAGCATATATATAAACTACATACAATTGACGATTATGCCCTCACAAGTTACACTTATTACAACCATATCCTCTAACAATAACTATAGCAAATTCTTTTCGACTTTCAAAAAGAAATGATCCAACCAATTAGTTTGAGAGAGAGAGAGAGAGAGAGCTCATTAGCTCATTGATATTAAATGTGGCTATAATACACTATACAGGGTGTGATAGCTGAAGAATTACCCAGACCTAAGTATCTGAATGGGGCTGCACTAGGAAATTAGAACACAACACCATATACAAATATAATCCTCTCTCTTTCGTCCTCATGCCATCATGCCTGTAACATGCGGGGGAGAAAGAGGACACCAAACAAGACCCGGGTCATGTCTATCTAAGACCTTCCCACCATCCTCTCCTGCAAGATCTCCCCAATCTTTATGTATAGATCTTGCTGCTCCTTGAAAGTGAGGCTCATCATTATCTAAAAAACATTTTCATATCAGCTTACATATTCATAAAATTGATTCATGCTATCTAAATGGATAGGCAAATTTTTATGCACAAGCATGTAAATGCAGTACCTGGTTCAAGATTGTATCAACTGAGAGGTTTTGTTGCACAACAAATGACTGCTGATAGATGTAAGCAAATACGGCCATCACCATCTACAGTAGCAGACCTCATTAGTCACAGAATAATGCACGACAGCCAAATTTTATTTAATTGATGAATTAACAGACTTATGGTTCAAGTCTACAATTTACAAACAAGGTATCAAGGTTATCCAGCAAAACTCAACAAAGTTAAGAGTGAAATTTTAATTTGTAAATTTACCATTATAATGCCTAAATTACCTAGCAAGATTAAAGCAGATGCTATTTCAATCAGCAGGTAAGGTAAGTCTTTTTTAGCACTTAACATAATAAAAAGAAAGGAAAATGCGGACAAAAAATAGATAACCACCAAAAATTTTAGACTGAGAAAAGGAAAGGCTTTTGTAATTGCCAGCTTTTAAGTAGCAATAGCATGACCAAAAGTGACATTTGAAGGAACCAATAAGCCAGTACTCATATCATGACACTATAACAACATTGAACAAGAGAGGAACAAGCTTATGCTTACTAGCAGCATCAGGAATCCTGGTCAATATGGAAGAATGCAATGTTATGCATCGAGAATCCTAACAGAGAAAGAATGCACCTAATGTGGAGGCCATCACTCTTTACAGTTTACACTGATTATACTAGTTAGCAAAAGCTGAACTTTCAGCATGTTAAAGCAGGCTCATGTAACTTTCAGCATTCATGGTTAAACTTTTAATCTGAGTTATTTCTCCCTTTGCTCAAGCAAATAATCAATGTCTCCTACTTGGATTTGAAAAGTGCCATGGTCGAAATGCAACTGAGAAATTCAGATATATATTTCCAATTTCAAATCCATTACAGACATTATATCTTAATCAAAGCACCTCAGTATATTCTTCACCACTGTTGTCACAGGGTTATCAATATGCTCTACTTCTGGCTCCTAAAGTATTCTGTGTATCTAGCCTTATTCATACGGCATTTTTATGTAGAGTTTCAGACTCAACCTGGTAAACTCATCAAATCTCTTTTTTGGTTTTCAATAGATGTTGCTAAGAGTAAAACATAATTTATGGTTACAATCAGCAATTAAACAAGCAAGGCATCATGATTTCCTGCCAAAAATGACATTATGAATAATCACACATACTTTAGGCATGGTAATCAACTTTATCTTGAGTAAAACAATTTACTTAAACCAGGAAAGTAGAACAAGAAAAATTATGAGAAGCCATAATAACAAATCTTACAATTAGTAGTTATTGAAAATATATTACAATTAGTAGTTCATAGGAACATGCTGGATCCAAACTTCATCAAAGCTTACCTGGCAGTCCATTCTATCTGTAATTCCACCATGCCCAGGTATACTATCACCAAAATCCTGCAGGAAAAGGGGGAAATATAGCAAATAGTGTGTAACAACATCTTGGAAGCTTGATTGAATCACATAAATTTAGAATGTATAAGGGGCAGACCTTGATTTTAAAAGCTCTTTTGAAACCGCTTGCAAAGAAGCCTCCAAAAGGTGCTATTATAGATGCAAACAAGCCAAGACAGAGAGCATGCCATTGAACTGGCAAAATCGAGACCTCTTTCCAAGGAAACTGTGTATGAGAAAACTTATGATGCATTAGATTTGGGTTCCATAATTTTTTAGAGACACAAGATCTACATCCCACTTACTACAACAGGAGTTCAGTACTTGGTAAGCGTTTTGTAACTTGAGTTCTGTAGAGATATTGAACTAATTCTTAACATCTCTTACCATCAATTAAATTTTTGAAATGATGATTTAACATGGTATCAGAGCAGCAGTTCTGAAATTGAATTTTGACTACACTTTTTACCTTTATTCTAATTAACAATATTCTACGTGTTGAACCTACTGAGGGTCTAACCTGCAAGTGAGAGGAAGTATTTGAACATTTAATTAAATGATTAAGCTCAACTCTTTCCTCCAATTTAAGTTTTTGGGACAATTGGTGACATAACAAGTTCCATAGTTTCAAATAGCTTCAGAGGTGGACATGAGCCATGTTTTCAACTTCTAATAGCTGGAAAAAGCTGATTCACTAACTTTACGAGTTGGAACTTCAGCACAAATAAACCAAAACGCAGAAATAAGACAGTATTAAGTTAAAACTAACATGCTTACACATGAAAGTAGATATATCTCACTCCTATGACTAGTAAGTGATATTTTCAGCCCTGCTTATTAACCAAGTCCAACATAGGTACACCACACATGGAACAAATGCACAGGCCAGGGATGCATTACGATATACAGGTTGACTGTTAACAGTGTTTGTTCACAAAATGTCCAGAAGTGCAATGCTATTCTTGTGAATGGAAGTAACAGCATTACAAAGAATTTCCAGCAGGGAAAAGTCTGAGAAGAGATAGCACAAAACACACAGAGAACAATCTTGAGTAGAAGAACAGCATTCTGGCAGTTATGGTTTATGGTTTAGTTCCATAAAAGAAAAATCAAATTTGACAAGAATTAGATGCAGCATGGCAAGTCAAATTCAGATATTAGGAAGAGTGAAACAACCCCTTTTCTAGGGTCAGGAAGGATAAATTTATAAAGTCAACTAAATCATATTATACATATTATAAGCCTACAGAGGACACTTTTCTCTTTGATAGTTAAAATAAGGATTACAGATAATACTATCAGAAACTTAGGACAATTTATGATTTACTTACTGCACGTGTAAAAATGCATGCTTCTAACTTACATAAAAGCAGATTCAATTGAATGCCACAACTCACCCATTGAGAAACCCATCCAGGTAAAGTGAAAAGCTGAGGTTTAAATAATGGGCCCGGATCACAGTGAAGCCAACCAGTTGATAAATCCTGCATGTCATCAACTTCATAGAAATAAGAATATAGTTTTTTTTTTTTCCCAAGACTAATGCATCTTCAAACATCAATGACTTATGCTCCATCAAATTACCTTCCTTGGACATGTTAACCACGGAAAACGGCCCATGACGTTTGCAAGCTGCATAAACCAAGTGAACATATAAATGTTTATAGATATCCATTGGCCCTAATTTTTTGATAGGTAAAAGACACTTTATTAATAATAAGAATGAAAGAATAGGCATAGTCCAAGTACATGGGACGTATACAAGCAAAAGACACCTAGCAAGAGCTATAAACAGATACAAGAATTTTTTTTTTTTTTTTATAGGTACAGATACAAGAAGATCGTGGAAGTTGCATCAAATTTTTGTAAAACCAGTAAACATCACTAACTAAAAAGCTCACCCGCAATTACACTCCTGGTAACCAAACATGAATTTAAGAAACATGGTCAGAAGTTTAAAAACATGAATAGGAACAATGTAATGGTGAAATGTTTTATGAAAAGAAAATTCGATTTGAAGCGCAAAAAACACACTTCAGCCTTGCTAGAAGAATGAAAAGCTTTTCATATGCATATTTCTGGGAGTAGAGACAGTTCCATCAAATGAAGGGATGAGTATCCTCATCAACAGTTAGGTCCAAGGAGCATGTTGCAATTTTATAAATTCATTTAAAAAATAAAAGCGATAAGGTTGTGAGAAACAGGACACTATTATCAAATTCTGCCAAGTATAGGGTGAAATTGAGTAACCAAGAAAATTCACATTAGGCATAGGAGATAACCAAAACGAAGGAAAGAAATAATTAAAGGAGACTAATCACTAATGTCTTATGACCATTTTGATAACACTATTGGCAAAGTAATCACTAATGCAAAAAAATAAAACCTACAGAACCTAAACAGGATACATCATTCAACTTGACACCGATTTTTTTTCTTTTTCTTTTTTGATAAATCAGGTTATTATCATGTTAAACCCCATGTTTTAGAGGCATAAGTGGATAAATGGTGACTTGACTTTAATAGAAATAATGAATATCCTATCTATTTATACTCATAAAAAAGAATATCCTATCTGCTCATGCTATAGGAAACCTACACTTGGAAAGAACTACTATGACCATTATGTTGCACTCAGAGCCCAGTATAATGATTAATTAAATTGCAAGATCAGTGCAAGCCATATTGAGAGAACTGGTGCATGGCACTGCCATTCACTGAAACGTATGTTTACCAATTGGATTTGTTTGTTAATAAGTACACTATGTTTTTTCATGAGCAAAAGAGGGTAGGAGAGGGCAACCAGAAATGGCCTCCGTAACACCGTTTGAAATGCCTCCCAAAGTGGCTCAGCAATCGATATAAACATAATAGAACAGAAATGTGTTTACCATGACCAAGGGAAAAAAAACCTGTGCTTACCATAAATGCAGAGATGATAGTCGTAACAGACGCTCCAATGAATCCCTCCCAAGTTTTCTTTGGAGATAGCTTGATTAAAGGAGTTCTTCCGAAAAAGAAACCAAAGAAATAAGCAGCAATATCATTGATGACTATAAGAGTTGCTGGAAGAAGAAACCTGCATAAGTAGCTGATGTGTAAAAACTCAAACGGAACATCAAAATTTAAAAAGTTGACTATCAGCCAGATGAACCAAGATAAAGAGCATAGAAGTCTTTGCATATCAATGCAATTAGTTATACATGAAAAAGTGATATACAAGGGTCAAATGTGGTATGAGTTCCATTGCGGTGCACAAATTAAGGACTGTAAGTCTGTAACTACTGATAGCCCTTCAATGTATCTTTTCAAATTCGTCATACTAAAATCTAGGCTAGCTATTTAGGATGTGGGCATCATGAGATTTTCTATTTCCATGAGCTTCTAAATTTTATTGATAGGAAATAAACAAATAAGGTAAAGACACAATCCCTTCAAAGAAAAAAAAAACAAATAAAAACATCAGGTGGAAATGTCCAAAAGCAAGTAAAGAATTACAATTATCCATGCACGCTGTCCAAGGCAGGAATTTTTTTAAAAGCAAGCGCTTACCTTTTCAATCTGCCAAGCCAGATGGGAGAGTTGCGACAGAACAGAACAAAAGGACAGAAATAGACCTAGAAAATGCCTTCAAAGTACAAGCTTTCCTCCAGTAAAATATAATATCTACTGATAAAATACATCAGTAGATATTATTTTATCAGTAGATATTAGTCCTGTATACTTGGGCTATGCCTATTTTCATTTCTATTAATAAATTTTCTTTTAACTATAAAAAAGATACATCAGTAGATATTTACTAATGAAACATGATAACATCTACTAATAAAATAGAAACTCCAAGCCTTTTTAACTATTCATTCTAGTCTAAAAAAATATATATAATTTTGATAAGTCCGTCTCAAAAAAGATGATAATATTTACTTATAAAAAAAGAGACGATAATATTTCCTTTTCGAATTCTCTCTAGACATTGAAATTCCTGAAACCCTCACCTTTTTTCAAAAAGTAAATGAGATTCTTATCAAAAGTTGTGCCACCTCTAAAAAAATTAAAGACATTCTAACAATTATACTTTTAACTTTTCATTATTTACCATATAATTTCATACCACCTTTCATGTTAGTTATCCACTTGCCGGAAGGTATGCAAGCACCAATAATGCAACAAGCAATTAGGATTCTCAAGAGATCTAACAAGCAGAACAGACTCATTAGTCCTGCCGGACAAGTTTCAAATGAATTTATCACTAAAATCCAGTAAAAGTAACCAACTAAAATGCAAGTATCACAAAAGAGGTGAAAAAACCCCCAAAAGGAGTCTACCAAAGAAAGGGGATAAAAGTAACTCAATGGCACAAATGTCATCAAATTAGAATATAGAGTTTGTCAGCAAGATCCAAAATCAATAATTTATCACTCTAAAGAAAGTTACCAGAAAATTCCCTCAAAAATGCTGGCAACGGTGAAGGAGGACTGCGTAAACACGACAATTAGTATCATATGTGTCCATGCGTACTGGCCAAACTGATACTTGTACATCTTCTTCTTTAGGGTAAGAATGAACCACATAAATCCTGACAAAACAAGAAACAAAACACCAATCAGCAATATCCCAGAAAGAAAAGCCACATGTATACGAAATATAATATTTTGAATTAATATGAGATATAAACTCATTTTATGATAATCACATCTCAAATGTTAGACAATCATTAAAGGGGTGTTTGATATCAAGATTACTCAAAACCATTGTAAGATAATATGTATAACCAACCTGCAATATATAAGAAATAACAGATAGCCATATGATACTTGAAAAGGCTGCTCACAAGCTGATATAAAAATCTGTCTGTTGTTATGGTATTGACAAGCCGTTGACTGAGAAGGCGGCCATATACAAATAACATTGCAGTGAAGAAAAAGTGCCTGAGCACAGAAATTGGAAACACATAAATATTTATAATACATAATAAATGAAATCTTAATTTCAAATAACGTCAGTTGACTCCCCTCCTAGAAATAAAAATCAGTTGACAGTGTCAATGAAATGCCATTCATACCAATTTAACAGCCGAAATCCTGGGAGACGTTTATCTTCATGAGCTTTCCTGAGTAGGTTGAACAGCTCTCTAGCCATAAATATTTGAATAACCACCACCATGGCCATTATGTAAAGATGACCCATGTAGACAACAAATGCAAAGCCCCCAATCATCCAAATAGATGAGTATGCACGGATCAACATTGACCTGTATTTATTATGATCATTAACAAGTAAATGGCTTCCATTTGCTTTGCTATCCTCTGGAATAACCTGACAGCCCAAGAAGAAAAAGAAATCAAAAATATGTCATACTCACTTTTTAGTTATGACTTTTCACAAAATTGTTTATATTAACTTTCTTTTTTTATCAGAATTGTTTAACCAAATAGATTACTACTGATGGTTGCCAAAAGGGGTGAAATTGATATTAAAGTTAACTTGTTCACACAGATTACAGAGGCCATATCATTGCTAAGCCCCCAACTATAAATTTAAGGAATTATTATTAAATAAAACAAAAAGACCTCATGATATGTCACAGATAATAAAATCTTGGGTTGTCTCCATTAGTAGTACAAGATGATTGCCATTTTGTCTGCCAATTTTATCAGAGCAAATATAACACACACACACACACACACGACTCAATTTAGGCCAGATGCATATTCATTATGCAAACAACCTCATTTGAACGTCTACGATGTCGAATACGAGCAGGAGCTGGAGCGCCGGAACTACTATCTTTCTGCATGGCTCTTCTAACCAATTTTTACTCAGAAATAACAACAGCAATGTTGGTGATGCAGAAAACAGCCTCCTGAAACATCAAATGAGCAATACAATAATTAGGGAATAGATAGAAAATAGAGTTGCAGAGAAGAGAGAGGAATTTGAGAAAGAATTGAACATTATTTTAAAGGTAACTGATAAATAAAGTGGAATTAACAAACAGCAGGAATTAAATACTACACCAGGCATGGGATCAGAAGCCATATTATTCAATAAACTAGGTTTTTTGTTTTAACGCAAGACACAAATTTTCAATGCAAAAGCCTTATCAGCTTCATCGAAAATCGTGGACCTCTCAAAGCAGTCAAACTTCACATGGAAAAGCCCTATTGATCCATTTGAATGAATGACTGAGAGAATCAGGCAACCACTTAAACATTGCATGACAACAACAAAATTGAAGGGACAAATTACAGAATTCTCTGGAGCCCCAGCACAAAGGCCAACAAGGACATGTAACATAGAGTGTTTCCTAGCTAATTATGGTTGTAAGAGTCTCTAATATGTCAAAATATGTCATCACCAATTGATGTGGTCCATCACATGGCCAAACTATCTAAGAGCCTAGCCTAGTTGTTATTCTCAATTGAAATGAACTAACTATCTTAACAGACTGTCCCTATTTTTTTCTTCAATAGAGATGACATAACATCATATACACAAGGGAAAAGTTCTCTTCTCCATAGATCATTGATCAAATATACCACATATGAGCAAGAGCCTCATCTTCCAGGAATGCTTGTGAATCTAGCTCACAAAGAAATAGGCAGTGATCCAGGAGTGCACCTATAAAAAAAGCTCTAATGGTCTATAACCAAAATTTTAGCTAGGACTAATATCTATGGATGTTTCTGACAAAGTGTAACTTAATTTCCATAATTCAAGCATGCCTGTCACATGCCAGGGTGACGTAAGAGTCATTTCCATGAGAAAAGGATGCCTAAGCAAGCAAACATAACTTATTAAAGGGGTGATCGGAGCTTCAAATCCTAATTTAGGCTATAGCATGATGAGAATCAACCCTTAGGCCAACAAAAAGGAGGAGTGGCCTACACGGTTCCGCAAGGACCGCAACACTATCTTAAGCAGGCGAGTTGTAGGCTGACCTAAACACCCAACACGGTCATAGTGGTGAGAAAGGATAATATGTATAAATCTCAAGCAGCTTAACCACCGCTGAGAGACTCGAACCACACTCCTTCTCTTCTTTATCATAAGATTCATCTCCAATTCAACCTGAGTGGGAGTAAGCTTTGTCACTAGAGGTCTAGAAGCAAGACCTCCAATTCACCAATCCACAGTAGAGTAAGCTTTATGACCTTTATGACTATTATTTCAGCTGGCCTAGCGCATACTCTGATTAAAACCCATTTTCTATGGAACTAATAACTTCTTTGCCGAACTACTCTAATTTCCGCTCACATTACGTACACATGTTTAGCTACAAAAGAACAATAAAGTGTCAAACTGCATACAGCATGCATTTCCACTTTATTGATAATGAAGCAATATTTCACAAATAGAAAATCAATGAAACAAAACTCAGGACGACCAAATAATTTTCCATCAAACAAATTCTCAAAACAAGGAGACTGATCAAACCCACCAAAACAAATCTATAAAAAAAAAATGGCTAAAAAAACAGCTCGGCAATTCTAATTCCAGAACTAATATTACAGCGGAGTCAAAACAAAACGCTGAGAATCAAAATAAGCCAAATCAAATCGCAGCAGACCTTGCCGAAAGCGAAATTTGAACATAAAAATCGTTGCCAAAATAACATCAACGCATGCATGCATATGAGAGTGAGCGAGAGAGAGAGGAGATTGATACCTGGTTTGGTTTCGCTGAGGTGAGAAGGAAAAGGGAGGCGAATACGAATAATATAGGAAGTGAAGCGAAGGAAGGTATCGTTGATTCGTCGGTTGTTGCTCTCTCGTTACTATCTTTGTGCGAAAAAGTAGAGAAATCAAAAATCGAAGTACAAATTCTTTAATTATTTCGGAATTCGGTTCGGTTCCCCCAAAATAATGGATATGCATATGCTAGAGCAACTGCTGGCTCCAGTCTCCAGTCTCTAGATTGGCAGTTCGGATTTACACGTGGTGCAGAGATAACACTTGCCCGCACGAAATATATTTGAAACTCATTATTAGTGTGCCTTTAAAAAAAAAGGAAAATACTAATTCAATCGATATATTTGTTCGATTAAATTTTTTATTTTATTTTTATTTTTTAATTTTACTTTATAATTAAAGAAATAAATATTAACAAATAAATATGCTTTTTTTCTTTTTTAAAAATATTTAAAATTGTGTAAAAAATGATTAAAATAAAAGAAAAAAAAAACAATTTACACTACATCGGTGATTTCACTGGAACTTCATCGGCTTTAATAGCATCGTTCCTAAAAGAATACACAAAATTTAAGCACTTAAAAATTATATTTAATATTATTTATTTAACACCTTCAAATTATCAATGATTTATACTTTATAGTAAAATTATGATTCTTTTCATTTTTTGTATCAATCTAGTAGTCATTGAACTTACACAAGAAGACGAACATAAATGAAGAAAATATTGCATTCTTCAAATTGTAACGACAACAACACAAGTCGTGATGAAGTGAAACTGCAAATTAATAATGCCAGTTTATAATTAAACGGATCTAACTTTAATTGGTTCTTTTTGACAATTGTACTCTCCTATTAGTTATACAAATCATCTCATATCATTATTCTATTTTTTTTTAATTTTCATATAAAATATAATAAATAATTTAATTTTTTTAAAATTTAAAATAAAAATAATATTTTATTTAATTTTTAATTTTTAATAACGTTATATTTTAAATGCACTTTGATCTTTGCAACATAATAATAATAATATTATTATTATTATTATTTTGATAAATGCAACATATTATTATGACAAAAGAATTTGACTCAGATTTTGAAAATCAGAACCCAATTATATCAAAATTGCGATCTAATCAATTAGCAATTCCGGTACCCTTTATTCAAAGTTGAAATCCAATCGAGCCTTAATTTCCATCACAGGGCTAACATGATAAGCTGATAAGGGTATACACTATACGGCCGACACGTCTCAATCAAGTAGTCCGTATATATTCAATATTCCTTTCTTTCTTCTTTTGTGTGGGCAGTGCATAACAATTTTTGTATATTTTTTATACACTTTATTAATTGATATAATTGATTAAAATAATTATTTTATATTAAAAAAATAATATAATTAATTCTATTTATAAAATCTGTAAATAAATACATAAAAATAACTATATATATGATTTTTATTTTCATAAATTATATAGTTTATGTCAATTTTATTAAGAATAATTACTAAAATCCCGTGCAGATGAGATGGAAAGAACCAGAAATCGATGAGTAGCTAGGACTCTTGTTTTAATTTGGATTATTATAGATGCCAATATACTACTATACCTCTTAATTTATATCACTCATTTTGTCTCTTTGACGTGGCAGTTTATTAAAAAATTTTGAAATATATATACAAAAAATAAAATAGCATCCAAAAATATAAAAGAAGAAGACTAAACTAGATTCTCTCTAGTCTTTTATGTTAATATTTTTAATTTTTTAATAAATCATGTGGTATATGAGAAGCAAGCAAGAAACAAAATGAATGATATAAATTAAAGTGATATATATAATAGCAATTCTCATTCTTGATATATGAGAAGCTAATCAGCTATAATATTCGATGTTGACAAAAGGAATATTGAATAGGGTGCAACAAGGGCAAGCTAGCAAGATAGGTGATAAATGGAGACAAAAGTGATATACGCCGCAAGCAGCTCCAAGCTAGCTAGAGGAAATGGAATCGAGCCGAATGGATTGCTGGACCATGTGATCAAAGGTTGTTTAATTGGTGTTAATTATAGCGTTTGATTATAGCGTTAAATCAGGTGATTGACAGAAAATGAATATTTGTAACAAATTCATTATCATGAAAATGACTATATTGATATCGATACAAGGAATTAAATTCCTCTAACAACAATATTGAAAACTACTTCTGAAACTTACATTATATATATATATATATATATATATATATATATATATATATGTGTGTGTGTGTGTGTGTTTGTTGCAAACTTAGGAAATTAGAACGGTAGTGATCACATTTACGTTATAATTGACAGTAGTCCGTGATTATTTTTATAAACAATCCAATAGGTTTGTTTGGATGTTGAGAATACATCAACACTTCTCAACGTACTCCATTATTATTTATTACTTTATTATTATTTTTCACTACTTTTTATCTCAACACTTCTCAACACACAAACCCAACATAATAATTATTCATGGTTACATATATTCATAATTCCATTTCTTGCAGTATCAACATCGTTCGTACTCCGCCGCAAGCCTGCGCGGAAACTGGCAAGCCCTAGAAGTTCGACGTACATGACCAAATTAAGAATTTTTTCTTGACAGGCGCCACCATATATGCATTAATAATCCGATATATATTTGAGCGCCAAAAGATTCTAATTGCCTAAGTGGATGAATTATAAGCATAACGTACGTAAGTCTAATTTCCTTGATCAACTATATATATATATATATATATATATATATATACACACGACAGCAAGGATTCTGAAGAACTGTATCCTTCAAAAGCCAGGATGCACCATTAATTATTATTATATATATACACACATAGAATATTTTCCTTATTTAGTTCCATGAATATGGTGAATGAATTTGTCTTATCGATCTAGCAGCTTGTTGTTCATGTTCTAATCTATTATTTTGACTGACCATACTGCATTTGGTTTCATCGCCATGTACTGTCCACCTTCTGATTTAGCAAGGCATTAATGCCATAGGAAACCGAGATATTGTGTCGTTTTTATTCATGGCAGGTGGGATATATTATATTCATGAATTTTAAATGAAAAATAAATAGATATAAACAGTTATGTTGAAAGGATAACAAGAAAAATGTTTTAATTAGAAAGAGATTATTTCATAAAATTATATGATATATATCTATAAATTGATATCATGGTTTGATGCGGTATATATATAAAATTATTTTTATTATAAAATAAATATAACGTATTATATGAAATGATGTCAACTCATGAATTTATTTTTGTAAAATTTCTTTATAATTATAGCAAATATCTGAAAAAAAAAAAATAGAGAAGAACAAAAAGCTTGCACTAAAGTAAAAACTTCAAGATAGCTCTAATTAATTCCCAAGAACATGGATAATATTGTACACGAAAAAGTACAATAATATGATGATCATAAGAACCAAGCCATCTTTGTCTTCGCTTGCATCATCATGAACATCGATCCTCTAGGCCCTTCCGTCTAAAGGTTCCTTATAATAACCCGGCCCCTCGAAAACTCTTATTCAATCCATTTCTCATGTTGCTCGTTCGATTCTCATTACAGGTTTCAACAATGGGAGGAAATTTCATCAGTTGCTTGCGTTCTAATTCAGAGCAAGAGGTGAAATCAGCCAGCTCCAACGTCGACAGCCATGAAAGTAGTTGCACTAGAGGATCATGATCAGTCATCAAACTGTTGAAACCGGAGTGCTGGAAGACAAAAAAGGTGATGAAGAGGAGACAGTCTCCTCACCAACCAGATCATAAGAGCATCACAAAGGTCGGAAAGTTGACTTTAGAAGACTTGCTCATGACTTCTCCGGGCAGGGCAGATCGTCTCAGTGGAGCTCATGAATTGTATGTATTCAGCAGTCCCGCTAATTATAAAAGGGTACATCCGGTTAGGTTTTTTGCTTCTTTGGTTAGTCTCACATAAGTAGGAAATGAAAAAGAGCAAGGCCCCAATGCCTATATAAGAGGGTTAAGCTTCATTGGTTTAAGTACACCAGTCAAATGCTTAACTAGTAACTTTTGACTCTAGTTAAATTCCTCTGTTGTCCATTTTTGTAAAATGGGAAGAGGTGTGAGTTAAAGTTTTGTTAGTGGGGAAAGATTTGTGGGTGTATTTGGGGTGAGGAGAAAAATTGTGTGATTGTAACAATTTTTCACATAGTGAATTTTCTTCTCTAGATCTGGTGGTTTTTCTCCTGTTTAAGAGTTTCCACGTAAATATCTCGTGTTGTCTATTTTTTTTTATTCATACAAATGGTAGATCTTAGGGAGGTGAATTTGGGAGGTCTAAATTCCCAACACATCCATCTTGAAATACTAGATCAGTCGATACAGCTTTATCCTCTAAAGCAAAAGACAGCTTCTGCTTGAAGAGTAGGGTGCTGCACAGTACTGGTAAAGCAAATGAAGGAGAATCAGAATCTTCTTTGATTATAAGCACAAACCAAAGTGGGAAGTTGAAAAAGAAGGGTGACATTATCGTATTTCAGTCTAGTCCAGACAGTCATGATCGAGAATATTGTTCGTGATCATGATGTCCGTTAATTCGACTTTAATTTGAAACAAGTTGTTTTGTTTCATGCATGCATGTTGTTAATTAATGGGTTTTCTAGCTGGAAAATGATATATCTATGTTTATTCCGTTTTGAAGGTACTAAAATTTCTCTGCCATTTTCTTCACTTCAGATGGAATAATATTTCGGAGACATAGTTAATTATTATAATGTGGTGATTATGAAATAATTTTTGCAAGCATGATCATGTGACGATCGACGCAACTTTGTTAATCACTTAAAAACGCAAAGAACAAAACTACTCACTACAAGAGAAGTGAATTTTTGTGACCAAAATTTAGTGACTAAAAGAACTATTTCCTGAAAATTTGGTCGGAAATAGTCTTTTTGGTCATTAAATTTTGGTCACAAAAGCTCACTTTTCTTGTAGTGACTACTGTTGTATAATTAATATGCATGCAGTCATGTATGTCTTAATTAGGAGTATAACCGATCTAATTTGGTAATGTTTTGAATAAAATTTGGGACCGAACCGGTCTGAACCAATTTTATATTTTCAATAACCGATTCCACACCGATCACCTCCCTAAATCGGTTCTTCCAGTTTTACCAATTTTGGTCCTTTTTTTCGGTTTTAATTTACTATATAATATATATAATATAGTATATTATAGTTTATAATATTATAGTAATAATATATTGTAGTATATTATAATATACTATTATAATTGTATTATAGACTATAGTGACATATTATAAAATATAATATAGTGATATATTATAATATATTATAATATATAATGATATAGTATTAGTATAACTATTAATATGCACTATATAATATTAATTTAACTATTAACACAATAAACTATAGTGATATACGATTTTAAAATTTAATATTATATTAATTATTAATTTATCATATAATATAAAACTATTTTATATATAATTATATATTATATATGAAAATTATATACAATAAAAAAATAAAATATATATATGAACTGATCCAGTCCAGTCGGTCAGGTCGGATTTTTAAAAAAGAAAAATAACATAGGTAGTAAACCAAACCCACTGGTTTGGTTTAGTTCGATCCGATTTACCTATTCATCAATTTTTTTTACACATTCTTTTTTATATAAAATTTGCAAATGGCTAATAACTGAGCAAAAATAAAAGATAAAAGCTTCAGAATATTATTATGTTAAAACTAATTAAGGTGACAATTAACTGGCCATAATAATGGAACAGCCAACACCACCCCCAACAAAATAATTTTGTAACTATTATGGACGTATTTCACCGCCACTCACGTACAATCACCTGCAACCAAAAGAATAGAGTGGGCTTGAGGGTTTGCAGGAACGCCTCCAATGCTAAAATCAGATATTTCAATAAGAAAGTTTTTTGAATACCAATGAATTAGATAAAATCTCAACATACCTGGGTTTTCTATATATATAAAGCCCACAACTCATCTATTATTATCAGATGGCGGGCTTATCTACTGTTTGAGATTCAAACTCACTGATAATGGGTTTATCCATATTCAAATGATAGATTCCCCTCCCCGATAGGTTCTCAGGCGGTTACTTTCCCAATGATTGGGATAAATTAGATCTTGGAGATGGGTCGGGCTCTTAGGGGGCTGTGAGTTGGTGGTTTGATTCGGTTTCCCAGGTCTGTTGGTCAGCAAATGGGCCCCAAAGGACATCGAGCCCTTTCCAGTTACCCTGTAAAGTCTCATCATAAGTAGTATGATGGGACTTCATGGCATCGTTTCCTCAACCGTGCCTGGTTGTTAGAATGCCGCTTTATTTTCGCAAGGTCTCTAAATGCTCTACCAAGTCTTTAGAGCCGCCATACAAGTCTATAGAGGGGACTTTGAATTTTGGCGGCAACGACACTGGCATTATTTCTGCGCAAAATAGCATATTGGTGCTGGACAATAACTGATCAACTAAGAAAGACGTCATTATCTTCTTAGTCATCTCCTCATATTTGTCCATCAAGATACGCAAATCGTAATGCATCTTCTTCGTTTCTTCATTCTCCTGGGAGGCTTCCCTGCCCCAGCATTGTGTGCCTCCATCTCCACTCTTTCCCCCTGACTGGGCATTGCGTCCTTTCCTGATGGACCATTCTTTGCCCTAAAGACTTCATTCTTTTTTCATGAGGACTCTAGTTCAACAATAATTTTCCTCACTATCTCCTCCATCTCCGCAAGCCTTCCGTCCATGTTTCTCGACGATACCTCTTGGTCTCTAGTTACTTGTGATCGAGTAGTAGTGAGCATGTGAAAAGCACATTGGTTGTAGCATGTGAAAAGGGCTCGATGTCCTTTAGGGCCCATTGGGCTGACCAACGGGCCTGGAAAACCGAATCAGACCACCAATTCACAGCCCACTAAGAGCTTGGCCCATCACCAAGGTCTAATTTATCTCAATCATTAGGAAAGTAATCGTTCGAGAACCCATCGAGGAGGGGGATTTATCATTTGAATATGGATAAACCCATTATTAGTGAGTTTGAATCTCAAACATCAAATAAGCCCACCATATGATAATAATGGATGAGTTATGGGCTCTATATATATACAGAAAATCCAGATACATTGAGATTTTATCTGCATATTCATTGGTATTCAAAAGACTTCCTTATAACGATATCTGACTTTGGCATCGAAAGCTTTCCTGCAAACCCCCAAGCCCACTCTATTATTTGATTGCAGGTGCTTGTATGTGAGTAGCAGTGAAACACATCCACAACAGTAGCATGAATTTGTCAAGGCATACCTAATGAGAAAACATCCTATTAATACCACCTCTTAATCATTTCGTCGTTAAACAACTATATAGGCCAGTATTTACCTTGAATTATTGATTACAATACTCTTTTATCATGTCTTTGATTGCTTGCTTTAGTTAAGAGATATAATGGGTCTCGAGTCAAGCAGCCAGATAGGTGAGTTTGTTTATTTTACACCCATCAATAATCACATTACACATATAGATTCTAGCAAAATATTGAATAGGACTTTATGTAGAGGATTCAATTAGTTTTATCCTCCCCCAACCCATTTTCACATCCTCCCTCCCTCTCTCTCTCTCTCTCTCTCTCTCTCCTTCGAAGGCTTGAGCCCAAGTCTCCCTCTCTCCCTCTCCTCCGATTCTCGCGGCCCCCCTCTATGTCTCTCTAACTAAAATATTATCTCTCTTGTTTTGATGTTTTGATAGCTAAGGAGAAAGGCTAATGGTAGGAAAATATATGGGATTCTAATGTTTTGATAGCTAAGGAGAAAAGCTTGACTTGAGGTTGTAGAAAAATAAAAGAGGGGAGAGATTGATTGAATGGGAGGAGGGGCCGGGCAGAGAGGAGAGATAAAGGTAGAACGGAAAGATAAGAGAGAATAGATAAATGATTGAACGAAATACACTCTACAGTAAAATAAGTAAATCTTCCACATGTCCATTTCCTATTAAAGGGTATAAAATGTAAAATGACATCCGTCTAGTTTGAAACTTTTCTCATTATCCAACAATGTTCCAACAAAAAGAGAGATCATGTGGGAATGGAGTGGTGATCCATCAGCTGGACCATTTGCAATTCTATAGAGTTCTAATATGTGCAACGATACACACAAAATGGATAAAATCACTTGTCATTTGAGTATCTGTTTTCATTTTCTATCTCATCAAACATAAATTATCATATGGACATGGTACACGACCCCTCATATAAACAGTATTGTATTATTTATACGAATAAAAATTCTATTATCAAGTTGGCGTGTAAATCAGATTTAGTAAAATGCATATATGACATAATTTAATTTAAAATTTAAATTTTAAAATTTAAATCTTACAAATTAAATTTTACTATTTAGATGATATGAAGTATGTAGTCTTTATAACAACTCGGGAATAGAAGAACTCTCGGTATAAATAGTAAAAAGGCTCTTTGAATGATGCACTCTCATGTCCACCAAACCGTGTCCTAGCATTCCTCCTCCTAAAAATTGGGACAGCTTGTGAGATTAACGTACTCACTCATTAAAAACTGCATGAATGGGATCCTACGCATACGAAACAAAGTGAACCGGATTAAATGGAGGATCCGTGGTTTTGAACTTGAGATCAGATAAGAGAGCATATATCGCAATAGAATTAGCTATAAAAATCAAAGCAAAATAATTTGTATAAGTTTTAAATAGATTAATTTCATATAAATTTTTATAAAAGAAATTAGCATAATTGTAAAAAAATTAAAAAATTATTTTTTATTAGTATAATCTATTTATTTTATAAAAAAAATTATATAAAATTTATCTATTTATGTCTTATATTTAACGTTAGTCCATATATATCAAAGATATCAAACAAGGAACTTCTTGAAGACAATGCCCGCGGAGTAAAAAGGATAGTGATAGAGACTACTCTATTATTACAAATTTACTACTTTTAATATATTTAGAATTTTTTATTTTTTTTATCATTTACTTTGAAGTATTTTTTTAATATTTTTAGTTATTAAGAAAAAATTAAAAAATATAATTTTATTAACGGTTACTTTCTTAACTATTAAATAAATTAAAAGTTTTTTTAAAAAAATTAATAAATAAGTAGTAGGATAGGACTAACCCATCATTTTTCAAGTGAAAAAAACCGTGAGGCGAGGTCACCATCACGTACAATCCTTCACGATTAAAGGAAGATGAAAGCTTCTCAAAAAAAAAGGCAGCCCAAAGACGACAAAAGATGGTACGTACCGTGGCTTGAAACCCATGCATGACGGAACAAGTACTTTCATGATCTAAAATTGACTAGGGAAAGAGCGGGCTCTCTTTCTTCAACCAGGATTTGTTTTTTTCTTACCAGCTAGAATGGAGTATCAGCATGGCTGGTGCCATGCACGTACCTTAAAAAGACTGTATTTACAACCTCTTCCAACCCGTAGTTACTGACCAAATATCTCAACCAAATTGCTTGCCTCTTGTAGCTGTTACAGTTCTTCAATGAAGGAGTTAGCTAGCTAGCTAGTTTGTCCCTCAAAGTACAACCAATTATGGCTAATGCTTTCTGTTCTTTTCCCAAGTTGCTTTTTCAATTCTTACGTACGTTTCAGATCTCAATGAAATTTGGCCGATCGACAAACTCGATCCAAGGTTAACCCACCCGTACATGCCATCTACACACAAGGGGACAAGAAAGTAAACAATGAATTTACGTTCCGTGAGAAACTCTCCGACTTGTATGATTGAAGTCATGTACTGCATGCATTGTACGTACTGATCAGAGCATCAATACAAACTTTAATTAAAATTTAATTAAAAAATTTATTTTTACAAATTTTAACTTAATTATTTTAACAATATCAAATAATAAGCTCTTTAAATTTATCATTATTCTATTAAAATTTTAATTTAATATTTTCATTTTTTTATTTTTAATTGTAATTTTTAATATTTATGTAATTGTAACAGACACTACGATTGGTAGATGTTATAATTTTATCATATAGTTGGTAGACTTTCTTGCATTGAGATTAAATTTTTATACAAAAATCATTTATGAACATGAAGAACTCTCCTATCAATGAAAGTAGCATTTTCGTTGTTTCACTGAAAGACTAGGAAGAAAAAACAAACAAAAGAATGTACTTGAGTTTAGAGTATTCACATTAGGTTTTCCATAAATTTTTCTATAATTTAGCTAAAAATAAAATTCCTTATAAGTTTTTCTTAAATTTTACTTATCTTTCAAAATCTCATACATCTCATTTCCTATATTTTCTCTATTCTATTAAAATAATATTTCTCTATTATTTCTTTATTACTTTTTTCTCACTTTTATTTACAAACTTAACTACTCAATATTTTTTTGTTATGTTTTGAACTATTACTCTAGTAAATATTTTAAACAAAAATTAAAAAAAAAATTTGTGGGTATGATATTATTTTTAAAATTATTTTTTAAAATTATTATTTAAAACTATAACAAATATGAGTATGATAAAAAGTGTAGATGATTGAAAGAATAAATTATTTTATGTATTAAAATAAAATATTGATAAAAAATAATTTAGGGAATAAATAGTGGTTGGGGAGTTGGGGAATCACTGTTCATTTCCTAAACATTTTTATTAAAATAGGGATCCGGATATAGAGAATATTTTAATTAAAATCGTATAATAAACCTCAAATTATAGGAAATCTAGTGTTTGGGGAACTAGATGTGAATGCTCTTACTAGACCAGCTTCAAAGACATCTCAGCAAGTCTAAAGGGCAAAAGATATTTGATCAACGAGCAGTTTAACAAAACCCAATGGAATATACTTTCTTGGAATTGATACTTCGTTGATCCATAAATGATGGAAACAGAACTTAGTGGAATAATCATTGTGAAAGTGCAAAATGAGCTTCGTCTTTCTCTTCTTGAACAGGTGTTTGTGGTATTTTCACAATTTTCTTCTTGCGTGGGAAAGCAGACAGCAAGAAATGAATTTTTTAATTTCAAAATAATATTTAGCCAACCCCTTGGCCAACCAAATAATCTTTAGCTATATTCACTGTTTATTTATTGAGTCTATTACAGTGTATTAGTTATACATCCTAGCTATTCTTTGGTCAAAATTTAGCTTTATTAAGTTCACTACTAATACTCTGAGAGTAAGAGATTCGAGCTTTATGGTAAATTAGGGACAATATCTCTAAAATAAAAGAGATTATATAGATATACCAAGTAAGTTTTATAACGTTTATATAATTAATTAACCATGATATCATGAGTATTTCAAACAGCTTAGGTTTTTAATAAATTTTAAAAATTCATTTAACGTATTTACTTTCTTTTTTAGTAAGTCCTAATTAAATTGTTGTCTTTAAGGGATCTTTATATGAAGAATATTATTAATGCTCCCATCTTATAATATCACAAAATATCTAGTTGGTAGCCATGCATGATATAAAGTTAACCACATGAAAAAAATATGCACAATTGCAATTGTTTTTAGATGTGGTGCGCGCATGATCTCTTGAAGTTCCCCTGAGTGAGAACTAGACACATGAATGAACCCACAAAATCTATTGAACACATGTAGTAAAAGGAAAAATCAATAGAACAATAATAAAAATTATTTGATTTTAAGACTCAAAATTCATGCAAGAATTTGATAAGATGTTTAATTCCTTACTCTTAATTAGGGGTGAAAACTTATTCATTCGGCGCGGTTTTTGGGCAAATCGCTGCCGACCTATGAGAGGGAAAACAGTGGAGCAACCGACCGTAACCGGTCGACAGGGAAGAAAACAACTGGCCATATCGACTTCGACAATTCTTTGGCGGTTCACGGTCGGTTCTCGATTTCCCCCCGGCGGCGTCGTTCATCTGAGATAGTAGAGAGAGAGAGAGAGAGAGGGTTAGAAACAAAGCAACGGGAAAGAAAAACGAAGAAGACGACGATATAATATCTAAATGGCCGTTTGGTATTTACCAAACGACGCCATTCTACTTATATTTTTGCACCTTATAAACAAAACGATGCTGTTTGGTTTAATAACAAACGACGTCGTTTAATTTGTGTGTAAAATACAAATGTATGAGTAAAACGACGCCGTTCCACTTAAACTTAAGTGGAACGGCGTTGTTTCATATTGATATAATTAAAAAAGAAGAAGGTATTATTACGTCGGCCAGTTCAATGATTTGAGCTGGCCTCAAACCATGACATTGTCGGTTTTGTTAAAACTTTGCCACTTGCCGACTGGTTCTTTGGCGGTTTCGGCCGGTTCCAACCTCCGGCGACCGGTCTGAGTCAGTCACGGCCGATTCCATGATTTCTTGTACACCCCTACTCTTAATGCTATGTTTGGTTTGTGTGATGTCAAACTACCTTATTACTATTCACAAATTATTTATTACTGTTTTACTACTTTTTAATTACTATTCATAGATCATTTGAAACCACTTCAACATCCAAACGTAACTTTAACTATATAGTCAAAACGCAACAAAGTACACTTCTACACTATCTCACTACAAGAAAACTGTATATTTGTGGTCAACTATTTTATGTGAAAATTATTATTTCCTGTTAAAATGAGTGTTTTAATTGTAAGAGTATTGGCAATGGATTCTTCATCTTCATCTTCATCCTTAAATTTGAAGAATATGCCCATAAAATCATCTACATTGGCATATGCATATGTAAAATTATAAATAAATTGCTACAGTTTTTATTCAAAGATGAAGAACCCATTTTCATCTTCAAATAATATTTTTATTATTATAATAACATGTGAAAAGAGTAATATGAAAATACGTACCAGTTTAGGAATTTTAGGAATATTTTATTATTATTTGGTCAAAAAATACATAATCTAATGTAGGAATTTTTCTTTATCTTTAAAATCAATCTTCAAAACATATAAATTTATATATGAAAATAAAGAATCCATCGCCAATATTCTAAATAGTCAAATAATCCATCACAAATGATCTTTTTTTTTTTTTATTGTTGCTGAACCAGAAAAATAGGGATAGATGACTAGTGGTAGGTTTAAGAGAGGCCCTTACCTCTCTGTTTTTATTTTATTTTTTCACCTTTTTTTTTCCCATTATTTAGTTTGAAATGTCGTAACTGTTGTTGACTGGGCGGGAGGGTTCTATTCGCATGGAAGGTACATGTGGCCTTCTAGTACAGTGATCAGAAGCAATCAATGGCATTCAAGTCATTGGGAACTTTTTCGTTCGGACGAAATCGAAAATAATAGAAGGGTGTATGTGTGCAGGAATACAGCCAACGAATGCCCTAAGGAGTGGTTGAAATGGAAACGCGTGTGGGCTCACACTCATCAGTCTCTCCTTCACGTAGGTTTGGGAAAGGAAGCTGCCTGGAAACCGTACGTTCCATATAGTGAGCTAGCTGAAAGTGCATCCTCTCCTTTTCCCCTTGCTTACTTCCCTCACCCACGAGTTTTAAAAGCTAAGAGAGAGGGAACGCTGTTTTGGGTGGTAGGTGTGCTAATGGCTGCGCTAATGAAGATGGTGGATGTTGCTTTGGTTCTACTGATCTCCCTGAGCCTCGGAGGGAACTGGGTCGAAGCCCAAGTGCACCATGTGGTCGGAGGCGACCGCGGCTGGGACCCATCTTCCGGCGTCTCCTCTTGGTCCTCCGCAAGAAACTTCAGGGTCGGAGACAAAATCTGTAAGCTCTCTCTCTCTCTCTCAGCGCTTAATTAGGAACTAAATCACATGCATGCAGGGATGGTAAGTAAGCAAAGGGAGGAAACCAACGAAAAAGGACTTGCTAATCTTCATGAGCTATCTGTTCTACTGTCATTTAATTACAGTTGTTCCTATGAAACAATCATCTAAAGCTAAACACTCTCTAGATTTAGTAAGCTGTGACCAGCACTCCTAGCTTTTGGTTGGAGAAAAAACTGCATGTCAATAATTAACTTGATTCCAATTTCCCACCCCACCCCCTAGAGCACTAGTATTCGTTTCTCCTTATGCATGTTTAAAATTACATCTTTTAAAAATTGATTTTGCATATCAATAAAAACTCAAACATTGAATTATACATCGAATTATACATCTTTTAACCAAATAATAATAAAATATTATTATTTTTTTATATATTTTGCGATTAACACCATGAGTTCAAAAATATCAATTTCATATATCTAAATATTACTAATTTCATGTATCAAAATGATCAATTTTATCAATAAATATTAATATGTACTAAAAAATACTTTGTATCATCAACTTAATACAAATTTCATATATCAAAATTATCTTAATACAAATTCCTCAAAGTTTATTTTAATGGGTAGAAGAGGGAAAAAAAAAACATTAAAAATAATGTTGGAAAGTGAAAAGTGAAGAATCACTATTCATAGTTACGCAAAAATTTAGATATGCTTAAGTCAATATAGATGAATTTAAAGACATATTATTTAAATTTGAAAATGAAAATAAAGATGAATAAGCCAATTCTTGTGCTCTAAGGACTTTAAAGTTACATAGAAAAACATAAATTGTTCTATCTTCTCTTTTTCGTGCTTTTTTTTTTTTTTTATTTATGGGCTTTTGCAGCCGCAAAATATAAGCTCTGATTTGATTACTTATTATTTCATGCATCCACGAATATTTCATTTCTACATATGGACGCTGTGAATGGGCAGGGTTTACGTACTCTTCATCACGGGAAAGCATCGCTGAGCTGAAGAGCAAGGAGGAATTCGAGATGTGCGATGTAAGCAACCCTATCAGAATGTACACGGACGGCTTGGATAGCATCTCACTGGATGAGAAAGGGTTCCGCTACTTCGCGAGCAGTAACCCCGAGAGCTGCAAGAACGGGCTGAAGTTACACGTTGAGGTGCTGCCTCAGGGAGAACCTGAAATCCCAAAAGTAGCCACATCGGAGGGCTCCGTTCTAGACGTAGCTGATGGGCCCACAATCCCTTCTAGCTCAGCCCATCTTGCTGGAAGCTTTATCCTCTTGGCCTTTGGATTTCTTTGCTGCTATGTTGTTTGATGGGGGTACTTGGTAATATATGAAAATGGAAAAGAAATGACTATTTGTCGTTTTGGTATGTTTTAACTTTTAAAATTAGGACTACTTCGGAGTTTCTATCTACAATCAGTTTGGATCTTGCTTTATTATGGATCAAGGAAATTATAAGAACTTTGAGCTTTCAGAGCTTGCAATTGTTGTTAATGCCTTTGAATCTTGCAAAATATTTTGGAATAAGCCATAATCTCTTGTTTAGGTAGGACATCTCTCTTCTATATCATCGCTTGGGTGTACGGTGTACCCAAAACATATATTGGATACATATTGGATCCAATCAAAGTCATTTAGAGGAAAATGTATATTGGGAATGAGTAGTTCAAGAGGTAAAAAAAGAAAGAAAGAAGAACAGCTATCTTGAGATTGAATTCGCTTAATTCAGATCCAAAAGAGAATTGATCCATTCTCCATAGAGTAACAGGAAGAAATGCTCCAGAAAAATAAATATACAGAATGTGATTAGTGCCCAACCACCGCAGAATAATACAGTTACACAGTAAATGCATAGACATGAGTAGAATTCATCAATCGGAAGAAAGAAACCCAAGCTTATCATCCATAACCATAAAGTGACACAGCTCTTAGTCGGAAATACAAAACAAACTCTTTCTAATACCACCTTTTAGGGTGGGGAAGAGTTATTGGAAATGATCGAGATGGTTGGACTAAGCGGAAGGACACCAACTACAAATAAAAAGCAGATGTACTGGGATCCAATCATCGCTCTCTCAAAACAACATAATTAGATCCATTTGTCCTCTGTATCTTAGAAATTTTTCTCAGGATGTCTGCAAAAGCTTTCTTGTCCTGCACCATCAGCAGAAGCAATAAATAACACATCACACACTCCATAAACGAATATTTGTATAAGGGATCAAGCATGATTAAAGTGAGATGCCATAACTACTACATCATTCAGAAAATAATAGACATGGTGCCATTACATTGATTCTGAATTGAACTTATTAATCCGCGGGGGCATGACAAAATGTACAGTGACATCAAAATGTCGAGCATTCCATATCTTTGGTACTTGATGTAAAAATGTGTGTATATGTGTGTGCATGCGCGTGCACGCAAAATGTCTAGTCACTAATTGTGCTGAATTCAGGACAAAAAAAGTCTAAAAAATATGGTATATGTAACAATACTATTAAACAAGAAGTGCGGTGGCTTGTGTGCTCATTTTCCACCCACTGCAACTTCTAACACATTTTTTTTTTTTTCAAAACAAAGAGGCAACCAAGTTGACTGGGCTGATTATAGAACCATCCATGTGTTCATGATCGGGAAATCTGACCATTTGAAACAGCCCAAGATAGGTTTAACATGTTATGGCTAAAGGATGCTACCCAGACCAGGAAAAAAGCAGGTTATGATTGCCTGATTGCAGTGTTCAGTTCAAGTCTTAAGACACTGAAATAGCATACCTCTGGGGATCTTAGTCTTGCTTTAAAATTAGCAACAAGATCCTGAGTTGTCACAGGTGTCTTCTGTATTAAAACAGCTCTGATTTCTTCTTCAGTGACAGGCCCAGCAGATGATGTTGGCCCAGTTTTCGATGATGGTGTAGCTTTTGAAGGCACACTGCTTTTAGAAGGAGGCACGGTTTCTTCTTTTAAAGAAGGTTTTAATTCCTAATCAAGAAAACACAAGTCAAATTAAAATGACAAAAGAATTCAAATAAAACATTATCATCTTTAGGGAACCTTAATATACCTTAGAGGATAAATGCATCATATAGAAGAAAAACTATAGGTAAAATAAAAGGCATTCATCAAATATAGTCGTACATTTTCTGTTTTCACCTTCTTTGGAGGTGCAGCATTAGACACTTTCGCATCATCGCCATTTAATTTTCTCTTCACCTTTGCAGACTTAGAGGTAGGTGGGGTTCCCCGAGCAGGTCCAGAAGGTATCGTTTTTACAGGACTGTTTTCAGCAGGTTCCTCTTTAGGTGCATCCTTCTGCTTTGGAGCCAGCACAGGAGTAACACCAATCTCATCATCCATCTGGACAAAACAATACAAAAGCTCCATCAATGGAGAGGAAAACGAGTGCAAGCAAATTTAGAATACATTTTACATTGCTCACACATCGAGGACACCTAGAAAAAGTGCACGCAGTTTAGATAAACAGTCTTTTCTTTTTTCTTTTTTTGGGGTGGGGGTAGAGGGGTTAAGGCCGTACATGGCAACTCTTATGAATCTCCATGTAAGAAACTAAATCAATGACTTCACCATTGCTAAAAGGGGGAAAAATTGCCTCCCCATAATTCAACAAAATGCACTAAATGGAGGATCGTGAAAAATTAAATAAGACCATTGCCATAGTTTCACATCATCTCCTACAAAGTATTAATAATGTAAGGTGTTAATGTAGCGAGTGGTAGAATTAAGCATCAACTTACATCTTCCTCATCATCATCATCATCCTCTGCATCTGAATCGTTAAGTCCACCAGTTCGCCCAAGCAGCTTCTTCAACTCTTTTCCAGATTTGCTCAGTCCACCCTCCTCTCCATTATCTTCATCCTCATCATCTTCATCCTGCAAGAACAGGCAAAAAAAATATTTTCTTGGCATTTTTTAATGTCCAAAAAGGAGGGATTTTGTTGGTTCAGGATTTAGACTTGGTCCAAAAATAAACAGACAGATCCATAATCAGACAATATATATATTTTTTTAATAGATAAATGATTGTGTTAATAATGATAGGCATAGCCCGAGTACGCAAGATGATATACAAGAGATAAGCCTATCTAGGGCGAAGCAATGGAAACAAGAAAGTCATGAAAATCAAGGCCATTAAAGTCTACAGCTAGGGCCCATAGGTATAAAGTTCTAAAAAAGAAAGATCTAAGTTCCTCTATTGAGCGCTCCTTGTCTTCAAACGTCCAGTCATTGCGCTCCTACCACAAACACCACATAATGCAGATAGGAACCATCTTCCACATTGCTTTGATTTGGGGGATACCTCCTAGAGTCTTCCAGCTGGGCCAATATTTTAAAAGAGTCTTCCAACATCAGACAATATTTTAAAAGAGATGCATATTTAGTCAGTTCAGGATTTCAACTTTGTTAAGTTATAGATCCATCCATAACTGAGAGTTTATTTAATTGTCTTCATGTCTTCTTTTACAAGTAAGATAAGCTTATGATCAGGAAAAAGGAAACAAAGGCATATCTTTTTTTGATAAGTATTTCACTTATCAAGGTACACAAGGAGTGTCTACTTCAACCTAATGAGGGAAAAAAACAGAGATTAAAAAAAAAAAAAAATACTTAAAAAATCGTGGAAGCTAAAGCTAGGAAGGCATAGGTGGGCTGCCATCCAATTGCAGAGTGAATAAAAAATAACACCTTAAAAAAATAGTTTTCCAGACTATGTAACTGTGTATCGTAGTACATCTTCAGCAACAAAAATTTTCCAGAAGGGTTGACCCAATAAGGAAGTCACAGAGTGTCCAGACAGACCTGCTTAATTTCTGGAGGAGCAGGAACTTCAGGGGCCAGTTCTTCCCTTTCTTCAGGATCATTACCAACGGCTTCATCATCATCAGTGAAAATTTCTTCATGCTCCCAATCATCACCTGGTACATTCAAGAGGGAACAGATCCACCATAAGCATGGATATGACTAAGGAAGTCATCAGGTATGCTCAATTATTACTATGACAGGAACATTCTTAACACAAAAAGTTGCTTAACATCGACACTATGGTAAAATCCATATCGTAATGACTTTCCTTCATTCCACATTCAAATTGAATTTACTTGGGCTAGAAATAGGATAAAATTGGTGCAGTACAAAAAAGCAACCAACCAAAGACATGCAATTTTTTCAAGGATAGAAGTACGATGATATAAATAATATGAACTGTAAAAGTGTGAAAATACATTCAACAGATCACTGATAACTGACAAAGATAAGCCACGATAATTTATTCTTCAATAAAATTTGCTGCTCAGATCTCTATCTAGAGCTGTATCTTTTTCCTTAATTTTGATAAGTAATACCAAGTAGATAGGAGGTGTACACAGTCCTTTCAAGAAACTACGAACATAAATCCAACCAAGTATAAAATCCAAAACCACGTTAAACACCTCCCAAAGCAGACCTTAGGAAATTGGATGAAAGGGGGCTTCAATTATGCTTTATAACATTTTTTTTTTATGATGGGGGAACCACCCCACGGTAGAGCCTTTAAGACTCACCCATGGAACCTAAACCCCTAGGGAGACGAGCACAGCAAACCACCACCATGGGCTACTACTTAAATTGCAGTTTTGATCCCAGAGGGAATCAAACCTGTGACATGGGGCACATGCACACAAGTTTGCCCTTACCACATGGGCTACCCACAGGTAGGTATGCTTTATAACATTAAAAGTACAATTAATCCTCTCGCACCAAATCACTGCATAAAAAGAGCAACCACCCTCCAAAGTCCAAGCTGCAACCCCGTTGAAAAGATTCCTTTCCAACAAGCATATGCCTAGCTCACATTCCTAGGCATCCGCCACTGCATCCATAAAGAGATAATGTGAGCCCAACTCCCACGCCATTATACAATCTAGAAGGAGATGATCAACTGCTTTTTCACTCTTCTTGCACATGCAGGGCCCATCCACAGCTATCTCACCCCTCTGCTTAAGGATGTCGACTGTCAAGATTTCTCCCAAAGCAGTTGTGCAACGGAAAAATGCTACTTTCCATTATTCCTTTTTTTATAGGTAACAGATTTTATTAGTATTAAGTAACAAGGCATTATCCTAGTACATGAGACATATACAAGAGAGTCAGATAACATAAATGCCATCTAGAGTCATATCTTGAAATCATAGACAACAACAAATACTCAGAAATCAAGTGACATAATAAAACATATGGCTAATAGAGATACACTAGAAGAAAGTGACACATAACAATTCCCTCAGCATCATTTAATTGTTTAACGGGAATGAAGACTCTAACATCTCCACTCATTTATGTTATATTTTCCTGGAGGATGGAACCAAACTGATCTGAATGGATTTTTGTGTATTTTGGCATGGAATTTCGTCACTTAAGGTGGCCCAACAGAAAATTGACCAGAAATGAGGAAATAATCCATGGAGCTTCTTCTTTAGATGAAAAACAGGGTACAGTAAGGAAAAATGCTTACCCTTCTCAATATCATCATCATCTAAATCAAGATCACCACCTCTCGGACCTTCCTCGTCATCATCACCACCTCTTTTGTTGAGTCCCAACCTATTCTTCCTTGCAACCTCTTCCTCTTCATCCTCCTCCCCTTTATCTGAAGCATTACCTTCTTCATCATCACCAGTCATCTTTTTACGTGCCCTACCACCAGCCACACCACTATCTTTGTCATCAGACCTCTCCACTCCACCAAATGCAGCAGATCCATTATTTGCAGCTTTCATCATCCATCTTTCATATCCATCAGCAGTCCTTTTCCGGTTATTCATCTTTTCTTCTGCTTCCTCCAGTGTAAGTTGCTTATATTGTGCAACTTTGTTAAAGTTATACCTAAAGATTTGATGGGTCAAACCACCATTACAAAAATAAATAAGAGTAACATTTAAGTTCACATTAAAATACCAACTTTCCGACATATGGAACACGATGCTTTTTACAGAATGATTTAAGTATAAATTTTCAACTAATATATCAACAGAGCAATAAAACAAAAATAAAAAAGATCTTTTAACAATCACCCTTAAAAAAGGTAAAACAAAAACCATTATATTCATATTGACAAGAACTCTTGTATACATTGGGTCGTACATACCAAGAACCAGCAGGAATAGCAGCAAACTCCTTTCCTTGCATCATTAGTAGGTAGTAAGTAGCGGATGGTGCACCTTCCATCTGACCTTGGAACTGAAATTGCCCTGTTTCATCCTCCAATAACCATGGTTTATTCTTGTACTTCTCCTACGTGATGCAATAACAAATTAATAAGAATGAGTGAGTGAGAAGCCAATGAGTTGCAAGAGAAGTAGCATTTTGATCTGTCTATTAAACAGGAGCAAGGAAACTTCATGTGGTATCTGCTTTGCAATCAACGTCTGGATGCAATTTTAGAATGGCACATTTTTCCTCCAATTATCACACAATGCTATGTTACTAGCCATATTAGATGCAAATTAGCATTTCTCTCATTTTAGATAATGGTGCAATTAAGGGCAAAATGAAAAAATAAAGGCATACAGATGGCTCATCTCACTTAAAACACTGAACTTTTAACCTATGCAACACTCCGCCATCAGTTAAAACCAAATAATTGACCAAAACCAGCTTTATAATGGAATGAGAGAATTATGTATATTGTTTCAACTTTTATACCATGAAGAATTAAACTAGACAAGACCGGGATTCCCAATATGAGGTGCTGGGATTCCCAATGGTACAAATGCAGGTAGAGATGAGCAAAAAATGCTCAATAGGTCAGGATGAACTCAGTACCCGCAAAGCATCAGTAAGTTGCCGTCCTTGTAGACCTTCTTTTTGGAGAGACCATTTATTTTCCGCACTTCTCTTCTTTGAAAAATTTGGCAACCCGGTCACAAATCTACCAATAAAGTAATTCTTGTCGCTGCTAGAACTCGCACGAACATTATACTCCTATAATGAAAATAAGTAGATGAGCACATAAGCCTTCAGATTACAACAAAATACATGTAATCTATAAGGTACTCAAAATCAGTAAAGGAAGAAAACTGGAAACACCACCAATATGTGCTGGTCTACATGTAACTCTATTACTGTTAAAAAGTATAGTTACATTAAACGCTAAAAACTTATTAGGTTCAAATATAGCACGAGTCTCTTCACCTACTGGTCTGTCCTTATACCGACCTTTTCACAACTTAAACAAGAACTTGGGCAAACTCTCCACAGAGTAAAAGTTAATATCATATAAAATCAAAGCACTCACACGGCAAAAGAAAAAAGTTCCTCACTAGCATCAAAATTCAGAATTCTGTTTCAGAGAGCAAAACCTAATTATAATTGAATCATAGAAATTACGAACTTTCTTTTTGCCAATAGTAACAGCTTATATTGAACATTATAATGTAAGGAAATAAAAAACGCATGTAGACACTTAACAACAAAACCTATGGTATGTGTGTGCGTGCTGTGTATCACAGAGAGAGAGAGAGAGAGAGAGAGAGAGAGAGAGAGAGAACTCGAATCAAACGCGTGACTGTGGCACCACAGTCGTAGCACTTTTCATGGTTCTCGGCCTTGGTTTTGCCACAGCTCAAGCACAGAGTCATGTGCTTGCAATTGCTTCCGTACAAGTCCGTGGTCGATCCACACCCACTACACGACGGCTTCAACAGCAGATCGAACGACATGCTTCCTCCTTCGAAAGGACAGCGACAACTTGTTTTCCAATGAAACAAACAGATATTCAGAGATGATCAGACACTACGAAAGAGGAGAGCATGAATGAATGATCAATAACCTAGCGTACGATCAACAATCAATCGAACCAAGAAATTTCATTACCTTCGGATCGATTGATATGAGAATTCAAGGAGAGTTTTAATTTTGGTGATAACGGAATTTAATTGGCTTTGATTACTGAGAGTTGATTTATGATTCGGTTCGCTTAAGACTTAAAGAGGGCTTGTTCATGTTGCTGGAGAATAGCCTGCGAGCAAGTGGGAGGAGAAGGATAATTAGAAAAAACATGTTATTCCGTCGATATATATATAGGTTGACAAAAAAAAAAAATCATAGTAAATTTAAACAGATTTAAAATATGTCATCAATTTACAAAACTTAAACAAAACCTAATAAAAAGAAAAAAAAAATTATGGACTTTATATACAAATCGAGATTGTATTTTAGCATATAATTATAATAGCGTAAAGTTTAATAAAAAGATATCTCGAAAATCTATCATTTTGCTTTAATTATAGGATTGATTGAGTAGGCGTTGAGCTTATTTTGAATTATTGTCTAAAAACTAAATCAAAATAAGAAAACAAAATAATGATATAGTTTTGTTAAATAAAATTAGATTAACATATTAAGAATAATAACCGATTGATTAAATAAATTTAATATTTATACAATCAAAAATTGAATGGAATAGAATATTGCAGGGTATAAAATATTTTAATACCCGCGTTTTGAGTAACACCATTAATAGTATTATGGATATGAGAATTCTTATTAATATAAAATTTATTATTAAACAATCAATATCGCATTTTAAAAATATCAATCATGTTATTAATTTCAAATTTCTTATCAAAGGAGTAAATTTGCCCAAAAAAATATATTTCGAAACGATAATCTAAACAAATAATTAAATAAAAATCATTAATAAATAGTAAATAGTAAATGAGAATGTGATAATAGATATATAATTACAACATCGAAAAAGTTTAATAAAAAGAAATTTTATACGTTTATGATATTGCTTCAATTACATATAGGTACACCTATATATATATAGAGAGAGATAATACATAAAAATTATTAGAAGGATTTATAGCAAAAGCAGAAGAACAAAACATTTTTTTTTTTTCTTGGCAAATAAAGCATTTATAGATAAACTAACAGATACAAGATACAAGTTTGGTGGAGTGTGAGTTCCCTACAGTTTTCTCAAAGCCAACACACATTACAACACAAAAGTAAAAAACCAAAGGGGGTGATTGGAGCCAAAAGATTGACTCCTACCCAATTCCCACAAGGGGAAACTGCTTGGTGACGGTTTT
Source organism: Carya cathayensis (assembly GCA_011037825.1). NCBI lineage: Eukaryota > Viridiplantae > Streptophyta > Magnoliopsida > Fagales > Juglandaceae > Carya > Carya cathayensis. Next base: position 501,856 of record QGSO01000303.1, read on the forward strand.
TAAATAATTTGATGAACAGACTATAAAACTGTAGCTAGAAGCCATAGTACAAAGGGGTGTGCTGCAACGTGTTGATCTGGACTGGTTAGAAGGAACTGTCACATTCACTTTCACTCAATCCTTACTTAGGGAAAGCAAAAACATAGTGTAGAAACCGAAAACTGTGATGAATCACCGATGAGGGGCGTTATTGGTGGTGGCGGCATGTGGCGTGTGTAGGTTACACGCCACAGCTAGGGTGAAAAAAACAATTGGATTTGGAAGATTTGAAGCTATAGATCCTGAAATTGCCGTGCGTGGTGGTAGAATGCTCTCTGAGTTGATCTCATTTAAATCTAACAACTAAATGTAGCCTAAGGCTCTTAAGCCTAGTTTTGGCTATTAAATATGTGACGCCCCCAACTCCCTCGTATGGCCACGAGGAAGTCGCGACGTCGGGACGATGACAACACGGTCACACATCCTATCGCCAAGTGTCCAAAGTGTGTGTACATGCAAAAAGTGTACAAATAAAAACACACAGCGGGCAGATAAGTCATAAACTGAGTACTAGAAATTTTCTTAGTTAAATACAAACCAGTTCAAAACCTACATATTATAATATTACTAATTCAACATCGTCTCAAATCCAAATACACACTAATAAAAACATCGCCAAATATAACATATTTAAAAACCATCCAGCTACTCTTCCGGCGGAGCCGCCTCCTCGGGCTCGGCCTCTTCCTCATCAAGATCTGCATCAAAATCTACGGTACCAAAAATGGTGCCGTAGGTAAGTAAAATCCAAATAAAGCAAGATAAAAACATATTAAAACTAAAACAAAATGCATGAAGTATGCCCAATGCATATGTCCCAAAAACATATTTTTTCACGCACGCCAAAAGTCTCATTTGGCCCAAAACCTTTTCTTTAAATCACACATCGCCATTATCTCACATAATGGCCCAAAACCAGTCTCAAACCATTTCCATTTTTTCTTAATCGAATGCACCATGACCTCCCCTAGGGGTCATTTGCAAGCCCTGGCTTCATAACAAGCGATGCCCGGTTCCGTGCCCTGCGCGTACGTAGCCAAGCATCCTCAAGACGAGCGATGTCCAGTTCCGCACCCCGCGCATACGTAGCCAAACATCCTCTAGCCCCTGCCAGCAGAGGGGCCACGGAGTCGGTGAGTAGGGCGATGCCCGGTTCGGCGCCCGGCGCGTACGTAGCCAAGCACCCCCTAGTCCCGCTCCCGTCGTCGCCCAGCGACAACTCAGGGGACGTCACTCAGTATATTACGCTCCCGAGTGACCAGAGGAGCTCCACCGAGATAATAACCCATCCCGGCTTGGGCTCGTGAGACACACGCACCCAAAGACAATTTAACTCATGAGAAACTCATTTTCAATAAAACGCACATGATCATGTATGCTCAATGCCATGCAATTAAAATCACATAAAATAACCAACACACCCCAAACATCAATATCAACCAACAAACAACTCTTTCCTCAATCCATTCGACCCCCGAACTCCTTGGACTCAGTCCGTAATCAACAAACCAACCAGATGACAAAATAAAATATTGTAAAGGCAATAATACATTTAAATCTAAAACGAAGTTTAGAAAAATACTTACAGTGCTATATATGATTTTTATAAGGTTCGGCGTGCAGCAAACGATGAACGGAAAGCAACGTAACAGTGCAAATGCACTGTAGCCGTGGGTCGCAAAATACCCACTTTTGAACGGAGACAAACCAAGACACCAAATTGATAGGGAATGGTCTAGGGATGTTTATGAAGCTAGTGGAAGTGAGGGTTGGCCGTAGGTGGCGGGGAAAACGCCGGTAGAAGGCAAAAACATGCAAATTGGAGTTAAGCTCGTGGGAGCTGCTTCGGTAACGGATCTAGGCCGGAAATGGGTGGGTTAGGTCGGCAAGGAGTGGTGATGAAGTGGTGAAGAGGTGGTGGCCGGAGGTGGAGCGAGACGGCAAAACGGAGGAAAGGCCGCTCGGCTTGAAGTTGCTATTCCGGCTAAACGGCGGCTCCGTTGGCCGTGGAAATTGGTGGGGTGGTTCACCGGAGGGAGGGGAAGAGTTTGGTGGGGGTGGTGTGCCGCACGGTGGCCGGCGGCGGCAGGTCTGGCGGTTGAAGGCAACCCGAAATGGGTAAGGAGAGAGAGAGAGAGAGAGAGAGAGAGAGAGAGAGAGAGAGAGAGAGAGAGAAAGAGGCACGGGGGAGAAAAGGAAACCGGAGGAAAGAAAAAGGAAAGAAAAAGAGAAGAAGGAAAAAGGAAAAAAGAGAAAAGAAAAAGATGGGGAAAAGAAATGAGGTTCAATCCTCACCTCTGGGGTCCAACAACTGATCCAACGAAAATAATTTTAAAAGCAATAAAACCAAGAAAATATCTTAAACACAACGTAAAGCTAAAATATAATAAATAACTAGTAAAAACTAACTATTAAATTTTAAAACCAAAGACAAGCTAAAATAAATTAAACAGCAATTTAAACTCAACAGTAATTAAAATCTAATTATTTAAAATACAAGCACTATAATATTAATTAAATTAAAATATTTCCTTAAGTGAAAATATACGTAAAAACGGGGTGTCACAAAACATATGATGGCTAAACTTTATTTGACATGATGAGAGTTCTTGTTTGTTTTTATTTTTTTGTTCATACCAGTATCACACAAGCATATCAAACTCCTAAGTAAAAATGACAAAATGACCTTTATTTGACACACTAGGCTTTTGGATTTAGTTTATTTTTTATGAACCTGCAAATGTATATATGTTAAGAAAATAAAATTCAGTTCATACTTTTCATTTTATTCTTTGTCTTGAGCAACTCCTTCAAAACTCCAAAGTGAATTTGTACTTGGCTGGGATTGTCATGAGCTACCTATTGAATTGAAAGGCGAAGAGAGAGCTTCAATTTCATAAAAGGGATGATAAAAGTCTTGAAAGAAGAAGTAGAAAATGCTAATTAATGTTTTGTATTAGGCATATTTTGTACAATTAAGTTTCAGACTGTGGACTCATGATCATTCTCATCACTGTAGAAAGTGCTAATTAATGTATTGTATTAGGCGTATTTTGTATTAATCATTTTCAAACGAAGGACTTATTAGTTTCAAACTGAAATTCTCAACGTATCCCTGTAAAATCATGAAATTGTCTACTAATTTCCTTGAACAAATTGATTAGATCTCAATTTTATTGTTTAAAAATTAATTACAAGTAATTCTCAATTACAAAACCTTTGTAACTTGACTCTCTTAATTGTTCAGACAAATGACCCATTTGTCTTCTACCGCAGTAGCAGCCAGAACCTCTGGCGATTTTCAAACTATTGACTTCCTTCCTGGAACTCCAGTGGCTGAAATCCAATCAACGATCATTCACACTTGAAGCACAATCACACACAATGAGAGATCACAAATATAAAAATTCACTAAGAAATTTTCTCACTAAAATATGCACTGGAAAGTGCTCTAGAAAATATGTAGATCTGAATCTCTACAGATTCTAACCCATAGGATCTCTTAAATAGACAATTTGGAAAGAGTTTCAGTTGAACTAGGATTCTGCTGACAGATAGAATCTGTTGCGAGAATGTCTCCTGACGAATTGCTAACATTTCGCGATAACTCTCTTCTGCAGTGATTCATCTGTGTTCAACTTTAGGTCTTGATAATTACAAACTCTTATGAATTTAAAATTCATATAACTGACTTATCTAAACAAGCTTATAATCCTCTAGATAAACTCAATGTTGTTGAATATAAAGTCATATTTTATTTTACATTTATCCAAATTTAATCAAATAATGATAAGATAAATCTTATCATTTAGTCATCTAATCCTAACTAATTTTTTCCTCTACACAGACAATCATTGTACTTTTGTAATTCATCTTTGTAGCGCAAGCAAAATAACTGTTCATGTTACAACAGACTTTCAAAAACTGTTTCATCACAACCCATCATGCTTAAATAACTATTCAATAAAAATTCCAGTTCTAAAAATACACCAAATAACAAACTTTTTATTGTTCAATACAAATTCCAGTGGGACAACCAAAAACCATCCAAGTGATGGAAACATATAGGGGCAATCTCCGCTAGGAACCAGTGGGTGTTGAATCAGTCTCTGCGAGCTTGCGCTTAATATCCCTTGCTATTGAGAAGAAAACCTCCTCCACCTCTTAACAGCTTGTTGCCATTTACAGTTTCAAAAACTTGATGCTATACTCATCAGCAAGAGCTTGACCCTTAGAGGTAGGCAAAACCTAAGAAAACAAAGAAAATTTCTTCCGAGTCAACAATATAGAACACATTTGCTTTCATCCATGTAGCCATCCATGCAGTTCTATGCTCAATTTATGAACTCAAAATCCAGCCCAACAGGCAAAAAATAAGCATTTTTTGCTAATTGAAGGAAAACATATAGAAAAAAAGGTCTTTGTCCAAAATCATTGATTTCATAAAAGCAACAATTAGATAACCAACAACACTACAAGTCAGAGATGAATCCATAAGACACATTTTCTCAGTCCAAAATCAAACTAAAACCAGATTTGTTTTTACCTAATCTATTGGTCTAAGATCTGCTTTTTACCCTTCCTTCCAATTTCACATCAAATCCACAATCCAAAGCTATCAAGTCAACTTTAAACTTCGAGGATGTACATAAAAAAGATTTCTTTAAGAAAAAAATACTGCAAATCTTGGTCATGGCTACTGCTCTGCATTTTTCTTTCAAAAATTTTTTTTTTAGCTGCAGAAGGTGAAAATATACACATACAAATGAAGATAAAATGAAGATGGATGCTATCAATTTTGTTAAAAATCACTAAGTACACATACAAATGAAGATAAAATGCAAACAGAGATTACCCAAAAAAAAATATGTTTACAGATCCCTTACACACGTATTTTATTCAGAAAAACATGTTGATAGATTCCTTCTCTTACACACGTATTACACAGGTCGGGGTGAGAGAGAGGTGATTACCTTCCCTTGAGCGCGCAACATGCTGCTGGGAGGATGGGCGAATCAGTAGTGCGTGAGAAACTTTTTGATTTGTTTTCGTGAAGCTGGGCGGGAGGATGGTAGAAGTTCAGGAGGAGGGAGAAATGGGAGAAGTTGTAAAGGAAGTTTCCGTTTTGACCTTTTTTTTGTTTTATTTTTTCTTTGGAAAATGATTCCTTTGTGCATGAGCGTCCAGTATCCCTCTCAAATATGACTAATAAATATGTCTATTCATACCTTCTATATTTAAAAAAAAAAAAAAAAAACCTATATTGATGTGCATATTTAGATTTTAGAGTACTGTTTTAACAGAAGCGCTTCCGACCGGACGGTCCTATAAACGGAGGATAACGGAGACCAACCAGAATTTGCCACGTAGGAGGTAAATTTTAAAGTTAATACCGTGCGATGTAGGGGATAAACCCACTCTTCTTTCCATCTTCGTTTCTCTCATCTGGAACTGAAATGAAAAGCTCTCTCTCTTCTCCTCTCTCTCTTAGAAACCCAGACAATACTGTAAATCTGAAGCTAAATCGGAAGCTCATGAGACAATAACACGTAGAGAAAGAAAACAACATGCAGAGAAAGAAAATCTGAAGCTAAATCTAAAGTAAACAACACGTAGAGAAAGAAAACCTTGGGATCCAAGTTCATCAAGGTGGGCCATTTTTAACAGTTACTTAATAAGCTTCCACGCAAGTCCTCTAAGTCAGCCGAACATCGTGAAGGAGGGGGAATCTCTACCTCAACTTCAAATGCTTCTTCCAGTTCTAGAAGCAGTGATTCAGCAAGTAATCTTTATGCGAATCCAAGCATTACATCTTTCTGAGGATTTGATTCGTCAAATATAGGATTAAATCATGGCGGTAAGCTTATGCAAGCTGTGAATTTAAGGCCGAACGGGAATTTGACAGGTTCCCCGTACGAGGCTTTGCCTGGTTTTAAAGATGTTCCGAATACTGAGAAGCAGAACTTGTTTATTAGAAAGCTCAACTTATGCTATGTTCAGTTTGACTTTTCTGATCCAACGAAGGACCTTAAAGAGAAGGACATCAAGCGACAGACATTGGTTGAACTTGTGGATTATGTTGCTTCGGCAAATGGGAAGTTCTCTGAAACAGTCATGCAAGAGATGGTAAAGATGGTATCCCTAAATTTGTTTAGAACTCTCACTTCTCCACCTCGTGAGAATAAAGTCTTGGAAGCATTTGATTTGGAAGAGGAGGAACCATCAATGGACCCTGCATGGCCTCACTTGCAAGGTGTTTATGAATTCCTTTTGAGGTTTGTGTCTTCACCTGAGACAGATGCGAAGTTGGCCAAGCGGTATATTGATCACTCATTTGTTCTCAGGTTGTTAGATCTTTTTGATTCGGAGGACCCTAGAGAGAGAGATTACTTGAAAACAGTTCTGCACCGTATTTATGGGAAATTTATGGTTCATCGACCATTCATCAGGAAATCAATCAACCATATCTTCTTTCATTTTATTTTTGAGACTGAGAACAAAAATAAATATGGAGATCGAGAGGCAGGGTTAGGTTTCATGGATGGGTTTTGGTGGAGATCGAGAGGAAGGGTTGCAAAACTACTTTTATGGATTTTGATTTCATGGATGGGTTTCGGTGGCCAGAGATGCGACTATGGGTGAGTTTGCTTGGATGGGGATGGGTTTGAGACTGGATTCGGTCGGAAGAGAGAAGGAGAACAGAGGAGAGAGATCTGCTCGACTCACGTGAAGAGAGAGGTAGAGAAGGGGTGTCCGTTTCCCTGCATTGCGGCTGCTTTGAAATTTTTCTATCTCCCTGACGTGGCTATCACCTATTGGCCTCCGATAATTACGCATGGGAGGATTAGCCGGTTTTAAGTTATTCCCCTGTTCAGATTAATTTGGTGCGCATCATTATCCTTTTCTCTTGTTATTATGTACTTATCCACCTCGGCACCATTCGTGCGATTTCGATGTTCGGTGCACTACAGGGGGCTACCCTGTAGCAGGATAATGAGCCCAAACCTTGCTGCGAGCCGTGGTTACTCATCCAAACTCCACAAGTGACCTTCACACTCCAGCCGTGGTTACTCATCCGAGCGTCGACGGTTTTTTCTGGGCCAAAATGGCTTTGAAAATCTTTCATCGAAGTCCATCCCGACTCCCACTTCCCCATCCAAAACCTCCCCTACGGAGTGTTCAAGCCACAACCCGCTTCAGCGGCTTGACCGGGCGTGGCGATCGGGGTCTACGTTCTGGATTTGTCCGTGATCGCCTCTTCCGGGCTCTTCGACGGCCCAATACTGAAGAACCCCGATTACTTCTCTCAGGTTCGTATTGCCAGTGTATCAGTGCTCATTCATGCATGTTTCTGTGGAATTAAAGTTTTCGAGAGATGAAGTTTTGTAAAATTTCTGGTGACATGAACGTCGGTACAACTCTTTTTGTTGCAGAGAAGCCGGAGGATAAGAAACGAAAAGCAAACATCTACTAGTTATTCTCTGGCATGAATTTTGGAGAAAGTGAACAAATAAACCGATATAAGTGCTTTTTAGATTCATTTAATTTAGTTTGAAGTTTCCAATTCATTAAGAGATTGTCCGGGAATTTTAAGAGCTTTCTGAATTCATTATTTAATTATTAAAATTTCTTCGATTGCGGTGTTAAACTTGGTGCTAGAAAAAGGGAAAAAAACTCACTGCAAGAACAACGTAGACGACCGCTATAGCTAGCTGATGATTGCCCGTATCACCACATTTTTGTTGCATTACCATGAATTGCAAATATTCGGTGCAGAATATATGCTCTTTATCGCCTGCTATGTAGAAAAGTTAACTTGACTGTTTGGGCAGAAAGTGTTTACTAATTGTTTGCAATTTGCCATGTTTTTATTTCCAGTCTGATTTAAACAAGTTCCTGGCTATGGGACGTCCTGCTTGGAAGGAAGCTCGTGCATTGCTTCAGAGACTATTGTCATGTATGCCAACTATCAGTTAGTGGTATTATTACCCTTTGGTGCTTCATTTCAGTGGTGTTCTTTGTCTGATATTTGATGCTATATTGATAAGAGGTTGGTTTTGACAGCTACAGACATTCAGGCATGGGAATATGTGCCTCTCGGCCCTTTTGTTGGAAAGAGTTTTGGTAAAAAGATGAAATTTTATTACTCCAATTTTCAAAATTCATCTGGAAAACTTGAAGGTCAGGATATACACACTATGTCTACCTGCAGTCTCACTAAGGATTGCACGTGTACTTTGCTTACAAGTGATTCTTTAGTCTATGGAGAACTGAATCAATTTTGTTTACATACTCTTTTTAGGTACTACAATATCCCCATGGATTGTAACGTTAGATGCTCTTGAACCTTTTGCTTGTGATGCTTCCAAACAGGTAATTTTTAGTTCATTCTATTTTCTCCTAATTTCTTGCGCTGAATGTCTTCTGGTGTGGCAACATGCTATATGATGCGTGCTTTAAATTGCAGGACCCTCCTCCTTTACCATATCTGGCTGAAAAATATCCAAGAACTATGACATTGCATTGGAGGTAGTATATACTTCAATGCTCTCGTTTTGCAGATTGTCTTCCTTCTATATCATGATACAGTGTTCCTCTGTTTCAAGTGATCAATTTGTTGTTCCAAAAATGATTGCATTCTCAAGACAATGATGAAACTGTACTTTTGCTGCAAGGTTCAGATTAAACCTGCAGGACACAAAGATTCATGTGTGGTCACAAAAAGCAATTTCAAAATTTTGTAAGGAGTTACATTACATTCATCCTCTCTTACAGTCAACAGAATGTTCATAACTTCCCAGTAAATAGAAAGCTTTAGATAGTTATATATCTATGTGGATCCTTTTTGGTATTCTATATGCACATAATTTTGCAGTTGTGTATATTATGAGTTGTTGCTTCTGTTAGGCATCTTGAATTACTTTTACTTGTATTTAGATATTGGACATTAACTCAACAGCTTGCTCACCACACCATTAATGGTTGCACCTGAAGGCCTGGCAATCTTCTTGGAACTGGGACCATCAGTGGACCTGTATGGTTTCATCTTATCTGTTATTTTTAATTTTACTTTCGTAGAGTCATAATGCTGAAATTTTGATAATTTTGTATTCAAATGACTGTAACTTAACTTTGAAGCCTGCAATTCCTGGTTTGTACAAAAGATAAGTTCAGCCACTACTTGTGCTTCCCATGACAGGAGCCAGAATCTCTTGGATGCTTGCTAGAGTTAAAGCGGAATGACAGAAACCACTATCCTTGAATGGGACACCTCGAAAATTCCTAGAAGATGGAGATGAAGTCATTTTTACTGGATTTTGCTAGGTTCTTAAAATCATACAGTTTCTCTAGTCCTCTTAATTCTGACTATCATACTCTTTAGAATTCGTGCATCATGTTCTTTACAGCATACTAAATTTAAAAATTTGTAGAACTAAATGCTTGAACTTTACATCATTTCAGGGAATGGTTATAATGTTGGGTTCGGTAAGATCTCTCATCACCTCAATGTGAATTGGATTTGCCGGGGCTGGAATAGATTTGATGCCATTTTGTCAATGGTCATGTAATCTTTGTTTACTCTACTTGATGAATCATGAAACAGTTAAACTGTTTGATGAAGATGCCTTTTAGTGGCGTGCTATAAATCATGCATTGTTTGGCCATGGGCATAAAACCTCTCTTTTTAAATTACTGATACTTTCCTGCTCTAGTTTGGTCTTAAAATAGATCGATGGTTATATATCTTTGCATTAAATTTCCGCTGCTCAGAAAATTTGTTATAATGGGATTTTGGTGTAATTTTCGAGTCCAAAATTTTGTTGTAACTTAAATGCTTCGTTTGCCTCTTTCTTAGCTTCCCCAACATTGAATTGTGCGAGATTTCACCTGCCATTGTATTTCATAAATTGTCCAAACGCCATATATTGGGTTTTAGCCTTAGATTTTTATTGGAATTGTTAGGATTTGGTTTTGATTTTGACTTATGTTATATACTACATCTCATCGCAGGCGCATTCTACTAATTGTTAGCATCGTGTCAGCATATTTTGGATGAGAGGGATGATATTAGAGTGGTTAACATTTCTCTTTTACAAATAATATGGAGAAAGTTAATAATATATATATACTATCGTCCAGACAAAACATACCGTTTAGAAAGAGGCTAATGGGATGTATTAGCCGCAAAAGAAGGTGAACTTTGCAAGTGATAAAAGCAAGTTCATTGTCCATTGGTCAAAAAGAAGAAGAACGCGGGTCCCGTTTCAAAACGGACGGTCGTCACGCCAATGATTCGTGTTACGCGCCAACAGAGTTCAATAAGCTTTTACTACCGTTACACTAACACTGCATTCACTTTTTTTTTATTTGTTTTTTCAAAAATAAAAAAATAAATATTATATTATATTAGATCCTTATATTATTATTAATACTTAAATTCGCTCGATCGCTCGCACACACGCCAGTGACGCCACACTTCACTATCTGTCTCTTTCCCTTCAACATCAAATAATCCTCTGGCAAGAAATGAAATCCTCTCGCAAGGGCAGCGTCTTCTCATCCTCTTCCACCACCGTAACCTTTGCCTTCCATAATGAGGACCACTCTACTTCTCCACCCCATCACACTGTCACCGAGATTCCCATCCAGTTCTCCGAAGCCGCTCAAATGCCGGTCACCGTCCATCTTCCCCAACAATTCCAATCCAACGCCGCCGCCAAGATACAATCCACCTACCGTGCCCACACCATCCGCAAACTGTACAAAAAAATCTCGGCCGTAAACTCCGAAGCCGACCAGCTACAACGCTCGATCCAGCTGCAGGAGACTGTGGACGCCGTCAGGAGCGACGAACGCGCGAGGCTGAGGATGAACGAGGCGCTGATGGCGCTGTTACTGAGGCTGGACTCGGTGCCCGGTATTGATCCGACGTTAAGGGACGCGAGGAGGAAGGTGAGCCGTCGGATCGTGGGGTTGCAGGAGATACTGGACGCGATTTCGGAAGCGAAGGTGCCGGGCGATGATCACTATTGTCATGCGTGGGGTACACCTTGGGGTTATGGATACGATGGCTTGATGAGGAATTGGGACGACGTTGTGGCGGAGATGGAGGAGGAGGTTTGCAGGGAAAGAGGTGGTGACGAGATGGAGAGGTTTTGTGCGCAGCATTTGGGGTTTCGGTGCTTGCAGAGGTTTCTGAATGAGCCCTGAATCCATCCTTTGGTTCGGTTTCCGTCGGGTACACCTTTTACCATGTGTAAATGCATATATACATAATATATATATATATATATATATAAGTTGTGTGAGGTGAATTGTTATTGTGGTGGATGGCATATATATGGGTTCTAAGAAAATTAAAATTAACAGAGCAACAAGTGGTAGGAAATCTCTCTCTCTCTCTCTCTCAATTACTCGCCGAAGGAAGAAAATGCTAATGCGAAAAAGAAACTAATTAAAAACGAGATGGAGATGTTTCTACAGATTGGAAATACATATGATTAAGGATATGGTTATACATGATCTAATTAAACCCCAGAGAGACCGTTGGTCTAAGCGACACAGCTGCACTTGCACCGTGACATGCATCTCTTGCAATCGGAGAGTTTTGGGCTCCCACCATTGCAATCACACCTCTTCACACAGTTGGACCTGGAGCTACCACCCCACAAGCACCGCGCCATGCAGCGTATTACTGGCACGCATGATGGGCAACCATACTTCATCTGGCTGATAATACAGTCTTTGCATTCACCGCCGTTTGGCGGGCAGGCCAGCATCCCCACCGGCGAGATCACCAGCAATATCATCAACAGCATCAATGGCACCGGCACCTCCATTTGTTTCAGGTTTGGGTATTTCTTTCTTTTTGCCATTCTCTTCATAGCTTCTTCATTTATAGACCACCATTTTCTATATAAAAAAAAAGTTATGGGTTTCTTCGAGACTCATCTTTGGGACATACATGTAAGAAAGATATTCAATGCTTCATATCAGCACCCAACTCTGCTGTGGAAATTCTTACAACTGTTCGATGATGATCCGAGGGTCATGAATGTGAGAGAAACGTATTTATTTTTTGAGCTGGTTTGGGTTGGGTTGCTTGCTCTAGGCCTCGGTAACCACTGAATCAACTCATTTACTGTCATTAAATTTCTGTCATTTATTGGTTTGCACAAAATGCCTATCTCATCATTTATCTCTATAGATACCTCTCTATTTACGGTATGGCAGACTTGCTCAGAAGCCACCGCCCTGAAAGTGCCTCAAAAGTAATATCTTTGGCATGCCACCGATTTTTACATTGAACATTCGTGTATCTTGCAGTCATTATTTGCGGGGCACGTTTGAAATATAAAGTTGCGAGACCCAACAATTGATTTTAAGTGCTAAACTGCATGCATGGGGAAAGCCCTAGCAATCACATGTCTAAGTTCTCGATCGAGTTTCCTTTTTAGTGATTGAACTCCCAAGGTCCTTCAGAAATCAAAATTATATGAAAAATGACTTTGCAAGTTTAAGGTGTCCAAATCCTGTAATACCTTTTGAAAAAAAAAAAAAAAAAAGTAGGATTCCCTCGAAGAAATTCTCTCTCTTTTTTTTAATGATATATACTTCTTTTTTTTCTTCTTTTTTTTCATATGGCTTATAGAAGATTTGTGAGCTCTGAATTGGCATTTATCATTATTCAAATTAAATAGGCGTGGCTCACCCACCTTGCCATCTGGAATTTCAAGCAATTGACCATTTGCTTCATTGAAATCGGAGCTGTGCCGCACTACTTCCTGTCTCGCACCTTACTCCCCTTACTCATAATTGTAACCCCCGAACCCGATATCGAGAACTAGGAAAATGTTTCGTATTCTCATCCAAAATCTAGGTGCCATATCCAAGACATTGCTCAACCACATTTCCAGCATCCTCAAGGAGGAAGACAATCAAATAGACAATTCTACTGAAAGCATTTCCTACCGACTGTAAAAACGAACAAAGATTGTCCACTTCTTGCAAGGACGTTTCAAACAAATCCTCTCCAAACAATGATAGATACTCGTACAGGACTGCCAAAAATTCCAACGCAAAAATATTTTGCCTTCAGAATTGTTTTGAATCATGCTAGCCTCAATTTCTAGAGAACCAAATGGCTTTTTCCTTCTGTCAGGAAGCTTCCTAAATATAGACACATCGCCCACTTCAGAAGGTCAATTACTTCTATCTCTCCCATCATGTATCTGTCCGTAAAATTTACAATACCATTGCCTAAACTTAATAAATCACCGATGCGCATCCCATACTGGAAACTTGAGCCCCTATATTACTGCTGCTGTTCATAAATCTGCATATAAGCCTCAGAGAGTGCAACCATTTGAGGAAATGTTTCTGAAACATGCAGCTCCTGCATTTCATACCCGAAAATATTGAAGGTCAAAAGTGTTGGTTGCAGTATTTGTCACGTGTACGTTCATATTTACGCAAATATACTAAATATGCAGTTACCATAGTTCTTCTGACTTCCATTGTACAAATGCCCTGTAGAACCCTTCCTCAGGTTTACCATCATGAACAATATTGGCAATCAAATTATACTTTGACGTAATTTTTCACTCTCTTTGGGTGTTGGCAAAGGAATGTAATCCTTCAACTCCAGGTTCTTCACAGGAAAGTTGACTGAGTTAAACATAACATCAGTTAGCACAAGGTACATGAGCTGGACAACTTCCACATATTCTGATAACCCTAGATTCAGCATACAACTCCGATATATATTTATGAAATCTTACCTAATGTAGGGTTCTTTTCCACAAAAAAAAATTGTTCTTTGTAAATCGATGCATGCGGAGAATTACATACTGGGGCAATCTAGTAACACAATATCTCATCCGTGCAATACGAGGTCGGACGACTTCAGTGACAGTTTCGCGATCAAAATTCTTCAGGATGTTGAAGAGTGGAACCTATAACAAAATCAAATGAAAATTTTGGTCCTCGAGAAACACTACAAAATGCACATAAACCTGCAAAAGTTTTCTCTAAGGTACAATAGAAAGAAGGCCACATTGATCTAGGAATAAAAATAATGACGCAGATGCTAGTGTTTCAGTCAATACTTTTTTAAAATTTATATTTTTTATGGGAAAGTTATACAAACATTGATGAATCTTGAGCCCATGTACTCACTTTCCACCCCTTATGAGAGGAGGCAGCTCACTTCAAGCCAAATTAATTTAGTGTGACAATAATATTACTCCAATTAGTTCTCAGAATACAAAAGAAAACAGAATGGAAAATGCTTCAAAATTATGTTCTTATTCTTAACAGATGATTGCATTGTTTAAATAGGGCCATAATAGGATTGGTCAATCTCGGGCAATTTTTAAACAGAGCCAAAGCGGTGAAGAATGCAGCATATGTAAATCATGAGAAAAGAACCCAAGTTAACCATCTCTCTCTCTTCCCTTCTCTGTTTGTGTTATTTTCTGAGAACTGAACAGGGCCTTAAAAGAACTCATCGATTCCAAGTCACCCTAGAGCACTACTATTGGCTCTCTAAATTTTACCCACCAATCAAAGTCGCTCTAAATACTACTTAAAAGACACAAAGCATTATTTAACCCCCTCTCTGCCCTTCGCCCCATGACTATAATCAACCTTTTTCAATATATATATATATATACACAAACACACGCACACGCTATGGGAACAGAAAATATATCCCATTAATGTTGCAATCATACTAACAAAGAAATCAAAATCTACCTGGGGTAATATGTTTTTCTCCATGACGTCTTTGAAAAGAGGTGGGGGCAAATCCAATCCCAGCATTAAGAATGGCATTCTGGAAGTTTCAGTCACAACCACTTCATGTTCGGTTCCACCATCGGTGAAGTTGGAAACAAAATTCTGGTAGTCACCATTTTCATTCTTCTCAGTGACAGCTTTGTTTTGTATCTCTTTCACTACCTCCAATTTGTCCTATCGAGTATATTGTACATTTTGGATAAGCACTGGTGAAATCCAGCGAATCCAACCACAAACAACAAAGTGAACAACAAGAAAAGAAGGATAACATAGATAACCTGAAAGCAATCATAGATAATGCTTTTATTTTTCTTTGTTTTAAGATCGTTATGAAAAGTGTTAAGAAACCATGACATGAATTCAACTGGGTCTGACTTTGCACCTATTCGAAATCGTTTTTTACTGGCTTTCATAACTGCCTGCAGAAACTAATGTGGGCTCGCCTTTAAACATTAAAAAAAAGATTAAGATGAATCTCGTATTAGGAACAATTAATTCATTGTGGAAATCATTGGAAACAAACTTGTCCTTTGAAGTTCCGTGTATGCCAAATCTTTCGTGTGAGTTCTCCAAATCAATGAACAAGTAGAGATTTGCTTTGTCTATAATTTTCAAGGATAAGGAAAAATTTTCTTAAAGGAGTAACTCTCATCAAAGATTGTATTATGACATTCACAAAATCTGTATCTTTAATGTTGTTAAGACCCACCTGAAATTTGCCAAACTCATGATAACACTTCAAATCACTGTTTTTAATACCGTACCGTACCAGCCACTGGCCCAGTAACTCTCATCAAAGGTACGAAACAGGTACAAGTATTGTACCTGTTTCGTACCGGTCTATATTTCTGCCTGTACCGGCCAGTATTTCGTGAAGGCAATTTCATCCAAAGAGGTGTCGTCAATTTCATATCCATCGGGAAGGCAATAAACCTGCTCGGTTCAAAGATTGATGTAAACATGATGGCCTGCTTCGAGGCTGTGAGTATATGCGTGATACATTTGCACTCTTCCTTGATAGTACTTCCCACAGACTAAACATGCGTACACATTCAAGTTTGACAGAGAAACAGAGCAGAACTTCTCAAAATCAAAATCCAAAACGTGCAAAACATAGAAGAACAAATGAAAATAAATTTTTAAAATGCTACTGTGTAATTGAGAAATGACACACACACACAGACAGACTAGAAATTCACTTAAATGGATATGTGCCAATTGCTAATATGCATTGAAAAGAAATCCAAGACACTTGCACACATCAAGATATAAAGAAGCATTTTACATAGAAATACCCCCATAGAGTTGTTGAATTTTTTAGTATCCAACACGGGTAGCATACGTGGCGATTCACAGTATCAAGATAAGGACAGTCCCTCCGGCGCTCAACCTCCCGGCTTCGCTTTCCTTGACTGTATTCTAGCTCATTTTGATCAGCATCATCTTCATCAGCTTGTTGATCACTTCAATTGCCAATTTGCTCAGCCAGTTGCCTATACTCTTTCTTTCTGTCCCCATTTGGATCAGCCTTCTCCATTGCCTTTCGTCATCCTCCTCCTCATCATCGTCATAATTTGCTAGTCCAGCAAGAGGATTCGCAATGGGATGAGAAGGCAGTGATGGAGACGACTCCTCCACCACTCTTCGCATCTTCAATTCTGATGTGAACACTTCCTCATCCCCCAGCAAACTATCATGTTCCCTCTTCGGTTTCATTTCTGTTACAGTTTCACTAAGCTTAAATGGCGTATTCATTCAGTTTTCTCAAATGCATTAAATCTAAAAATAGTATTAAATCATAAAAAAAATATAACAAAAACAATTGCTGAAGACGAAGAAATAATTCTTCCAAGTTTTAAGCGCAAAACTAACTCCGCTTGATTGCAAAGAAAAGCTATAAGTTTTCTACGCATTTGTTTTCCTAACCTTTCCTGGAAACTAAGCCAGAGTGTTTCAAGGTTATAGGGTTTTCACGACAGAAATACCAATGCAAATGGAGCAACCAAAACAACTCAAACAAGTGATTCATAAACCAAAGATAACTCTTTGACAAACCTGAGAGCGATGCTGGAAAGCTGAATGAAGTGAGAAGCTCAGAAGCAGCGGTTAATCTCACCGCAATTCGGTCACCGGACACTCGGAACGAGTAGCGAGTCTGGAATCGGAAACGGTCCAGGTGGCGCTCGAGAATGTGCTGCTAAGATCGGTCCGTAAGATGGAGGGGCATTGAGTGGGCTTTAACTCGGGCGTTTATCTTTAGGAAACGGCCCGTTAGTGCCTTTCTAAAGATCGAGGGGTTTGGATTCTTATTCAGTGCTTCAAGAAGACGGCCCATTATATATTTATTTTCCAATTATTTATTTTTCTACATATTTGAAATGAGAAAATATTTTAGCCACAAGTGATTATATAAAAATAAACCCACAAAATTATATGATTTGATGTGGTACGTCAGATTGTAAAATTGCTTTTATTACAAAGCAGATCTAACAGATTCCCTGAAGTCACATTAATTTGTGGGTTTATTTTGTATAATCTCTTTATGTCTAGCAGTTTTTTGTGAAATATTTCAAATCTCATCTTATCATAAAATATCATATAATTAGAAATTCATTGTATAGAGAGTGAGAGAAAATTGGATGGTATTTTGAGAGGAATTTGTGTATTTTTCTTGCATTTTAAAGTTTTTTTGGATTGTGTTTTAATTAATTGAGTGCATTTAGAAAAATCAGGCAAATTGAAGAACATACGTACTACTTTGGGTGTAACTTGAAAGTTTTTAGAAATTACAATCTAAAGTGAAAAATAAGGGAGAGTTTATGGATAATAAGAGTAATTCTCAAATTTTTATTTATTTATTTATTTTTAATATGAAAGAATTTAGGACAAGCCAAGAGCAGCAAAACTGTTTGAATTTGAAAAGTAGCCTTAGAGCCATACGGCTTCAAAACTCATTACAAATCTTATCACCAACTCTGTAACGGCAGTAAAGACTGGTACATAAAAAGCTCGTGTAAGTTTTATATAAGATTTTTTTGTCAAAAAATAAGTCTTACTAATAAAGAATAATTATTTTTATATATTTTTTTTCAAGTGGGATATACCTTTTACAAGAGCTTAAATATAATTTATCTATTTAAGAATTACAGATCATTTCTCTCGTAGGATATAGGAGGTCACGCCATTATTACTCTGTGATCACATCTCCTACAGTCACGTGATCAGTAGATATCAAGCTTAAAATCGTCCACATGGTACCAGCTGGCAGCTGCTGTGGTCCTCCTACCTACTCTGTCTTCATTGCATCAGGGGCCGCGTTTGTCCTATGTTTTCACACTCGCCGTCTAATTCAAAACTAAAAGCTTGGGATCCTCTGTTACGGAGATAAGAAGTCTTAAATCTCATTTCAAAAGTCCTTATTCGAATCCGATTATCTTATTCATTCTTTTTTTGTATTTGGCTAAGATTTCAATGATTATTATTTTATTATTATTATTATTATCAAAGCACGAAAACAATGATCAGAGTCCCAAGTGAGATAACAGGACAAAGAAGAAAGTAAAAAGTTATGTGCTTTGGCGAACTGTAGCAGTTGGGAATTCACAGAGAATAAAGAAATAACAAAAAAAGTACAACTATGAGATAGACTTTTCTGCAATTTGAAGTCCAAAAGCCCCCTAGTGAGGAATTGTTAACAAGTACATGAATAAAAGCTTAACATAACCCGAACTAATGACAATTTAAAAGACCAGGAGGGGAGAAAAGGAGATAGAGACAAGAGCCATTGCCCTCAAAAGCTCAACTTTATTAACAAATTGCCTACCAAATTAACAGGTAACAAGCAATAACACTGAGACAAGAGTTCTCAGTTTAAGCTCCCTGCCATTCCTTGCGGATATCGAATGTGTAATTGATCTCCAAGTAGCACTTGTCATCATCGTCAACAAACTGAAAACAGAGAAGGAAAAGAAAAAGGATATGAAGGATATCAGAGAGACAAGCCCAACTGAGTAAGAAAAGTGGTCCATGGCGTTCAATTTTCCAACACTGGATGGCCCACAATTTCGAATTTCACATGTATATTTATGATGCAGTCAAAACCTTCATTCTTTTCTCAAGCACTAATTTGGAGTAAACAAATTCATATATGCTAAAAAGTAAACAACTTTTATAGCAGAGTTCTCTCAGATAATTTCACAGAATTAGAGTAAACCAAAGGCTAAAGGCAGCATAGAACATTATTTGGTTGAACCAACCTTACTTCTAGCAGAGTATGACCCTCTGGCAAACATTCCTGATGGTGTAGTCTCTTCATGCATCTCATGTGTGTAAGGCTCTGCCTGAGGACTGAAGGTTCCAATCATTTCTTTTGCGCTGTCCACTGGAGCAAGAATTTCATAAGACAGAACAAGTTGAATCCAGTGATTATAAGTACCAATTATTAGCACAAAGTCCAATTACTTCTGTGGAAGAGAGAGAGAGTATAGAGAATTACCCTTCAGACCAGCTTTCCACACAGTGTTAGTGTATCTGAGACCCGAAACGATGTTATTGCTGACCTGGAAGGTGAATTGCAGGCTGTACTGGCTTCCTTCTTTCAAAGTAAACCACAAACCCTTGGGTTTCCCACTCTCGGGAATCGGAAGAATGATATCAGGTCTACCAGTCGACTTAATCGCAAGGCTCAGGATCTTAACATCTGGCTCTAGAGTCTCTGTAGCAACAGGGGAAAAAAAAAAAAACGTCAATCACAAAAAACTAGAAATGTTCGTTTAGTCAATGTATAACGTTTATCACTGACACATGCACTCAGGATTCATAAAAAACAACGTCCTAATTGTTGGACATTGAGGAAGAAAGGAAATAGCTCAAACGGCCATCATTTTACAACTTAAAAGATAGGAAACGAAACACATAAGATTTGAAGCAAAAGTTGGCCAGATTCGGAAGCAAAAAATTGTCTTGAGATTCTGTACCATTCTGGAAATCTTGTATTATTTCCCACTCTTCTCTGGGTTGATCTCTATTAACTTAGAGCTTATGGGTAAGTTATGAATTCTGGTTTGAAGGGGGAAAAAGAAAGAAGAAAAGACAAAAAAACAAATTTGGGACCTCACAATAATGAAAAAACTCCAAATTTGTATTTTTCTCACTCCATTTTTATTGCAACCACACAAAGTTCCCGTGTGGTTCAAGGCAAGCAATTTGGAGAAAAACAAATGATTACCTCCAACAGAATTGAAGTCTACACTCCCAAGAAGTTGTTCCTTCCATCTCCTCAAGCTCTCGTCATCCTGTATGACCACGAAACAATGAGAAGGCTTATACACAATTTATAATTAAAAGGCTAAAATAAAGGAGTATTTAATTCATGTAAATGCATGCAGAAATAAACCTTATCCTTTTCGATTTGTTCCTTCAGAGTGTATTGAGGACCCAACTCTATCTTCTTTCCTTCCTCATCTTCCTCATCCTCAGTTCCATAAATAGAACTCTCACTCATTTTCCGTACCAGCTCTGCGGATTCGACAGTATTTCCTTCATCTGTAGCCGCTTTTCCAGTTATCTTTGTTTTTGAAGCTTCACTGTTTTCCTCACCCTCGTTGCTTTTCTCGTCATAACCCATGCTTTTGGAACTTGAAACCGCTTCGGCGGCTAAAGACATCAACAACCCATAAACAGTGACAAAAAGAACAAAATGGCACAGGGACGAGAGTCGCCAAATGAAAGAGCAACTCAAAACATAACGAAAATGCTTACAAAGCTAAAAAACACAAAGTGAAAGCCAAACAAAATCCCACTAGCTAGGAAGAATCTCTGATGAAAAAAAAAAAATAGGGAACCCCTATAGAAAATGGATGATAATGATAACTGTTTAGAAGGGTGGTTGGGTCAGAGAATCCCAGAAAGGTCAGTAGCAAAAAATAAAAAATAAAAAAAACCCACAAAAGGATAACCCTTGTAGCAAGAAAAGAAGCCAAGAAAAAGAAGGGGAAGGGAGAGAGAAACTATTCGGGAAAGTTGAGGAAGAGAAGGAAATGGTCATGTGGTGATCCGAAATTCCGAACTTTCCCAGTGAAAAAAATACGTGTGCGAGAGAGTGAGAGAGAGAGGGAGAGAGAGAGAGAGAGAGAGAGAGAGGTGGGAGAGATCGTGAGGGTCACTCCTGCACAAGCTTCCACGAAGACCAAGATTCGAGGAGAGCTTTTCAATTAGTTAAATTCCACACACTCAGACATAACGAGATGAGACAGCCTAGCCTAGGATTGGGGATCGGATGGACTCAAGATCCTTTGACCCTTTCCCTTATGGCTCATTTAGGCTACTTGGATTTTTTTATATGATTATAATTATTATTTTGGGTAAGTGGGTATTATTATCATAAAATTAGTATAGTTATGGAGTGCATATTTATCATTTAATAGTTTTAAGTAAAATTTATTATTAAAAATTTAATTTTTTACATAAATTTCATATTTATTTATTTTTTTTGAAAAAATTATGTGATATTTATGCATTTTACAACTATAAATATCTTTTATATTTAAGAAATTTGTAATTTGGAAAATGCTTCAGCTCCTACTTCCTTTTTTTCCTTTTAAAGGGAGAAATATGGTTTGTGATGCAGATGGTTGTTTGTAGTGCCTACTTCGATCCTGCTGTCCTCCTCCTTACCTAATATAGTAATGAATTGTACAAATTTGAATCTCAAAGTTTAAAAGGATTCAAATTTAAATCTCAAGTTATTAAATCTTCTTAAATGAGAATATAATGCGTGCCTGGTCTATAAATAGAAAAACTATTTTATCAACTTCTTTTTGTATTCCTTTTAAAAAGAGAAGTTTTCTATATATATACACACACATATATGCTAAATTTATAAGCTACATACAAGCGGATGTGTTATCACATTATTTATTATAGGATCCCTTATAACTTAAAAAAAATAAAATATTAATATTTTTTAACGTTAATATAAAAAACTTCCGAATCAGCGGTGTGTTATGTATGTTAAAAAAGAGTTTTGTAAGTAAATAGAATTTTTTTTTATATAATATTTTGTAAGATGTCGTATGACATCTATAATCTCATTATAATACAATTGCATGCCACGTATTTTTCTCTCCTTTCATTACTCAGCTTTTTGTAGCACATACGAATAATTCCTTGCATCAATAAGCTAGTAAATATAAAATTTTCAATTTAAAATAGTTCCAAAGCATAATTGAGGTGATATTTTTAAAAATAACGAGTTTGAACAATGAAAACTACATGATCATTGCACTCATTTCAATTGATAATATAGTATCCACATTATAGTGTGCAACAAACGCCTGGTGAAGGCCTACAGCGCCATTAAATTCTGTACCAATTGATGGATCGAGTAAGCATGGTTTTCGGTTGATTGAAATGATGGTCAGGGGTCCACACCTGCTCGTGCAAACCTTCCAAAGAGTGGCTTAGTCCTCAGAATGATTAAGTTTTGGGGTACATTCATGAATTTGCTCCAGCATTGCTGCAGCAATTCATGACATAAATAATGTCTGCCAGATCAACTCTGCCATGCATTTCCAAATTTCTATAAAATATTTATCAGCAGAACATTGTGCAGACTCATTTTCTTCAATTTCCCTGAATGATTCTTGAGGGTCGTGAGGATATGTTGGAGTTTACTATTCCTTTATATTAGCTAATGATACAGGAGTGATTGATTATAAAGCAAGCAACTACGTGAAATCAAGTCCTGATTCCTGGATGCAGATACAAAAGGAGATCATCATAAAACTTTACCATAAACAGCACCTTTTCCGCATCCAAATCCATGCATAGGGGTACACTATCACCATGGGGATTAAGCTATGATGGCATAAGTGTTGCATCCTTGTTGCATAATTATTGTCCTATTAAGGGCAAGATTCTTAGGAGATTGTATGAATTGGGTAAATTTTTTTTTTTTTTTTTTTTTTTTGAAAAACCAGATATGTTACATTGCCATTGCAGTTTCATTTCCAGTGACAATTAAGGGATGGAAATAAATTTATTTAGGTCTTTCACAGACATAATGTTCAACTCCATGTTAACTACGTAAGATTGTCATGCATTATGCAGGAATGACACGAAACAGGATAGCAGAGAATGAAAAGAATTTGAAATGACTACACAGTTGAAATCCAGTGAATCTGTAAATGAATTTGCTTCTATATAGCGTAAACCGAGCCCACTGTATTTTTCTTAAAAAAAAAAAAAATGAACTGTTTGAATGGAGCCTTCATAGCCTTAAAAGGAGTATTATAGAACTCCCTTTATAAAGCAAGAATGTCATTGAGAGATACAAATTATTTGATATCTTTTCATTGAATTGCATCCAGTTTTGTTCTCACAGAAGCTAATGTCTAACTGGTCCAAGTATTTGGGCCATTTTAAAGAGGAACTTCATATATCAATGTAATGAGAGCCATCACGATTCACAACAGTGGGCCTTCCAAACAAACTCATGTTAAAGAGAGAGAATAACCACTGACCAACTCGGATGGAAAGGACTGACCGAATTGGATAAGAAGGGAATACCAAAAAAACGAAACTCATAATAGGAGTAAATAACTCTGCTTTGTTCAAAGTTCAGAAGTCATGGTGTACAAAACAATTGCCACACATGAAATGCATGGGGGGTTGAACTGGTGTAAAAAATGAAACAACATTATCACTGGCTCCCCCATTTTCTCAAAACTCTCTCTTTAGCAGAGATTTGGCTGTAGTCACCCTTCTTTGATGTATCAAAATCAACACGACTATCTGGAGATGTCTTTCCCAAGATTCTTAATGTTATGAAAGCGAGTGCATTTCTTGGTCCTCGTAAAGCATACAGCAATGGGTTGATGATGACAGCAAGCAGCACTTCACCCTTTGCAACTATAAGATACTGTGAATGCATACAACAACATTAAGTATGAGAGAGAGAGAGAGAGAGTACATGCTCATACTGGTATTCTTGACAAAACATAATTTGCGCAGAAGAAGGAAACTTCTTACCATTACTATGATACCCAACAGAGTAAGAATTGCTTGTTGTGCTTCTTGCCAGAAATGGTCATCATTGGACCAACCAAATCGTCTGCCCCATCCAAACCAACCACCTCCACCACCATCACCACCTCCACCTGCCTCCTCTCTCCGCTTAATTTCCTTGTTCCATTTCTCAAATTCATCTCTCTTTCCACCAAGTGCACCGTCTAATGCTTTCCTAGCTTGTTCCTGCAACCATAGATACAGCAAAGCTAAATTGATCATAGAGGGAACAAACCTTAATTTTAAGTTCTTAAGCTTTTTTGTCTGCCAACCACCAGATGCGACAGATTAGGTCCGCATATAATAAAAGAAATCACACTGGGAAAAGAGATGGACTGCCTGTCAGTTTAATGCAGACATTATCATAAGGAACAAGCACCAATCAGATCTACACAATGACAGGACACCCAAATGGTCTCTTAATGTATATCTAATACCACTTCCTCGTCATGCACTGATCTTTGACGAAACCAAAGAAACCTCATTCCAATTACTTTGGGTTGTCTACATGTTGACCATTCGATCCAATATAAAACCACATTTTGTGTAACAACTTAAGGAAAATTTAAATTGGGCTCATACTCCCAAAGGAATATTTAAGCTTACAATTGGAGCACCTTGAATCATTATAAAGCCCAATTGCACCTAGTAAAGAACCAATGTATGACTTGACACTCAATGCACCTTTATCATACTCATTATCTTCTATCATACTTCTCCCACTCAATGTGAGACTTAGTATGGCATCAGAACCTCTCCCACTCAAATCCCTGATGTGCTCATCATGGCCCGTGTCCAACTGAGTGTCCAGTGTCACATAGTGTTATTAACACGTCTCTTATACCATTTGAAACGACCTAAGAAAAGCCCAAGATACATCTGGACCGATACTCTAAAATGACTGGAAAAGGTTATAACTATAGTCCCTTGAATTATTGTAAACCATAAGAATTTCTCGTTTCAAACAATGTGGGATCATATTTACCACCTTTCTACCATCAATCTGGGGTATTACATGTTATGTCAAATACAGTTGCCCATCTCTCACTGCCTGGGTGTGAAACAACACAGATTGCTGCCATGAATAACCCAAGCAATAACTAATTTTCAGGATACAGAACTAATAGAGATTGATTATTAGGAGGTCACGTCGCTTTATAGTCAGTAGAACCTACCTTTAAAGGCTCGAACAATCCAAATCATAACCCCTGGTCACAACAAGGCAAGATCATACCAGACATGTTCACCTCTTTTTCTGTTGGATCATAAATGTCATTCATGTTTAAACAGAAACTGGCTGATATTCTTTCCTTGACAATATTCTTGCCATTTGCAACTAGACTGGTCGTGTACCATACTCCATATAGAGGACCATGACATTGGAATTGTTAGAGAATTGAGTGGGATTACTTATTAATTGCCGTGGAAGCTATTACTAGTTATTATAAGTGGTCCAAAATAAATTTTGAGAAATCAAGAGAAAAGTTAAAACTGATGGAGATTATTCTGGATTTGGTTGGGGTAATAGATGATTTGAGTGGCGGACCGCAATTTTGTATGTCAAAACCATGATCATTATATATCATGTTTAGAACCTTATCCATTGCCCTAAAACCCAAAAGTGTTTGCTTGTGTTTCGTTGACAGCCATTGTTAATCAAACCATTTTAAACATGAGGTGCAATGTCCAAGGAGTCAAGCAGTTCGTGTGCAAGGGAAACACTAGATAGGGCTTGATCCAAGTTCTAACCAGTTCACGTACAAGGCAAGAACCAGCACAGTCATTACAAAACAGGCCCAAAATTCTCATCAAGATTTGCTATTTAGACTTCTTTGCGTAAAAAAATACACAGTTGGGGTTTGCATAGCTCAAATTGTCTCTCTTTTCCAAAATCACACTTCAATACTCCCAAAAGGGAACCAGGGTTCTCATTTCCAAGTGAAATAAACGTTTGATTTTTCGACTTCTTTTATTAGAGAAATAAATAGCCACTTTGGCTTATATAGCTCACTTTGTTTCCATTTTTTAAAACCACAATTCAAGAAGCCCCAAACGGGACCAAGGCAATCATTTCCAAGCGAAATGAACAACTTCACAAAACCCTACTGAACTTACAAGCACCATCTTTCAAGCTTTCGCATTATCAAATATGCCAAGAGATTCCATTAAATATACAAAACTTAAGTACCTCTTTCCGGTTGTCAGAAAAAATGCAAGAAACTCTGCCGTTGCAATGGAGTTCCTTTTGTAAAGAACTCCAGCTCTGGCTTGTATTCTCGTGGCGAGTCGACAAGGTGTGTCGGGTACGAGGTAACCCTGAACGAGTCGACGACGAGACGGTTGGATTTGCTGCGCTAAGGCTCAGAAACTGCGCCATGGTTTTCGCGTTCCACAACGTTAGAACTTAGGGAAATACTATTTGTTCGGGTTCAAATCCGCGTGTATTATCCTGCAGTGTGTTTTCTGTTGCCGTTGCTCTGAATCGCCCAATGGTCTACATCCCTAGCCCTCTTAATTGAGTAAAGATTACGTCTGTAATTTTTTTACAAATTATTTTATTATCAATTAATATAATCAGTTTATTAAAAATAAATTTGAAGCTTACAACATAGTTAGTTGGGTTTAGATGTTGATTTGAGTTGAGTTAAGTTGAGTTGAATAAAATATTATTAAAATATTAATTTTAAATATTATGAGTGTATTGAGATTTGAAAAAGTTAAATTTTAAATATTATGAGTGTATTGGAATTTGAAAAAGTTAAATTTTTTATTATATTTTATATAGAAATTTGAAAAAGTGTATTGAGATTTGAAAAATGTGTAATGATGAGATGAAGTGAGTTGAGAGGAGTTTACAACCAAATGGAGCGGCCTCAGTTTCGCGCGATTAGTTTCCTCTATAAATTTTTAGAAAATGATTCAATTAATTATTTTACAACTATAATTTTATAATATGAAACACATTCAACTCGTCTCGTCTAATTATTACAATTGTTTTAAATTCTTACAGAAAATATAATAAATAATTCAACTTTTTTAAAATTTAAAACAATAATAATATTAAAAAATAATATTTTATTTAACTTTCAACTTTTATATCAACTTATATTATCTTAGCTCATTATCCAAACCTCACCTTATTCTCATTTACAACTATTATCTTTGTTGGATTGTTGATTAGTGTTATTACTTACATTATTGTACTGGATTTAGGCTCCAAAGTTTTGTCATTATAAAATGTTAGAGCTGATATAGGACTCGTTTGGATTTAGAGATGAGATAAGATAGTTTTAGATAAAAGTTAAAAAATAAATAAAATATTGTTAAAATATTATTTTTTAATATTATTATTATTATTATGAGATATAAAATAAATTAGAATTAAAATTTGAAAAAGTTGAATTATTTAATATGAAAATTTAAAAAAATTATAATGATAAAATGAAATGAGATGAAACACTTATTGTATAAATCCCAAAACAGTGTCAAATCAGTATAGTATAAAGATAGAGCAATGATATCCCCTAAAATTTAATATTTTTCGATTTTGGAGTGAGATACCCTAAAATCTTTGAGTGAATACTACGGTTGTCTATTTTTCTCTTACTTTAAGATTTCAAAAACTTTTAAGGGATCAAAATCCATCATTTTCCTCCTTATCAAGTTTTTTATCATATGCTTGAGTATAAAACGGACTTGCAAGGGTTATAAATTCAAAAAATAAAAAGTGTTACAGTTATAAAGAGATTATAAACTTATAAATTGATATATCTACATATGATACGTTAGATCTATTTTATAATAAAATTAATTTTATAATCTAATATATTATATCAAAATATGTAAATTTATAAATTTATTTTTATAATATCTCTTATAACACATCTAGCCAAATTTTCATCTTTTCGGTTCGGCTATGGTTTTGGCAGCCTTCACACGCGGCTGAGTTCTTGCTCATAACGATCCAGTGGGCTCTTGTTGGGCCTTTGTTTAGATGGTTAAACGCGGATCGGTTTGTCGAACAAAAGCGACAATCTTAAATTGGAAGATAAGCATTTTATTTTTTGGAAAGATAAGCATATTAAATTAAAAGAAGATTAATTGAAACTTAAAAGAGATTTTGATAATGTCACACAACATCTACAATCTCATTTGAATACACTAATATATCACAATTAAAGACATAATCTTTATACAGAATTTTCCATTACTATGTGTTTATAATAAAATTATTATACAACATCTACAATTTTATCAAAGTACTGGAATTAAATATGCAATTGAGTTTTACTATTTATCATTCACACACACCACACATCACACTTATTTTTATTATTTTTTATTGATTATTTATAAATTAATTAATTTCTTTTACTCATCATCCATACACCACATATTTAGTAAGAGAAAAAATTAAAAACTCTATATACAGTCACTTTTACATACTTTTTATACATTCCGTTGATGTGATTGATTGCGTCACTTTTTTTAATATAAAATAAATGCTAAGTTCCACCACATAAGTTGAGTATGTAAGAAGAATACAAAAGTGACTCTATGTAATAGAATTGAAAAAAATTATGTGTAGTCTATGATATGAAGATGATAAGTAAAATTTCTTGGTTATATATTTCTCCAACGATATTATTCGTGGTGGTTAGATCACTTTGAATTTATTAGATCACAATTTCTCCCCTCTATTACTGCAAAAGATTACTTGTCATGACTATATTAGACATAATGTCTCTAATAATTAATTCCATGATGTATTTGTCTCAATTAATTCTACAAAAAAGGAAAAAAAAATGGATGTACCAACTGAGAACTGAGATCAGATAGAATGAGAAGAGAGAGATTGACTAGTTTGGTAGGTAAGAGTAGAGGGAGGTTAGACGAGTTTTTTAACTAAGCAAAGCCAAATCCATTATCAGCCGTTGGATAAAGCCACTCTCATCCCTCACCCTCACCCTCACACTACCAACACCAATCTCTCCAGTTGTTGACCAAACCGGCCCACTAATCCTTTATCCAACGGTTCAAAGTCAAAACAAACCAAAATCTATCTATTTATACTGACCAATGTGCCCATCTTCCCCACTTGTGACGGGGCGGTTTCGTTTCAGTTCCACGTCTTTATCTTTTCTCTTTTTAAAAAAAAAAAAAAAAAAAAAATCTCTCGTCCATATTCCTTTATCTTTAGTCTTTATTTTAAAAAGAGATGCTGCAACTTTTCGATTTACCTCTATACCCTTGTTCTTCCCTATTACATTGTGAACATGCTACGGATAGAAGGGGTTGTTTCATCATTTTAAGATTTCAAAGAGATTTTTATGATAAAATATATACTTCATTCATACTTGAATAATCAAGAATAAGTTACATATGTACAATGACGATTAAAATGACAAAAGAAATAGTGATAAGCTTCCCACTACACTCTATTTAATACAATATCAGGAGAGGTATGCCATATTTGAGCTGTATCATCAACTGTGTGGACATTTCTAGCTACGAATGTGCTACTTCATCACTCTGTCTAACAACATGGCAAATGTCACAAGTGTTGAAGAAGCTGCTGTATTTCCATAATAAGAGGCTCTTGTGCAGTAAAATTTGATTCCCAAGATTTAATAGCATCAATTGCATGTAAAGAATCTCCTTCCACGATAAGCTCATAAAAACCCATATGGAGTATCATCTGTAACCCTTTCAAAGGTGTCAAAACTTTAACGTCATCAACATAAAAAACACCTATTTTCTTTCTACTTAGAGCAAACAAAATCACCCTAACACCATTTTTTAGAATAACTAAGATTGTTCATCTGGGTTTGATTTTATCCGGCTTGGGCCGGAATCCGAATAATCCGAATTTTGGTTACGGTTTCCAGCCCGAATTTGATCCAAGCCGAAACCCATATTATAAAAACTAGATATATCCGGTCCGAACCCGGGTATGAAATCTGGATTTTGTATTCATAACTTGGTATAATCGAATTTGTATAAAAGGCAACAAAAAAAAAAAATAAAAAAAAATCTCATTCCTAATTCGGGATACCCATGACCCCATTTCCCCCCGGAGCCTCTCTCTCTCTCTCTCTCTCTCTCTCTCTCTCTCAACCCTAGCCGCCGTTGTAATGATTCAATGGTTACTTGATGGAGAGAAGTAGCAGATTTCGAGTACACTCTATCACCGATGGCCTGCGAAAGCTCAGCTTTGAGAATCATCTTTTCATCGGCCAAACTAGCCAACCTAAGATGGTACACATCTTCGCCCACTAACACAGTCATACCCATCAAGCTCTCAAATCCATCTCTCACCGACATCCATCAAAGCCTTCTAGACCTGGTAATTAGTTCTCACTTGTCCGGAAATTTTTGTGCTACAAAATCAGAGTTTTTGGTTGGATTATATTTGACCCTTTTGGTTTTCTGTCTCCCTTTCGCAGCCAAAGTCTAGTAACTTCACGTGTACGAGTTCAACGAGCGTGATCGTGGAAGCCCTGCCTACCTACGATTGAGCCATAAATCAGTTAATGCCCTCAGCGATCTAGTCCCTTGCAATAACAAGGTAATTTTGATGATCTAGCTTTTAGGTATGTTTTGTTCTCTCTTTGTTGATTTTGAATTTTTTTTTTTTATGTGAATGTTTGAATGGAATAATCTTTTAGGAGTGTTTTTATGGGTTAGATATGAATTTGTGAGACCTAGAAGGGAGAAGAATGAAAATAGACATAACCACAGTTTCTTTGTGAGATCTGGATTTGGATTTACTATTAATAAATGGTATTAATAGTTTGACTGTTTTTATAAAAGGGTATCCTAATAAGATTGGTCACCAAAGAAATAGTTTCAGCAGTGTACACGTGCTAAGTGTAGTAAATTGTATAAAGCTTGTGCTTGAATTCATCACCCTTTACAATTTTCTGGGTGCCATTTCCTTATTCAAATTGCTAGGTTCTTTCTCTAAAGCTTCATGCATTAAGATATGCTTTATCTAGATTCAGTGTTGTTGGATGACTGGATTTCTAACTTTTTGCTAGAAAGGTTGAGAAAGATAAAGAAAAGATAGCACTTGGGAATTTAGAATGTCCAAATTTTAAGCTTTGCTCACATGCCCTTTTTTCATATTTAATTCTCTGGTTCAGTAATGGAGTCTTCCATGTAGTCAACAAATTGTAGAAGGAAAAGAGAAAAAGTGGAAGCAACATAATGAAAAATAAGAAAAATAAATAAAAAGAGAGAAGGTTTAGTCGTTGCCTCACTCATTCCATCATCATAATGGATAAGGAGGATCTAAGAGGTATGGGAAAAACTTCTTCTGCCCTTCCAACCACAGCCGAAACAAAACCTTCAATTTACTGTAACATAGAGAGGGGGAAGGGATGGGGGTTTGTTGTTTCTTACAAGAGCTCTGATAACTACTTCTCTCTGCAATGTTGTGTTAACTTTGAGTGTTCCCATTTCCTTAGACAAAATCTCTCCACTTCCTTATCATATCTGCCATTGACATGAATATGTTATGAATTAGAAAGCAAGGAAGCACTAGGTTTTTGATTGATTCTTCAGTACTTAATCTGAATGGAAGTATTAGGACTACCAATACCTGAGACTGTAGGTTGCACCTCCCAGTTCAAATAGAAGATGTCAGGTAATACATTGACCTTAATGTGGTTGAGCAAGAAAAGATTAAGGGTCCCAATTTTTTCTTAAACGGTGTGTGCAGTGGGCGAATGTATATTTGTGTTCATATATGTTTCCAATTTATTTGATAGAAAAGAAAATAAATTAATGTGCTCATTTAATTTGCATGCTAACAAAGATTGCCAGAAAATTTGCACTTAAAAAAAATATATATATATTTATTTTCCTTGCTAAGTAATATAGTTTTGTGATTTTAGGAGATTATAAAAATTGTGGTCTTTGAAGGTGCATTCGAGAAGGTTTTCAGCATCATCAAAGAGGAAGGAGGTTTAGAAGATTTTTCAAATTTGTGTTTTGTAATGTAATGTAATATAATGTATAAATACTAAATAATCTAATATGTAGTGAATTACATTGTTTGTTGCATGAAATATGGATTTATTTTCTTTTATATACATTTAGTTAAAAAGGTAATTAGTTTCTAACTTTAGTTTCTTTTACATGATTTTTTGAAATATATGCTTTTAAACAAAAAAAAAAAAATTTTTGGAAAAAAATTTAACAATGTTCAATGCTATTATGCTTTTCAACATAATTTCTTGAAATATAGACTTTTAGGTTAAAATAAAAAAGGTTTTCAACATTATTTTTTTATTTGAGAAAAATTTAATCAAAGGTTTGAGGTTTTTGTTATTAAATAAAAAACCAGGTTCAACCCGGAACCCGAAAATACAGGTTTTAAAAAACCTGGATCCATTAGGGTTCCGAACCTGGTTTGACCCGGGTTAACCCAGTCCAGGTTCCGGCCCGAATTTGACACCCGAGTTTTGGTCCGGGTATATTCGAATTCCTGATTGGAACCCAGATGAACAGTCCTAAGAATAACTCCAATTCCAACAAAATCTGTACCATGAAATAATGCTCCATTAAAATTCAATTTTATCTTACCACATGGTGGAGGTTTCCATTGTTAATACCTTTTCCTTCCAAATGATCAATTGGGCTGTTTTGATAGAAATAAAATTGGCTACGTAATCAATCTAATTATCAAGGAGTTCTGCTACATATAATTACTTTTACTTATTTATTGAACATTCTACTGATGTGATTAATTAAAATAATTATTTTATATTAAAAAAAAGACGCAGTCAGTCACATTAGTGGAGTACGTAAAGAATATATAAAAATAACTGCATATAAAATTTTTTATTATAAAAAATATGTAGTCACTTTTACATATTCTTTTGTACACTCTATTGATGTGATTGATTACTTACTAAAAAAATAAATATGATCAATTACATCAATAGAGTATATAAAAAACATATAAAAATAATTGTATATAATATTACTCTTTTCATTATTCAATAACTTGCAAAATTGGCTCCATAATTTAGTCAAACGTGTTGAGATTTCTGTACTTTCAAATTTCTCAAGAGAGAGCGGAGGAGGGAGAGGAAATTTTTACAGATTACACATTTATACATCCACTCTCGTATAAACCCTGTTTCGAAACAAGGGTGATGCCGTCTTTTGAGTCTGCGTACCTTAAGGACACTATAGTCTTTTCGATATTATAAAGAGAGTAGACGTAGAGAGAGACAGAGAGAAAGACAGTGAGAGAGAGAGATAGGCGAGGAGAGAGAAAGAGAGAGAGAGAGCAGAGAGAAGAGAACCGTTTGAGTCCGTTTTTTCGGTTATTATATGAAGGTGAAACCATGGTGTCCGACCAAGAAATAGCAAAAGGGGTGGAGTCTGTGCTCCTTCAATCCGACCGTAACACTGTTAACACGGTAGATGGCGTCATCCAGCAGCTGGAAGCCAAGCTAGGGCTAGACCTATCCCACAAGGCCGGCTTCATCCGGGACCAGATCGACCACCTCATCCGTTCCCACTCTCAGCCACACCCGCAGCCACCGCCCCAGCGACAGTCCCACCACCTCCAGCCCCCCAAAGACCATTTTGCCCTCCGAAACCACCCTCAGTACCCCTCCACCCACCCCCACCAATTTCCTCCCCATTTTGCCCTCCAACCCCATTCTCACCACCGCCCAGACGAGCTCACATTCCGGCAGCCCCAACCTCCGGCGCCTCAGCCCCGTCCACTGCCTGCACAGGTTCCGCCGCAGCCGCCGCCTCCTCTGGTGACCAAGCCCGAGGCTTTCGCTCCAAATGCCACCCTTGAGACCCCGAAGCAAAGGTTCTCTTTTTTGCTTTGGTTTAGGTTTTAGGGTATTTTTTTTTGGTTCAATTTCTGGGATGGTCTTATGGTGGCCAAATTTAGGGTTTCTGGGGTAGTTTTTTATTGGTATTTCTTTGTGCTAATTATGTTTCATTTGCCCAATCTAGCATCCATAAGTTGCGTATTTTTAATTAGCTGCCAACGACGCTCTTCTTATTATTTTGAATTGCTATGTTTGCCTTTTCTTAATATAATATGTATTGTGAATAATAGAGAATTGTGAGTGTCCTGCTACAGTTTTTTGGGCTTTCATTAATTGTGATCGCCATTGCTGCACGAGGTGACTTGAAAGCTTTTGATGTAGGAGAAAACAAATAGGCTCAGGTTCCATACTGACATGTTTTAATTTCAAGAGTCATTTTCAAAATCATGCCCCACTTTTTTACGCACACCTCTGGGTTCGGTCTTCCATTGGTTAGGACGAGAGTTATGAGTAAGGTTCAAAGCAAAATGAGTATCACTCTCCCATATGTGGGGTTTTTTTAAAAATTTCTTATGATAAGTAAAAAGAGAAAACAAGTTTTCTTAAAAACAGTTTGATAAGTAAAAAGAAAACAAGTTTTCAAAATTTTTTTCTGCCTAGCAAAATGCCAGTCAAACTACTATCTTCTGTATTTGAATGTAAAAGCAGTAATTCTTTGGTCCATGCTTTGGCATATTAGAGGAAAAACTTCTAATAAGTTACGACAACAACTAAAGTTTCTTCCCAAAAATGGAGGCCTTATCGGGGTTAGGCATGGCTTGCTTCTGCTTTGTGCTAGTAAAAGTTTGGAAGATTAAAGGTTTTCTCTTCCCCCCACCCCACCTGAAAATGTGTAAGTACTTATGACAGTTATGTTTATATACATATATATATATATATATNCAGTTCTTTGGGCTGTCATTAATTGTGATCGCCATTGCTGCACGAGGTGACTTGAAAGCTTTTGATGTAGGAGAAAACAACTAGGCTCAGGTTCCATACTGACATGTTTTAATTTCAAGAGTCATTTTCAAAATCATGCCCCACTTTTTTACGCACACCTCTGGGTTCGGTCTTCCATTGGTTAGGACGAGAGTTATGAGTAAGGTTCAAAGCAAAATGAGTATCACTCTCCCATATGTGGGATTTTTTAAAAAATTTCTTTTGATAAGTAAAAAGAAAAAACAAGTTTTCTTAAAAACAGTTTGATAAGTAAAAAGAAAACAAGTTTTCAAAATTTTTTTCTGCCTAGCAAAATGCCAGTCAAACTACTATCTTCTGTATTTGAATGTAAAAGCAGTAATTCTTTGAGTCCATGCTTTGGCATATTAGAGGAAAAACTTCTAATAAGTTACGACAACAACTAAAGTTTCTTCCCAAAAATGGAGGCCTTATCGGGGTTAGGCATGGCTTGCTTCTGCTTTGTGCTAGTAAAAGTTTGGAAGATTAAAGGTTTTCTCTTCCCCCCACCCCGCCTGAAAATGTGTAAGTACTTATGACAGTTATGTTTATATACATATATATATATATATTTATAAGTTATATATATATCATCTTGCATTCTGTGGTTTGAGTAATCTATCTGATTTCCATGCCAAGGGAATGTACTTTGTACTCTCTTTTCTTTTTTGGTTTTGAGAGAGAGAGAGACGTCCATATGTTGTGTCTATTTTGGAAAATTTAAACTTTCTTGTGATTACAGTTTTGTGATCCATGTGCAACATTTATCTATTTGATGGATGGCCTGCAGACATGCATAAATAGGAGTGTGCAACTCTGCTTGCCTTTGCAGACATGTGTAATTCAAATCCTGCTTCACTTGTATCTACACATGTATGTCTGAAAGCACTTTATGTCACATCCCTCATAGGAAGAATAGCTTTCATGGTGACCTGAAGTGTTGTGTGCATTGTGTTTCATTTTATTTCAGTGCCCTGTTACTTCTAAAATGTAAATGTATTTTGTTGCAGTGCTCCGGTGGGAGCCAAAAGAAGAGGTGGCCCAGGGGGTTTAAACAAAGTTTGTGGGGTCACTCCTGAACTTCAGGCAATCGTTGGTGAGCCAGCATTGCCAAGGACTGAGGTTGTCATCTCCTGATCTGTCATAATCCTCTTTATTTGGCTTTTTTATTATCAGTTTGCTGAAGTATTGGGGTTTATGACATAGATACCTAAGAAGCTCTGGTTTGCTTGATTCAGATTGTGAAGCAGCTGTGGGCATACATAAGGAAGAATAACCTCCAAGATCCAAGTAACAAACGAAAGATTATTTGTAATGATGCTCTGCACTTGGTATTTGAGACGGATTGTACTGACATGTTCAAGATGAATAAGCTGCTAGCCAAACATATTATCCCACTTGAACCTACAAGTATGTAATGTGGCACAAAACAGAAATTATTTTCTCTTATGATGTTTTTTATTTCTCAGTCTTGCCTGTTTGTTCTTGATGTATAGTTTTTTTAAGAGCTCTTGAGGCCTGAGATGGAGATCCTCTATATCTGGATCTTTTTCTCTTGGCAAAAGTTCTGAGTAAGGCTTGAGAAGAATATTTTAAGATGCAAATTATTTTGGCTTATGATGCTTTTGATTTAGTGACTTTTCTCCCACATGATGTTTGCAGAGGAGTCAGGCCAAGCTAAACGATTGAAGGTAGATGTTGAGTCTACAACTGAAAGTACCGAACCGGGTTCATCTCCTGTCATTATATCTGAAGCACTTGCCAAGTTTTTGGGCATTGGAGGAAGGGAGATGCTTCAATCTGAGGTTTTAAGGCGTGTTTGGGAGTACATTAAGGTTAACCATTTGGAGGTAGGTAGCCTGGTGCAAAAATTCGCCCAACCCCCCACCTCTGAAGTATAAAATTTACTGCTTAAGTTAGCCTCTCTTCTCTGTCTTCACTCTCCAACCAGCATACATATGAGAAGATTGTTCTGATAGATTGATTTTGTTTCTCAAATTTTATACACATTATGATTTTATCTGGTTCCCTATAATTAACATCCTGTTCTCACCCAGCTGGCCTTTTCCACTACTAAAAATTATTGTGTTTTGTTTTGTTTTTGGTAGTTTTCTCATTTGGAAATTAAATCTTAGTGGCTTTACTTGTATGGTTGTAGGATCCTTTAAATTCAATGGTGATATTATGTGATGCAAACCTTCATGAGCTCCTCGGATGTGACAGCATTTCTACACTTGGGATATCGGAGATGTTAGCACGCCATCATTTATTCAAACGGTCATGATGCCTGGTAGTTGTATTAACTAACTCCATGCAATGTTAATGTTTTCCCATTCTGCCTTTTACATCCAATTTATTTATCTGCAGAATTTCTGTTATTCTCACCATGCACTTTTATATGCGAATATTTCACATTCAGAATGCCTGATGCCACCCCTGTTGACTCTCTGTTTCACTTTGGATTTCTCTATTACAGCATTTTTTCTCTTTATTGAGAACTATTTTGATGAGGAGTTCAGCCCCATCAATCCTTTAGCATTTGTGAGTTTTAAATAAAAAGATCTTGATCGTTTCACATGACAACCTCAAACACATATTTTTTTTTACTGACACCGAGTGCCCGGGAGCAGAGTCCCGACTAATCCTAGAGTGCATGGGCTCTCGACAAATAGTTTTCCCAAGTGTACCTCAGGTAACTCAAGGGAAAAATCCCCCAGACCGATAGGCCCTAGAGGTTTTTTGCACCCAAGGGGATTTCAACCTTAGATCTAGCCCAATGTCTTTACCACTTGAGCCAACCCTTTTGATGACGAGGTATCCGAGAACTTTTACTTCCCTAGATAGGGCTCTGGTTCTCGACTAACCCCCGAGGTAAAAGACGTCTCCGCCAGCAAATTTGAGCCAACCCTTAGGGGTTATAACCTCAAATATCTCAACCCTCAATGGATATTTTGCATAAAAAGGGGCTTATTTTTGCAGTTATTGTGCAGCTGTGGCTGTCTCTATTGACCAATGTATCCATTATGGTGGTTAACCAATATATATCTTGCTTGCTGTCTACTTATCAAACGAAAAAAATATCTTGCTTACTGTCCGTTTTGTGCCAAAAGACTGACGGAAAAGTTTATTTTACTTTTATAGGTGACCTTTGGCATGTGGCCTCTTGTGATGGAAGCACAGATAGTGAAGACTTGTTATCTTTATCCCCCTTTTTTTTTTTTGTTGGGTGCTATGACATGGTTAGATGACATGTTTTGTTTTACTTCGTAATTTCTGAGAATGAATGTGCCGTGGGTTAGTGGCAAGTAGTATCTTGTAGTTATGCCATTGCCATGGAGTTAGGTTTTTCTATCTCATTGTATGGTCTTTTCTTTCCATTCGACGCTAACCTCTGAACTGACTGAAGGAGACTGGTTAGAATGGTAAATACTCTGTACATCCTTAAGGATCACTGTATATCGTGTTAGATGGCAGAAATGATTGTTGCATTTGACTTTTAACTTTTGTTATCTTGTTAAGGCATCGCTTTTTCACTGCAGTCTCTTGTGATTTGAGTGGACAACTAGCTAAGAAGATGATTGCAAATGGTCTTTTGGGTCATGAGTTAATTTAAAGATAAAAGTTATTTACCCCTGGTTTCTTCTTTAGTTGTGATGTCAATGTTCAATTTCAACTACTACAAAAATCACATCACTTTGATCCGTACCTAATGGCTTTTAGAATTTAAATGAGAACAGAAAGGCACCAATGAGGAACACATTGAGTAAAATATATACAATTATCTTGGACGCTTTGTGAGTGTGCATCTTGTCCAATACCGTCATCATATCTGCCATCAATTTCTGGTGAGGAAACAAAATAAAAGGAAATGAGAAGAAGGAAAGAGAGGCAAGCAAACAAAAACACGATTTCAATGTTACACCCAGACTCCCAGTAATCAAAGAGTAAACAAGAAGGTCCAGCCACCGAGTCTCGTACCAGTCTTAAAGGTTCAATATGGAAAAGCTGCTCCATGAACAACTCTACATTTCTGTATTGTTGAAAACTATAGTATTCACATAATGTCATAAACAGTGAAAGTGGGACTATAAACAGTTCTAATGTAGAATAATGACAGTGTCTATGACAAGGTTGGACATAATGCAGAACAATAATCACGTGACAATTCCATATCTCACAATTTATTATTTAAAAAAAAAAACTCTTTATTATCATTAGTCACAATGTAGAATATTGATGAAAATGGCAACCTCCAATTATGTGATAATTCGAGGTTACCAATTTTACGGTTTAGGATCCATTATCACACGTCTATATATAACTCAATATCATTGTCGCGCAAAGTTCTGATCAATCTCCGAATCTTGTCATCTGAATGAGGGGAAAAAAGCGAAGCAAAATATGTATTATATAACAATACACCTTCCCCTGGTAGTCTTGTAATATTATGGAAGCTGAAACCTGGCCTTTCCAAAAGACACATGTACTATGTTCCATTCTGCAGATAAACCACCTGCATGCACGTATGGAATTAAGCTGATATCATTTGGAAAATATCTTAGAGCCCTACCCATCTGAAAGGTGACATTAATATAATGACTAAACGAAGTTTGTGACATACATACCTAGCCAGATCCATGAAACACCAACATGCATTCCATCATGGAATGTCGGTTTCCCGACAAATTCCACAGTGTTTCTGAAGCTTCTAATCAAATGAGAGAAAAAAAAAATTCCAACACTTGCTGCAATAAAGAAATGCCATACGCATTTGTTTGATCATGGATGTGTTCTAAATGTAATGTCTCGGAGAAATTGAGTTGGCAATAAGCACATGCAACCCCATAAAAAAAGAAAACAAACAAACAAAAAAGTGGTTTTCCCCTGGAGGGGTTGGAAAAAAGGAGAAGAAATTGCAGATGCATCGGCACTCACCTCCAATTATGTTAGATAATTCATTGATGTTTTGTTCTTGTTTGTGTTGTAAAGCTAGTATAAATTCAAAAGTTGGCTAGGATTAAATAACGAAGTGATAAGGTTTATCTTATCATTGTACTTGTAATTTGGATGAATGTAAAATAATCATTGACTTTATTTTTAATAACATTGAGTTTGTTTAGGAGTCTTTAGAGGTTGTTAAGATAAGTTTTTATGTGAAATTCGAGTCCATAAGATCTGCACTTACCAAGAACAGAATATGAACAAGAATCAGTTACTGCAGTGAAGAGTTATCGTGAAATGTCAGCAATCCGTAAGGAGACATCCTCACGACAGATTCTATCTGTCAGCAGAATCTTACTGAAACTTGAACTCTTTCTAGATTGTTTATTTAAAGGATCCTAATGGTTAGGATCTGTAGAAATTCAGATCTACATATTTCTAAAGCATTTTTTAGTGCATATTTTGGTGAGAAAATTCCTTAGTGAATTTTCATATTTGTGATATCTCTTTGAATGTGATCGTACTTCAAGTATGAATGATTATTGATTGGATTTCAGTCATTGGAGTTCCAGGAGGAAAGTCTATAGTTTGAAAATTGCCAGAGGTTCTGGTTGCTATTGCGGTAAAAAACAAATGGATCATTTGTCTGGACAAGTAAGAGAATCAAGTTACAAAAGTTTTGTAATTAAGAATTACTTGTAATTAATTTTTAAACAATAATATTGACTTTCCTGGGTTTGGCTGCCTTGTAGGATTTTACATTTAAAGAGTTCTTTAAAGGGTTTTCTTTCGTAACCAATCATTGTATTATACAAATTTGTTTATTTACTTTAAGTATTTGATTTATTTAATAATCATAATATTGAGATCTAATCAATTTGTTTAAGGAAATTAGTAGACAATTTCGTGATTTTACAGGAGTACTTAGAGAATTTTAGCTGGCTTGAGGACAGTCTCTAGAGCTCTATGATCTTCCTCTCCTAATCCTAAGTTTAGCATGCATCAAATTAATGGCCCTAGCTAGTGCTGCTAAGCTCATGCTTCTGCAAGAGGAGAAGCTGCTATAAACCAAAGGTTGAAGTGTAGTTGGAGAATGCAAATCACCAAGAACAACCTTCATTTGTGGTTTAATTTCTACGTACGAGGGGGATTAACTTAATTGTGAGTTTCTTGATAAGGAGTTGTATGGAAGGGAATATGCGATTAATCTAGTACTGTTGGCCGAGTTCATTTCTTCTCGTTAAGGGAGAATGAAAATGAGTTGGACAGTCATTCCAAATCTCAAAGGAGCTAGCTACCTAACAAATTAAGAAAAGCTAGCTGTGGCGTGTAGGAAACATACAAAAGAAAAATTAAGAATATTCAAGAACTTAAGTGGACCATATGCATGAATAGCTAGCTAAGGATCTTACTGATCAAAACTTGCAAAAACCAAATTGCATTGCATGCATGTGGCTGAGCTTTGATCGAGAACGAAAGCTTTTCAGTAGCCCCACTTTAGTTTATTCTATCAAACGCCAATTCTATCATGATTTCATAAATATAATTATGAACCCTAGCATACTTGCCAATGACTGATAGTCTGAATCTGAGATGGACAACCATTGGGCGTTGGGATCATGGAGTTGGAGTCTTGAAGTGTGGATAAGTTGATAAACCCCCTTTAAATTTTATTGGTGAGAAATGATAATTAGATTTTACTTTTAGCATGTTCAATTTTTTGAATCAATTTTTTTTTTCCTTTTATTGATTGTGACTTATTATCTTAATTTCAGGTATCACCAACGACAAAGTACAGTATTGCAGATGATGTTTTTATTTTTATGGATTGTTCAATATGTTTTTCCTTATGGCTTGTTTGAAATGAATAGATTGTTTTTACTATTATCAATGCTTTGAACTTATTTTATAGGAGTTTTTGAATAATGTATTATATTAAATTTATTTTTTTCCCGAATTTTAGGGCTCGGAATTGGCCCATTCCCATCATTAATGAATCGGAATTTCGATCAGAAATCGGAACTCCGAACTCTGACCTTTGATTGGAGTTGGATTCCGAGCCCTAATATGAGTCGGAGTTGGAGCTAACTTTTGCCTCTGAATCAAGTTGAAGTCGAAGGTCGGAAATTGCTCCTTTGAATCTACCGGAGTCAGAGCACAGCCCTACGTATGGCCTTCATGATCATGTGTTGATCATGGTGTCTTTGAAAAAGTACTATATACTTCCATCGTAAAAATAAATATTGTGAGATGATATAAATGCAGATTTCTCTATTCGGTTATAATAGATCAACTATAGCGGCGTAAGCAGATCAGGCAGCTTAGAGTACTGGGAAAAATAATCATAAATATTCATGTAGAATACAAAATTATTGAAATTTTCTAGAATAATCTTTGTTAGTTCTCTAAGTAATTTCGCAGAGATTAAAAGGAATTCTCTATATTAGTGCTTATTATAGTCGGATAGTTATATAGCAAGTGAATATTTAGTGATTTGATATGTTGTGACGGATTTATTTTATGATAAAAAAAAATTATATAAAATTTATTTATATAATTTTAAGATTTAATATATATTGC
Organism: Carya cathayensis; assembly: GCA_011037825.1. Taxonomy (NCBI): domain Eukaryota; kingdom Viridiplantae; phylum Streptophyta; class Magnoliopsida; order Fagales; family Juglandaceae; genus Carya; species Carya cathayensis. Next base: position 544,086 of record QGSO01000303.1, read on the forward strand.
AGTCCTAGTATGTGAAATGACCAAACTATCCCCATTTTTAAGCATGAATTGACGACATTACCCTCCATTCTCTACAACCTAAATCTGAAAGCATTTGAAATTAGTAATACGCCGTTTTCCCTCTGCTGTGCATGCCTCTCGACCCGAAAGAATCTCGCCTCCACCATTGACGACCACCGAAAACGGAATCTCCTCCACCATCGACTGCCGACAACCTCCTCGGTAATTTTTCTTGCTTTTCCTTGTTTGTTTTACATTCTATTGTTATAAATATGTGGTTTTGCTGCTTCCCACCCCCTGAAAAAATATTTTGAAATGTCTTTAGACAATCCCATTTTAGAGTCTTTAGACAATCTCCTAGTGCGTGCTCACTAATTTTCATTCTTGTATTTGGCCTCCTCTTTTTAGCAAAGAAGCATGGTTACATATACACAATAGTTTGGATGAATGTCCATGTTTCATAACCAAAATAATTGCTTGAATTTTTTTTTTTAAGAGTTGCTGGCTGCGCCCTATTCGAGCATCGCTTGAAAGAAATGATATCTTTAGTTTTGTGGCATTTAAAAGGGTTTTGCTTGTGAGGGACACTAATTTGCTTAAACTTTATTTTAATGCGTTAAGTGTCTGAGTTTTGAAGGGAAATAAAACATGTTATTTACATATGTAAGTAATGTTTCTCAAAAAATCTCTCTTATTGCTCTATTTTTTTTTTTTATAAATTGTTCTACCACTTTTCAAATTCTGTACCTCTTTAGGTTTCTACATAATAGATTCATGAGGTTTTGCTTGTGAGGGACACAAAGTTGCTTAAACTTTATTTTAATGCCTAAAGTTTCTGCATAATAGATTCATGAGTTGCTACTTGGTATGTCTTGATATCTTTAGGTTTCAAATTGTAATGCATAATATATATGTAATGAAATTAAAAGTAATATATGTTGGTAGTTTTCATTTAAAATTAGTGAAATCTCTTAGTTTTCCTAAGTGTATATTTTTTGTTTTCTCAACCCATGCCTTCTTTGTTTTGTAATGAACATATTCATAAAGAGTTTTTTTTTTCCTTTTAATCTCTCTTCAATCAAACAACGTTTGTGAAACAAAAGAGCAATTGAAAAGAAGAAAAGCAAAAGGAATAACAAGAATTTTGAGGAGAGTAAATAAACTTGAGGAGCTCAAAACTCCGAGATAGGTGACTCTCTTCTTGCATACACCATGTATACATGATTGTGTATTTTCATTGGTTAATGAGATTTTAATACTTTAAAAAAAATGGGAAGAGAATATCTAAGTGCTTGCTTAACCAGATTTTGCATTGATGGTCATTTAAATGTTCTATTTATTGTATAGTTGCTCACGATATGTCACTTGTTCATAAAATAGACATTTCTTTTCCTTTCGAATTCTAATTATTTGCAAAGTTGTGGAGAACTCTATTTTCTTTTTAAACTTTCATATTGTGCTTAAATATATCAAGATTGTTCTTGATGGAGAAATGGGAAGAATGCACTTCTACTAGGCGACCGCTGTTTTTTGTGAAAAGCAGTGATTATATAGATACCCCAAATGTGGGAGAAGATGAGATAGTGACTGATAATCATGGTGTAGTGCTAGGGAATGATGATGATGATGTGGTGGTTTTAGAGCCAACGCCGGTAAATGATGATGATGGTGTTTCAAAGCCAACGTCGGGAAATGATAATAATGGGGTTTCAAAATCAACGCTGGGAAATGATGATGATACGTCGGGAAATGATGATGGTGGAGTTTCAGAGCCAACGCCAGGGATGTTTTTTAAAACTGAGAAAGAACTCATTTACTACTACAAACAATATGAGAGACAACCTGGATTCAGCATAATGACACAAAAAAGTAAAGGAGAAGATTATGGGAGTGTTAGATATGTAACACTTGGTTGTGCTCATGGTGGTAAGGCAAGAAAACGTATTACCAACATTTCTAAACTACGCCCAACAACAAAGACTGATTGTAAGGTAAGAATTAATGCAGTTTTGGCTGATGGTGTCTTACGTATAACTACTGTTTGCAATGCACATAACCATGGGTTAAGTCCACAAAAGGCAAGATTTTTTAGATGTAATTGCGCAATTGATGACTCCGTGAAGAGGCAGTTAGATATTAATGACAAGGCAGACATAGGTATGGCCAAAAGTTTTAACGCATTGGTTGTTGAGGCTGGTGGTTTTGAGAAACTTCCATTTATCGAAAAAGATGCAATGAATTATATTTACAAGGCTCGACAACTTAGACTTGGCAAAGGAGGTGCTGATGCACTTTGTGGTTATTTTGAGAGGATGCAGTATAAGAATGATGGGTTTTACTCATCCATGAATTTATATGATGATGGTTGATTAAAAAATGTCTTTTGGGCTGATGCACGTAGCAGAGCAGCATATGAGTATTTTGGGAATGTTGTGACATTTGATATAACATACCTAACAAATAGATATGACATGCCATTTGCCCCGTTTGTTGGTGTTAACCACCATGGACATTCAATACTTTTGGGAGCGAGTTTGATATCAAGTGAAAATACTTAAACATTTGTTTAGTTATTTGATAGTTGGTTGAAATGTATGGATGGGAGGGCGCCAAAAGCTATCATTACCGATCAATATAGAGCCATGAAAAATGCTATTGAAATAGTCTTTCCAAATACCCGATATAGATACTGTTTGTGGCACATAATGAGAAAGCTACCAGAAAAGTTGGGTTCACATGCTGAATTTAAGTGTGGTTTGAAAAGTGGATTGCATAGATGTGTTTATGATTCTCAAACTTCTGACGAGTTTGAGAAGTCTTGGGAGGTATTTATTGATACTTACAATTTGGAGGAAAATGCAAGGTTTCAAAATCTCTATAGTGAGCGAATGTATTGGGTTCCTGTATATCTGAAAAATATATTTTGGACTGGGATGAGCACAACTCAGAGGAGTGACAACATGAATGCCTTCTTTGATGGATATGTACATTCAGTGACTACATTGAAAGAATTCGTCAATCAATTTGGCAATGCACTGAGGAAGAAAGTAGAGAATGAGATGGCAGCGAATTTCCACTCATTCAATTGAAAAAATTTTAGACAATGTACACGAATTCAAAATTTAAGAAAGTGCAGTTAGAAATAATAGGGATTATCTACTTTCACTGTGTTATCATAAAAACAGAATGGGCTATTACCACGTATCAAGTTAACGACCAAAGAGAGGTTGAAGATGGCATCAAGAAGTCAACTTTGCAGGCATACTTCAATGAAGATAAGTGTGAGGCGAAGTGCATGTGTGGATTATTTGAGATGAGAGGAATTATATGTAGACACATTCTTTCAATTTTCTCCGCAAGGTATGTCCAAGTGTTGCCAGAAAAGTACATTATGGAGAGGTGGAGGAAGGACATTAAACATAGATATGCTCTCATTCGAAGCAGTTACGATAACTTGAGTGGTAAACCATCTGCTACTCGATACTTTTGTTTGATAAAATTATGTTACGAAGTAGCTACAAATGCATGTGAAAGCGAAGATAATTCCCTGGACATGACGGAGAAGCTTAAGGCAATGAATTTGATTTACACTAAATTAAAGCCCCAGGCCACAGTTGCAAGCACTCATATTTCCATTGATGCTGAAACTGGAAGTTCGAAAAAAGTGTTGAGTCTTTGTGTTGTCAGAGGCAAAGGGAGGCCCCCATCAAAGAGGAGACAACTTACTATAGAGAAGTTGCAAACTAAAAATAAAAAGGCTGGTGGCAAGCGATAGAGAAAAAATGTAGGAATATTTAAATATTTTGATTTTGATATAGTTTTAACGCATTTAAGTTATTTAATTTTTAACCAAGGACTATTCAAATGTAGGCAAAATCACATATGAAAGATGTATTAAACCCCGCAGATTTGGTAATCCAAATTGGTACACCACAAAATGTATCATCGCAACTGTCTGGTACACAACAAAATGTTATTTCTCAGGTAAATTTTAAATAATATTATTGCATCTGTCTTTCAAACAAGTAATGCTCTATAGTTTGCATGATTTTAAATATTTCAAACTTCTTGCAGGTGAACTTCGTAAGTGTACCATCGCAACTGCCTGATACACAACAAAATGTTATTTCTCAAATAAATTTTAAATAATATTCCCTATTGCATCTGTCTTTTGAACAAGTAATGCTCTATAGTTTGCATGATTATAAATATTTCAAACTTCTTGCAGGTGAACTTCGAAATGCATGGCCCTCTTGATGATTGATGGAAGACAATGTAGACTGTTGCAGAAGACATTGTAGACAGTTGCATTTTGACTATTTACATTGTAGACTATTGATGGGTTTGACTATTTAATGAGATTTGAAGACGTAGATGGTACATGTTGACTAACTATGTTCAAAACTTGAAACTCTCATGAGCTGTATGATGTGATTTTGTATTCTTGTAAACTTGATGCATTGCTGTGACGTTAGATATTTGAACCATTTTATGAGTATGGAGTTATATAAATGTTGGTGAACAATGAGATATGTTTTCTCATTTTCAAATTATTATAGGATGGTCATTTTCAAATTTTCAGCATATTCTATTTAACATCATTGATATTTTTACCCTGGAATACATAGTAATTGACTCACTCAAAAATGAGTAGCACAAAGATTATCCTAAGTACAGGAGGATGTCGCATAATAATTAGGAATAAATTCCTAGATTGTCTCCTCAGGGAAAACTACTTAAACTCAACTCGTTGAAAATGATGAAAATCTTCACAAAAAGAAAATAAAGATGATGATATGTGCAATGGATGTAAGAGTGCAATAAGAATGAAAAAGGGCACTAGTCATGGACTAGATTCATATTTTTAGATTTTTGAGTGTCGAATTGAAATGTAAAAGACTAAGAGATTAAACTAAAAGATTAATAAAACTAAAATAAGAATTAAACTATACTAGAAAGTAATTGACAAAATATGCATTGAAAATTGAAAAGCCCCAAAATCAAGATTCTAGGGTTCATACTTGTATTCAAATCACAAATTCTCAAAATTAATCCATAGCAATTGTAATCACTATTAATTGAAATCTTAACGAAGCGAAGAAAAATAAATAACATGAAATAAATAAATAACAAATAAATTGCTCAAACTTCTAAGTCAAAAATCTCAAAAATATTCCAAAAACTTAAAATTGAAATTAAATAACAAGTAGGGAATGAAAAGATCAAGCCAATTAAATGGAGATGAAAATTGGAAGCGGTGGAGGAGGCTGGGCTGCAGAAACAATTGGACCCCTTAAGGAGCTCTTCAATATGCTGCAGTGTGAGTGAGTGTTCCAGAAGAATTTACGTGTTGCTGCGTAAATGATTGCTCGTGAGAATCTCCCTCCTCGGATCTGAGTGAAAAATTGGAAGGAAAATAAATTGTAAGTGTTGCTTGTAATCAAACAGTATTTTTTAGGCCAAAAGTCGGCCATATGATGTAAAATCCCATATATATACCCTAACGGCAGAATAAACCCTAGATCTGTAAATACGATGTCTGCTCGAGCGGACATCAAGCGTTCAACTCTACCTGACTTCGCTCGAGCGGCCAATGCCTCCGCTCGAACGATCTCCTTTCCCGCAACCCGCTCGAGCTCACTGTCGAGCGGCAGTTAAGCGTTTGAATTTGCCTGAATTTTGCTCGAGCGGCCAATGCCTCCGCTCGAGCGATGTGGACCATATTCCACAGTAATCAACAGTTGGTAAAATTAAGCAGAAATTCATACTTTTAATCAATTTAAATCACAACTTAGATTCATTCATCTTAATCATTTTTCCATTAAAAGCAATGATAAAGTGATGAAAGAATTAAAATATATTGGTTCCAAATGTATTAAAATATACAATAACTCATCTCAATCACACCCCCAACTAGCATTTTGCTAATCCTTGAGCAAAATAGTGAAAATTAATTGAGATGAATATTGCATAAAGATCGAAATTCAAACAGAAACAATCAAACACAATTTTGAATTCTCACAAAAGTGACACGTTACTACTCAACCCTCAAGAGTTATACCCACTAAGACTATCTCAACAATCTATCACATAGAATGAAGGCAAATGTCTCAGAACTCAAATGTGTGTGTGGAGCTAAACTGATTGTGTGTTCCTCATTACTAGTCATAATTTGTCATAGAATTTTTCAACCTTAAGATTAATCATCGCTGATTCTAACTACCTCAAAACCCAAGGGACTAGCAGTTTTCACTCCAGCTCTGTTTTTAAAGTTTGAACACTCAACCTCCAAAGTCTTGGGTAACTGTTTCTAGCCCTTTTACTTAGGAAAATTTACTAAGTTGCTTTTGTTTTTTTTTTTTTTTTTTTGTCTTTCTAATCTTTTCAAATCCTTTTACTTTTCTTTTCCTTTTTTTTTTTTCATTTTCTTTAGGCATGGCTTGGTAGTCCTGCAGTCTACTTCTCCTGTGTTAAATCAATTAATAGTAAATAAGGAACACTACAAGCATAAGCATGTGCAAAATGTCTTTCAAAATTTTCCTTTCGTTCTACAAAAATCTTATCAAGTTTCATCTCAATAAGAATAGCATCCCGGTGTTTTAAGCCACACATCAACAAAATATGATGCATCAAAAATCATGCTCTATGCTTAACCTTGAAAATAAATTTTTGCAAAATGATTCCGCTCAACTATTCCACCAAGATGCTCAATCATAAATGTATCAAAGCACATCATATTATATATATTTTTTATTTTTTTAAACTGTGCACACATGCTACCCCCAATTAGTGAAAGACATAGTTCTCAATGAATCGTACGAAAGAAAACAAAGTGCATGGAAATAAGCAAGCAAAACAAAAAATAACATGAAATATAAAATCAACGCAAAATGACAAATAATAAAAAAAAAAAATTCAAATAAAAAAACAGTAAAGAGGGAAAAAATAAATCAAAACACTTCCCTGGGGTCTTGCACAAGTAAGATCTCTTCATTTGGATCAAAGATATTCAGAAATGACTTTAGATGTTGTCCGTTGACAGTGAAGCTATTACCATTCTTTGGATTGACAATGTCTACCTCACCTTGAGGATGAACATTTTTCACAATGTACGGCCCACTCCATCGGGATTTCAATTTACCAGGAAAAATATGCAAGCGAGAGTTGTAAAGGAGAATTTCCTAGCCCAGTGTAAAATGCTTTAGATGAATTTTCTGATCATGTAGATTTTTCATGCGTTCCTTTGCAAGCTGAGCGTTGTCATAAGCATTCCGACGAGTTTCATCCAATTCATTGATCTGCAATTTTCTCAACCCTGAAGCTTCATCAAGTGACATGTTAACATATTTTATGGCCCAAAAAGCTCGATGCCGAATATCAACAGGTAAATGATAAGCTTTACCATAAACTAATCGATAAGGAGACATCCATAGATTTGTTTTAAAAGCTGTCCTATAAGCCCATAAAGCATCAAGAAGCTTAACTGACCAATCTTTCCTATTAGGCTTGATAGTTTTCTCTAAAATGATTTTTATCTCTCTGTTTGCCAATTCTGCTTGCCCATTTGTTTGAAGGTGATAAGGAGTAGAAACTCGGTGTGTGATACCATATTTCTTCATGAGTGTAGAAAATGGTTTGTTGTAAAAATGAGAACCCCTATCACTTATGACAACTTTGGGCATGCCAAAATGAGCAAACAAAGATTGCAAAAATTTAAGGACAACACGATGGTTATTTGTTTTGTAAGCGACGACCTCCACCCATTTTGAAATATAATCCATAGCTAATAAAATATATGTGTTTCCAAAGGAAACTGGAAAAGGTCCCATGAAGTCTATTCCCCAACAATAAAAAATTTCTAAGGTAAGAATAGGGGAAAGATGTATCATGTCTCTTTTGCTAATGGATCTCAATTTTTGACAAGGCTCACAAGCCTTACAAAAATTATAAACATCTTTAAATATGGAAGGCTAGTAAAAACCCAAAATTTTAGCAACTGTTTTCTTTGCTGAAAAATGACTACCACATGCACCCATATGACAAAATCTCAACACTGAAGAAAACTCATCATCAGGAATGCATCTTTGAATCAATTGGTCCGAACAATATTTGAAAAGATATGTATCATCAAAGTAAAAGTGTCGTACCTCAGAGAGAAATCGACGCTTATCTTGGGTGGACCATTCAGAAGGCATTCGCTCAGTCACTAGATAATTGACTATGTCAGCATACCATGGAGCTCTATTAATCACAAACAGCTGCTCATCCGAGAAACTATCATCAAGAGGAAGACTGACATTTGAAGAGGAGGACGATGGCAATTTAGAGAGGTGGTCAGCTACCACGTTTTCAACTCCTTTCTTGTCCTTAATGTTGATGTTGAACTCTTGAAATAGTAGAATCCAGCGAATCAAGCGTGGTTTTGCATCTTTCTTAGCCAACAAATACTTAAGAGCAGAGTGGTCAGTGAAAATAGTAACAGTAGAACCAAGAATATAAGTCCGAAATTTATCAAGTGCAAAAACCATTGCAAGCAATCTTTTTCAAAAGTGGTATAATTTTTCTGGGCATCATTCAAGGTTCTACTGGCATAATAAATCACAAAAGGTCTATTATCCACACGCTGCCTGAAAACAGCTCCTAAGGTATAATCACTAGCATCTGTCATGATCTCAAAGGGAAGGTCCCACTGCGGGGGCTGCACAATAGTGGCAGTGGTAAGCAATTTTTTAAGGGTATCAAAATCTTTTTGGTACTCATCAGTCCATACAAATTCAATATCATTTTGTAAAAGAGTGCACAAAGGTTTTATAATAGAACTAAACCCTTGAATAAACCGCCTATAAAAGCCAACATGACCAAAAAAAGAACGAATATCCAAAACCGTCTTAGGGATATGAAGTTTAGATATTAATTCAATTTTTGTCTTGTCAACCTTTATACCTTCAAAAGAAAAAAATATGTCCCAAGACAATGCCCTGAATAACCATAAATTGGCATTTCTCCCAATTAAGTAAAAGATTTTTTTTCCTCACATCTCTGGAGAATACGTGCCAAATTATGGAAACAACTATGAAAAGATTTTCCAAAAACAGAGAAGTCATCCATGAATATTTCACAAATATCATCAATCAAGTCAGAAAAAATACTCATTATGCATCTCTGAAAAAGTGGCTGGAGCATTACACAAACCAAAATGCATTCTAGTAAAAGCAAAAGTGCCAAAAGGACATGTGAAAGTGGTTTTCTCCTGATTCTCAGGCGCTACAGCAATTTGATAATAACCAGAATATCCATCCAAAAAGCAATAATATGCATTACCAGCTACTCTTTCTAAATTTGATCTAAGAATGGTAAAGGAAAATGATCATTCCTACTGGCTGAATTAAGTTTTCTATAATCAATGCACATTCTCCAGCCAGTAACCATTCTAGTAGGAATCAACTCATTTTTATTATTTTTGACAACAGTTAAACCAGATTTTTTTGATACCACTTGAGTTGGACTTACCCACTTACTGTCTGAGATAGGGTAAATGATACCCACTGCGAGCAGCTTAAGTACTTCCTCTTTAACAACTTCCTTCATGGTAGGATTGAGCCTACGTTGAGCATCACGAACCGGTCTAGCATCATCTTCAAGATGGATTCTGTGGGTACAAACAGTAGCATCAATACCTTTGATGTCAGCTATTGTCCAACCAATTGCACCTCGATGCTTTTTTAAGACTTCAATCAACTGGGTTTCATCCTTCTGATTTAACTTTGAGGAAATCACCACAGGAAAAGTGCATTTTTCAAGACCATGAAACACATCCTTTAAATCTTGAGGAAGTGGTTTCAGTTCCAACTGGGAACTTCTTCCTCTGAAGATTTAAGCATGTCTGGTGGTGGTAAAGTTTCAAACTGGGGTTTCCATCTTGCGTCTGCAAATTTTACTTCAAGTGGTAAAGAAGAATCTACAAAACAATCCAAAAATTCAAAGTCATCTTCATCGATATGGTCAATTATTTCATCAAGTAAAAACTTAGGTGTCTAAAAAATAGAATCATTATCAGAGAAGGGAGAAGTTGAGCAAATAAACTCTGTTGGTGTCAAACTCTCAACAGCATTCAAATCACTTGTGTCATCAAAATGTGCTAGCATCTTGCAAGTATTGAAAACGTTCAACTCAAGTGCCATGTTCCCAAAGGTAAGCTTCAAAACTCCACTTCTGCAATTGATCAAAGCATTTGATGTAGTTAGGAATGGTCTTCATAGGATGACAGGAGCTTGGTAAATAGTGGAGACTGGCTGCTGCATATCAAGAACTACAAAATCCACTGTGTAGTAAAATTTGTCCACCTGGACCAGTACGTCCTCTACAATATTCCTCGGCACCTTAACTGATCTATCAGCCAACTATAGCATGATGGAGGTCTTTTTCAGCTCACCCTGTGACGCCTCCAAATTCCGCTTGGGATTGAACGTACATTTGAAGCGTCGAGACATGCAACACAAGGTTACNACTGTTCACGGCGTGATGCCGCCGTGCTCCGTCACCTTTGACCACCACGAGGCGACCGTGAGTCTTCCAAGACCACGCCTAGCCTTTCTCAAGCCCAAACTACCACTTTATGTGGTGGACAGCCACCGTACGCGGTGTTACCGCCACGTACGCTCCTCCGACGCATGTTCGTGACGAGCAGCGAGCGACGCACGGGTTATCCCGTCGATGGTATAACCCTCTATCTTTAGTTATTTATGTTTAACATAGTTGTTTTGGTTGGCTGTAGACTGTGTAGTTAGTGTTTGTGGAGTTCGTTGCGTAGTTGTGAAGCGAAGTGTGGTTGTGAAGTGTTGAGTTTGATTGTGTAGAATGAAGGGAGTGCATGTGAAGTGTACTCCGTGTTGTATGGTGACGCACCGTGTGATGTGCGTCGGGGTGATGAGTGTTGTAGCGAAAGGAGTACGCGTGGCGCGTACTCCGTGTCGCGTAGCGATGCACCGTGAGACGTGTATCGCAGTGATGGGTATTGTAGTGTGGATGGAAGAGAGTTCACGTGAGTGTACTCTGTATTAAGTCGTGAAACACCGGATGGCGTGTCACGAAGGGTTGGATGGCGTAACAGAGAAGTGTAGAGCGTATGGTGTAGTGTTGGGAAACTGTATGACAGTGTCCCGAAGCAGTGGTGTTATGGATTATAGTCCGGGGTGACTGGTGTCATCTTGTGGTTGACTATGGCTAAGAGTATATGGATTGAGAAAGGAATTGTTTGTTTGGTTATTATTGATAATTTTAATGAACTTGTTTTAGTGCAAAGGCTTTCTGAAGTCAAATTATCTCTTCTGGGTATAGTGAAACCTCACGTTGCCCGTGGTGTTGCAAGTGCTCATAATATGGCAATTAAATTCAGAATTGAAAATCTTAAGGACTTGAGTGTTCCTCTTCCAGCTGTTGTGCAGTTCCTCGTGTTTCGCGCTCTATTCTCATAGAACGCGACGATCGAGGTAAGTTAGCCTCTAACTTACTATCAGTTTATTGTGTATGTGTGATGGGTAAGGGAACTACAATTTATGTATGTATGTTATCGTATATGCCATGTCATGCTATGTCATTACATGTTTATCTGTTACGTATGATTTAATCTCTCATGAATATTTATCTGTTACACAATCTTTTCTGTCATACAATGTTGTATGTTATAAGTATGCCATATGATACATGTATGCCATGAAATGTTTATGATTAAATCATATTGTGCCATTTACAAGTATACGCCATGTTAGAAAAGTATATGATATTAAATAATATCTCATGCATTAAGAAAGATAAGACATGTTATGTTATGATAATACGTGGGGCCACAACAACTGTGGAGTACGTATTATATTTTATGTTACTTATAATGCGTGGGGCCACAACAACTGTGGAGTACGTATTATATTTTATGTTACTTATAATGCGTGGGGCCACAACAACTGTGGAGTACGTATTATATTTTATGTTACTTATAATGCGTGGGGCCACAACAACTGTGGAGTACGTATTATATTTTATGTTACTTATAATGCGTGGGGCCACAACAACTGTGGAGTACGTATTATATTTTATGTTACGTATAATGCGTGGGGCCACAACAACTGTGGAGTACGTATTATATTTATGTTACTTATAATGCGTGGGGCCACAACAACTGTGGAGTACGTATTATATCTTATGTTACTTATAATGCGTGGGGCCACAACAACTGTGGAGTACGTATTATATTTTATGTTACTTATAATGCGTGGGGCCACAACAACTGTGGAGTACGTATTATATCTTATGTTACTTATAATGCGTGGGGCCACAACAACTGTGGAGTACGTATTATATTTTATGTTACTTATAATGCGTGGGGCCACAACAACTGTGGAGTACGTATTATATTTTATGTTACTTATAATGCGTGGGGCCACAACAACTGTGGAGTACGTATTATATTTTATGTTACTTATAATGCGTGGGGCCACAACAACTGTGGAGTACGTATTATATTTTATGTTACTTATAATGTCGTGGGGCCACAACAACTGTGGAGTACGTATTATATTTTATGTTACTTATAATGCGTGGGGCCACAACAACTGTGGAGTACGTATTATATTTTATGTTACTTATAATGCGTGGGGCCACAACAACTGTGGAGTACGTATTATATTTTATGTTATGTGTATTCATGGGGCCACAACAACTGTGGAGCATGAAGTATGGGGCCACAACAACTGTGGAGCATACACTACGTGAGACACAGCAATTGTGACACGTAGAATACGTGGGGCCACAACAACTGTGGAGTACGTATTATATTTTATGTTATGTGTATTCATGGGGCCACAACAACTGTGGAGCATACACTACGTGAGACACAGCAATTGTGACACGTAGAATACGTGGGGCCACAACAACTGTGGAGTACGTATTATGATTTTATGTTACTTGAATACGTGGGGCCACAACAACTGTGGAGTACGTATTAACGCACGTTATTAATCAAGACAATTGAATAATATTCCAAGTTTATGTTAAGTCCAGTTTCAGATCAAATACATGATAAGTCAAGTTTTAGATCAAGTCCATGTTATGTTATGCTCACGTATATGTTATGTTCATGTCATGTTATGTTCAAGTTTATGTTATTTTCAAGTTCTTATTTATGTTATGCATGTTTACGTTCATGCTATATTTCAAGTCCATGTTATGTTTCACGTTCATGTTATGTTGTTTGTTCATGTTATGTTTTAAGCTTAAGTTTATGCCATGTTAAGTCAAGTTCAATTCACGTTTAAGTTCTGGTTAAGTCATGCTATATGTCAAGTTATGCTATGCTTATGTACGACTATACTTATGCATTTATGCTTTTACTGCCATGCATGCATCTTTAACCTGTGTGTGAGTTTTATGTTAACTTACTGAGATTTGTAATCAAATCTCACTGTGGTAGTCCCAACTACCATTCCCCCCGAATGGTAGATCTTGTTACAGGACCCAAAGGAGAATTGGAATCTGACCAACTGAATACGGTCAACTAGGCCACGGTGCGATGTTGATGATGGTATAGTATTTAACTCAGGTTAATACTTGTACTTTTGGAGTTGTATTTCAAGTATTCTTTTGATCACAACCATTTTGGACTAGTGTGGTGATCACGGCTTTTTAGTATGCCTTTATGTATGAAATATGTTTCAAGTATTTGGGATAATTTTTAGTTTGGTGCATAGTATTGCTAAAGAAAAAAATTATCCGCTGCGAATATTGCATAATGCTAGATGCATGTTAGGAACATTGCATCTTATATGTCATGAACGGGGGCAGGTAACCTTGTGTTGCATGTCTCGACGCATGTTAACATGTTTTATGGCCCAAAAAGCTCGATGCCAAATACCAACAGGTAAATGACAAGCTTTACCATCAACTAATCGATAAGGAGACATCCATAGATTTGTTTTAAAAGCTGTCTTATAAGCCCATAAAGTATCAAGGAGCTTAACTGACCAATCTTTCCTATTAGGCTTGATAGTTTTCTCTAAAATGATTTTTATCTCTCTGTTTGCCAATTCTGCTTGCCCATTTGTTTAAAGGTGAAAAGGGGTAGAAACTCGGTGTGTGATACCATATTTCTTCATGAGTGTAGAAAATGGTTTGTTGTAAAAATGAGAACCCCTATCACTTATGACAACTTTGGGCATGCCAAAATGAGCAAACAAAGATTGCAAAAATTTAAGGACAACACGATGGTTATTTGTTTTGTAAGCGACGACCTCCACCCTTTTTGAAACATAATCCACAGCTAATAAAATATATGTGTTTCCAAAGGAAACTGGAAAAGGTCTCATGAAGTCTATTCCCCAACAATAAAAAATTTATAAGGTAAGAATAGGGGAAAGATCTATCATGTCTCTTTTGCTAATGGATCTCAATTTTTGACAAGGCTCACAAGCCTTACAAAAATTATAAACATCTTTAAATATGGAAGGCTAGTAAAAACCCAAAATTTTAGCAACTGTTTTCTTTGCTGAAAAATGACCACCACATGCACCCATATGACAAAATCTCAACACTGAAGAAAACTCATCATCAAGAATGCATCTTTGAATCAATTGGTCCGAACAATATTTGAAAAGATATGCATCATCAAAGTAAAAGTGTCGTACCTTAGAGAGAAATCGACGCTTATCTTGGGTGGACCATTCAGAAGGCATTCGCTCAGTCACTAGATAATTGACTATGTCAGCATACCATTGAGCTCTATTAATCACAAACAGCTGCTCATCCGAAAAACTATCATCAAGAGGAAGACTGACATTTGAAGAGGAGGACGATGGCAATTTAGAGAGGTGGTCAGCTACCACGTTTTCAACTCCTTTCTTGTCCTTAATGTTGATGTTGAACTCTTGAAATAGTGGAATCCAGCGAATCAAGCGTGGTTTTGCATCTTTCTTAGCCAACAAATACTTAAGAGCAGAGTGGTCAGTGAAAATAGTAACAGGAGAACCAAGAATATAAGTCCGAAATTTATCAAGTGCAAAAACCATTGCAAGCAATCTTTTTCAAAAGTGGTATAATTTTTCTGGTATGTCCCAAGACAATGCCCTGAGTAACCATAAATTGGTATTTCTCTCAATTAAGTAAAAGATTTTTTTCCTCACATCTCTGGAGAATACGTGCCAAATTATGCAAACAACTATCAAAAGATTTTCCAAAAACAGAGAAGTCATCCATGAATATTTCACAAATATCATCAATCATGTCAGAAAAAATACTCATCATGCATCTCTGAAAAGTGGCTAGAGCATTACACAAACCAAAAGGCATTCTAGTAAAAGCAAAAGTGCCAAAAGGACAGGTGAAAGTGGTTTTCTCCTGATCCTCAGGCGCTACAGCAATTTGATAATAACCAAAATATCCATCCAAAAAGCAATAATATGCATTACCAGCTACTCTTTCTAAAATTTGATCCAAAAATGGTAAAGGAAAATGATCCTTCCTACTGGCTGAATTAAGTTTTCTATAATCAATGCACATTCTCCAGCCAGTAACCATTCGAGTTGGAATTAACTCATTTTTCTCATTTTGTATGACAGTTAAACCAGATTTTTTTGGTACCACTTGAGTTGGACTTACCCACTTACTGTCNAAGTCATCCATGAATATTTCACAAATATCATCAATCAAGTCAGAAAAAATACTCATTATGCATCTCTGAAAAAGTGGCTGGAGCATTACACAAACCAAAATGTATTCTAGTAAAAGCAAAAGTGCCAAAAGGACATGTGAAAGTGGTTTTCTCCTGATTCTCAGGCGCTACAGCAATTTGATAAAAACCAGAATATCCATCCAAAAAGCAATAATATGCATTACCAGCTACTCTTTCTAAATTTGATCCAAGAATGGTAAAGGAAAATGATCATTCCTACTGGCTGAATTAAGTTTTCTATAATCAATGCACATTCTCCAGCCAGTAACCATTCTAGTAGGAATCAACTCATTTTTATTATTTTTTACAACAGTTAAACCAGATTTTTTTTATACCACTTGAGTTGGACTTACCCACTTACTGTCTGAGATAGGGTAAATGATATCCACTGCGAGCAGCTTAAGTACTTCCTCTTTAACAACTTCCTTCATGGTAGGATTGAGGCTACGTTGAGCATCACGAACCGGTTTAGCATCATCTTCAAGATGGATTCTGTGGGTACAAACAGTAGCATCAATACCTTTGATGTCAGCTATTGTCCAACCAATTGCACCTCGATGCTTTTTTAAGACTTCAATCAACTGGGCTTCATCCTTCTGATTTAACTTTGAGGAAATCACCACAGGAAAAGTGCCTTTTTCAGGACCATGAAACACATCCTTTAAATCTTGAGGAAGTGGTTTCAGTTCCAACTGGGGAACTTCTTCCTCTGAATATTTAAGCATGTCTGGTGGTGGTAAAGTTTCAAACTGGGGTTTCCATCTTGCGTCTGCAAATTTTACTTCAAGTGGTAAAGAAGAATCTGCAAAACAATCCAAAATTTCAAAGTCATCTTCATCGATATGGTCAATTATTTCATCAAGTAAAAACTTAGGTGTGTAAAAAATAGAATCATTATCAGAGAAGGGAGAAGCTAAGCAAATAAACTCTGTTGGTGTCAAACTCTCAACAGCATTCAAATCACTTGTGTCATCAAAATGTGCTGGCATCTTGCAAGTATTGAAAACGTTCAACTCAAGTGCCATGTTCCCAAAGGTAAGCTTCAAAACTCCACTTCTGCAATTGATCAAAGCATTTGATGTAGTTAGGAATGGTCTTCCTAGGATGACAGGAGCTTGGTAAATAGTGGAGACTGGCTGCTGCATATCAAGAACTACAAAATCCACTGGGTAGTAAAATTTGTCCACCTGGACCAGACGTCCTCTACAATACCCTCGGCACCTTAACTGATCTTCAGCCAACTGTAGCATGATGGAGGTCTTTTTCAGCTCACCCAATCCCAACTACTCATATACTGAGAATGGTAGCAAGTTCACACTACTCCCCAAATCAAGTAAAGCTCTCCCAATGCGTGATTCACCGATCATAATGGAAATGTTGGGAGAGCCGGGATCTCCAAACTTCTGAGGAGTCTCGCTCAATATCAATGCACTGACTTGCTCCGTTAGGAAAGCTTTCTTCTTTACATTCAGCTTCCTCTTCACTGTGCACAAGTCCTTCAAAAATTTTGCATATGAAGGCACTTGTTGTATGGCATCCAAGAGTGGAATATTAATCTTTACTTGCTTGAAAATCTCTTGAATCTCCGTGTGATATTTGTTCTTTTGGCCAACTGCCAATCTCTGAGGATAGGGAACCACAGGTTGATATCCCTTACTAGTTTCAGCATCTGTACTCACAGGCTTCTTCAGCTTTGGTCTCACTACCTCTGGTTCTTTCTCAACTTCATTAGTCTCTGTTACATCTTCAGGTGTAGGACCAACTACCTGTGTGTCCATAGTCATCTTTGGTTGGGGAACTTCCTTCCCACTTCTCAAAGTAAAAAATGCATTTGCTGTCTCAATAACATCCCCTGAGACATTATGCACTTGCTGTTGTTGTTGTCTGTATACTTGAGGATTAGGCTGACGCTGTGCTGGAAATTTCCCTTTCTCTAGGGTGCTCAAGGTCGTGCTCATCTTATTAATAGTGCCTCGCAACTCATTTATGGCCTGAGTGTTCTGATTATTTGTGGTGGCCTGAATCTGCATGAATTGCTGAAGTGTATTGGCTATCTGTGCTATACTGTCATCTAGAGACTTCTTTGCAGAAGATGAAGCTGAGAACTCTGTGTAGCTACATGAGGCTGAAATTTAGGAGGAGCTACAAAAGGATAGCTTTGAGAACTCTGATATGGCGGATACTGGTTCTGAAGAGCACCCTGATGAAATGGATGTTGCACAGGTGATGGAGACCGACCAGGCTAATCATTTCTCCATGAGAAATTTGGATGATTCCTCCACCCCGGATTATATGTATTGGAAAAAGGCTGATTCTGTGCTATATTAACCCAGTTAGATGATTGCATCTACTTAGACCCATTTTTTTGAAATACTGGCATAATCTGGTAGTCTTGGGTCTTATGGTTCGAATAAGCACATATAGAATATGTCTCTACTACTTTTTCCATTTCCATGACCTCCAGTCTTCTAGTCAATGCAGCTATTCGGGCTTGGACATTAGTCTTTTCCTTAAGCTCATATCTACCCTCTCCAGAAATAGCCCCCAGTGGCTATACTGCTAACGGCACTCGATCAGTACAGAGTGTTCCACTGTTATGTGCTCTCAGCAAGATAGTAAAAAAATGATAGTGCTGCATAAGGTTCCTTGCTAAAGAATTCCCCATTGCACATTGTCTGAACAAACTACTTGCATTCTGGAGTGAGACCAGTGTAAAAATAGCTCATCAACCTCCAAGATTCAAAACCATGATGTGGACAGATGTTTACTAAATTTTTAAATTTTTTCCAACTGGCCTGAAAAGTCTCATCAGGTTTCTAATTAAACTCGCTGATTTGCTCTAGCAAAAACTGAGTTCTCTAAAAAGGAAAATTTTTTTGTAAGAATTCACGCTGCATATCAAACCAACTAGAGATAGAATTAGACCTCAAAGAATTAAACAAAATCTTCGCTTTATCCTTTAAAGAGAAAGGAAATAAACGAAGTCTAATAAATTCATCAGTAACGGCCCTAGTAATAAAAGTAGTGCAAGCCAACTCAAAATCTGTCAAGTGCTGGTAAGGACTCTCAAAATCCATCCCGTGGAACTGAGGTATCACCGACATCATACCATGCTTAATAGAAAAATTAGGTGCATTTTCAGGTAAAACTATGCATGAAGGTGTAGTGGTGCGAGTGGGTTGCAAATAATTCTTAAGAGTGCGTGGTGCAGGTGCAGCCATGTTTTCTGGTTCAATTTCAATTTCCACACCTGACTCACTTATAGAAAAGACTATCCCAAGTGTAGGAGGATGTCGCGTAATAATTAGGAATAAATTTCTAGATCGTCTCCTCAGGTAAAGCTACTTAAACTCAACTTGTTGAAAATGGTGAAAATCTTCACAAAAAGAAAATAAAGATGATGGTATGTGCAACGGATGAAAGAGTACAACAAGAATGAAAAAGGGCACTAGTCATGGACTAGATTCATATTTTAAGATTTTTGAGTGTCGAATTGAAATGTAAAAGACTAAGAAATTAAACTAAGAGATTAATAAAACTAAAATAAGAATTAAACTAGACTAGAAAGTAATTGACAAAATATGCACTGAAAATTGAAAAGCCTCAAAATCAAGATTTTAGGGTTCATACTTGTATTCAAATCACAAATTTTCAAAATTAATCCATAGCAATTGTAATCACTATTAATTGAAAGCTTAACGAAGCGAAGAAAAATAAATAACACGAAATAAATAAATTGCTCAAACTTCTAAGTCAAAAATCTCAAAAATATTTCACAAATTTAAAACTGAAATTAAATAACAAGTAGGGAATGAAAAGATCAAGCTAATTGAATAGAAATGAAGATTGGAAGCGGTGGAGGAGGCTGGGCTGTAGAAACAATTGGACCCCTTAAGGAGCTCTTCAATATGCTGCAGTGTGAGTGAGTGCTGCAGTGTGAGTGAGTGCTCCAGAAGAATTTATGTGTTGCTACGTGAATGATTGCTCGTGAGAATCCCCCTCCCCGGATCTGAGTGAAAAATTGGAAGGAAAATAAATTGTAAGTATTGCTTGTAATTAAACAGTGTTTTTCAGGCCAAAAGTCGGCCATATGATGTAAAATCCCATATATATACCCTAACGGCAGAATAAACCCTAGATCTGTAAAAAACAATGTCCGCTTGAGCGGAGTATTGAGAGGACATCGAGTGTTCAACTCTGCCTGAATTTGCTCAAGCGGCTTGTCGAGCGAACATCGAGTGTTCAACTCTGTCTGACTTCGTTCGAGCGGCCAAATGAATCCGCTCGAGCGATCTCCTTTCCCGCAACCCCCTCGAGCTCACTGTCGAGCGGTAATCGAGCGTTTGAATCTGCTTGAATTTCGCTCCAGCGGCCAATGCCTCCGCTCGAGCGATATGGACCAGACTCTACAGTAATCAACAGTTGGTAGAATTAAGTAGAAATTCATTCTTTTAATCAATTTAAATCACAACTTAGATTCATTCATCTTAATCATTTTTTCATTAAAACCAATGATAAAGTGATGAAAGAATTAAAATATAGTGGTTCCAAATGTATTAAAATATGCAATAACTCAGCTCAATCAGTAATCCAAATTGTCTGAAAGCATTCCAATAGTGCGAAGTGATAACACAAAATCTAAGAGTTTCATACATAACTGTTGGGTTTGTCCCTTGTACAAGAATTCAAAAAGGTGGCAAACCAATCTATTATAACCTACTTAACAACATTACACTTTTTGATACACTTTACTTAATCTTCAATTGTTCTTGATCCTATCCAACAACAAAATATTAGAATTGCAAGTTCCTAATACACGCAAAGTCGCATGCATGGATTGTTACCATTGTTTATTAGAGCATGAAGCTCATCTCGATCAGAGGCGAGTTCTTCTTCCATTTTTTGGAATTCTTCCTCCCATTTTTGGAGTTCTTCTTTTTTCTCTTCGAGATGACGTTCTTTTTCGTAGGCAACTTTAGCTTCATTTTCTACTTCGATATCTGCCCATAAAAAGTACTCGTAATATTGCACAAACAAGACTAACTAATTAAAATGCCAAGTTCAATATCTGAAAAAGGTTGCACAAACAAGACTAACTAATTAGTATTTACCTCTCTATTGTAATTGAGACAGGAATAAAAAGGTTGCCTTGAATTTCTAGGCGTGTTCGACAATTTTAGACATGCCATCTCCCTGCATAAACATTTTGTAGGGGTGTTCAAAGATGATGAAGCATGCGAGGAAGACATTGTATATCAAAACTTTGAAAATCTACATAAAGAGAAAATACCAATGTTGATAGCTGCATTCAATAAACTACATAAAACAACCAACATAGTGTGGAAGCTTGCTGTTTTGAGCTTAAAGGGGCCATAAGTTCATGCTAACTTGATGGCTTGTATAAAACAAAGAATGAAGAGTGAACAAGTGATGTAAACATGGGATGAGTACCTTGCTGTTTTATACTACTGTAGCTTGAGGAATTAAAGAGATCAAATAAAACCCAAGGACAAAGAGATAAGATCAGAAATTGAGACAAAACCAAAGACTATAAATTAACTACTATAATTTTGTGCTTGCTGTTTATACTACTGTAGCTTGAAGAATTAAAGAAATGAAATAAAAGCCATGGAGAAAGAGATAAGATTAGAAATTGAGACAAAGCCAAGGACTATAAATTAACTACTACAACTTTGTCCAGCATACGAGCTTTATCCACACACAACATACATAATATATACAAGTGGGTTAATACCCTTCAATTGAATCAATTTAAGCTCACCAAATAGCCACTTGGAAAGGACTTTAAGATGTTGGAAAGGGTCAATCTAGCATTGTTTTAAGCTTGTCGACGTCGGCTCTTACCCCACCAGATAAGATCAAATATCCCAAGTAGGCTAGTTATATACATAACAATCAGCTTTGGCCAGTTATATAACATTCTCTAAAGCAAAGTAATAAACTGAATAAAATATAATAATGAAAATATAAATAAAACTGAAAACTAATTTATGCATTTAAGCATGAATTTTGTAGAACCCAAAGAGTAATTTTACAAACCCATTATCAAGCTAAGTGACTCTACTGAGCATTTACACAAACAACAGGTATGCATTACGGGTACCACAGCTGTAACATAGATGCACAGTAGAGTAGAGTCACCCATTATACAACAATTCACAATGTGTCTAAAAGAGAATAGCAGAGAATTTTGTAGAATAGAATAACAATTCACAATGAATTTTGTTAAATATCATCAAAAGGAATGAGATTTTGGAAGTTTTTCACAATTCCATTTTCATTCTCTTAACACCCATTCATTTGCATATTATATGATTTTATAGAACCAAACAGGAAGTCAAACTCGTTTGAATTAAAGCTATACCTTGCAGCCGTCCGCGAAAGGAACCGACGAAAAATTTGATGGGGGGAGGGTAAGGGCGACAACGAGGGTTAGGATTCAATATGATTTAATTAGAGGAAGGGATACTCGAAAGAAAGGATTTACCGTATTTAACCTTCTCTGAGCAAACAAATGACGACGTACCAGGTGATGGGGAGCGGCGACTGCAACGGACCTCTGAATCGCTATGGGGAGTGGGGTGATGGGGCTCGGGGAGGGTGATTTCCTTTGAGGAAGGAAACCCAATCTCCCTAGATGTGGACGACCTCTGAATCACTATGGCTCTCGGTTCATTTTCTTTCTTGTAATGAAACACACCGTTTCATTTAGTACTAAAGCACACCATTTTATTTAGGCTTGCAATCCAATCACTGAATGTGGACTACAACTAGAATAATTCATTAAAAATTAGAGTAGTTCTATATACAGTCCTCTTAAGAGGACTGTATTGCAGTCCTAGTACATGAAATGACCAAATCATCCCCATTTTAAAGCGTGAATTGACTACATTACCCTTCCTTCTATACAACCTAAATCTGGAGCAAAGCACCTAGATTCAAATCGCACCCAATTTTTCCCTCTCTGTGTTTTTCCCCTCGACCTGAACGACCCTTTCCTTCACCATTGACGACCACCCTTAGCCCACCATCGACTGCCGACGACCTCATCAGTAATTTTTCCTGCCAAAGATGACTCTCATTCTTTCTTTTGGTCTGTTTTTCTTGTTTTGTAGTTGCCACTGATTTCTCTACTCGCAATGGATTTTCTGGCTCTATTTGCACACTGATTTCTCTGCTTGCAATGGATTTTTTGGCTCTATTTGCACACTGATTTCTCTACTTGCAATCGATTTTCTGGCTCTATTAATATTTGTAGTTAACGTGGCTTTGGATACTAAAATATAAGACAAAGAATAATATTACTCTGGTAAATATGTACAGAGGTGAACTAGTTTGTGGTTTTGGGTCAATTAATGGAAATTGTGTTTGTAGAGAGGCCTCAGGCCAATTCAAACATTTTAGTTCTGGTGTTTTACTACATAGGATTCAAACCTTGAGAACCTTCCCCATCTTGTATTTGTTGCAAATAAAGTAATTTTTGCAAAACTTGGACATGTTTTCCCTCACTTTCATGGCCATTGATTTCTTACTTGCAGAAACTAGAAAGAGAAATTAGGGACCCCTGAGCCATGCAATATTTGAATTGTATTTATGTAGTTGGTTGTGTTTCCTATATATAATTTATCAAGAATTGAATGATTGGATTATGGACAGTGTTATTGGACCATGATGGCTCATGTTGCTCTTACTTGTTAGTTGTTATTTGAGGCCTTAGGGTGTTTGCTTGAGCCCTGTCCAAATGGTTGATCAAGCATTTTATTGTTTTTAGTTAATTTGAAAGCTTGACTCTAATATGAATTAATATAATTTTATGAGTGATAGTACATCAAGAATAGCTAAAGGACCTCTAGTATATTTTAAATTTATTTAAGTTTATATTTTTTATTTTTCAGGTTTGCATAGCATATAAAGTATTTTTAGTATGCCCTAACTTCCATGAAAGTGCCAACTACACAATAGGATAACATATGCCTCAAAATGTTTATCATATTGCAAATAAACTATAAGCAACTAAGAGATAATGAACTAATTTATCCAGAAATCATGGTAGAAGCTGTTAAGAATGGCCAATTGGATTGAATTGAACTTCAGCTTGCTTTTGATCTCTTATGTGGCCGGGTATAATGACTGATGACGTGGGTATGATGTTTGGTGCTTGCTCTTGTATGCATCATGTTCTTTTCAATTTTACTGCAAGTTTTTTCACCAAGAGAATGAAAATGAGTATATATTGCCTATGTTAGAAACATCATGTTCAGATTGCCTTTTTTTAATTTTTATTTATTTATTTTTTACTTTCATGTTGTGCTTTAAATATATCAAGATTAACTATTGATGGAGGAAAGGGAAGAATGCACATCTACTAGGCGACCACTATTTTTCAAAAAGCAGTAATTATATGGATACCCCAAATGTGAGAAATGATGAGGTAGTGACTGATAATTATGGTGTAGTGTTGGGGAATGATGATGATGATGTGGTTTAAGAGCCAACGCTGAGAAATGATGGAGATGTGGTTTTAGAGCCAACATTGGGAAATAATGATGATGGGGTTTCAGAGCCAACGTCGGGAAATGATGATGATGGAGCTTCAAAACCAACACCGGGAAATGATGATGATGGGGTTTTAGAGCCAACGCCGGGGATGTTCTTTAAAATTGAAAAAGAACTCATTTATTACTACAAGCAATATGGGAGACAGGCTGGAATCGACATTATGACCCAAATAAGTAAAAGGGAAGATGATGGGAGTGTTAGATATGTAACACTCGGTTGTGCTTGTGGTGTTAAGGCAAGGAAACATATTACCAACATTTCTAAACCACACCTGACAACGAAGACTGATTGTAAGGCTAGAATTAATGCAGTTCTGGCTTATGGTGTCTTACGTATAACAACTGTCTGCAATGCTCATAACCATGGGTTAAGTCCACAAAAGGCAAGAGTTTTTAGATGTAATTGCGTAATTGATGATTCCGTGAAGAGGCAATTAGATATTAACGACAAGGCAGACATAGGTATGGCTAAAAGTTTTAACGCATTGGTTGTCGAGTCTGGTGGTTTTGAGAAATTTCCATTTATTAAAAAAGATGCAAGAAATTATATTGACAAGACTCGACACCTTAGACTTGGCAAAGGAGGTGCTGATGCACTTCGTGGTTATTTTGAGAGGATGCAGTATAAGAATAATGAGTTTTACTCATCGATAGATTTGGATGATGATGGTCGATTAAAAAATATTTTTTGGGCCGATGCACGCAACAGGGCAGCATATGAGTATTTTGGGGATATTGTGACATTTGATACAACATGCCTAACAAATAGATATGGCATGCCATTTGCCCCGTTTGTTGGTATTAACCACCATGGACAGTCAATACTTTTGGGAGCAGAGTTGATATCAAGTGAAAACACTGAAGCATTTGTTTGGTTATTTGACACTTGTTTGAAATGTATGGATGTGAGGGCGTCAAAAGCTGTCATCACTGATCAAGATAGGGCCATGAAAAATGCTATTGCAATAGTATTTTCAAATACCCGGCATAGATACTGTTTGTGGCACATAATGAGAAAGCTACCAAAGAAGTATGGCTCACATGCTGAATTTAAGTGTGGTTTGAAAAGTACATTGCAGAGATGTGCTTATAATTATCAGATTTCTGACGAGTTTGAGAAGTCTTGGAAAGTGTTTATTGACACTTACAATTTAAAGGAAAATGCATGGTTTCAAAGGCTCTATAGTAAGCGAATGTACTGGGTTTCCGTATACCTGAAAAATACATTTTGGGCTGGGCTGAGCACAACTAAGAGGAGTGAGAGCATGAATGCATTTTTTGATGGATATGTACATTCAGGGACTTCATTGAAAGAATTCATCGATCAATTCGACAATGCACTGAGGAAGAAAGTAGAGAATGAGATTGCAGCTGATTTTCACTCATTCAATTGCACAGTACCTTGTATATCTCATTTACCCTTAGAGAAAAAATTTCAAGCAGTGTACATGAATTCAAAATTTAAGGAAGTGCAGTCAGAAATAATGAGGATTATCTACTCTCACTGTTATTATAAAAACAGAAGGGGCGATTACCACGTATCAAGTTAATGACCAAAGGGAAGTTGAAGACGGCATCAAGAAGTCAATTTTGCAAGTGTACTTCGATGAAAATGAGTGTGAGGCGAAGTGCATGTGCGGACTATTTGAGATGAGAGGAATTATTTGTAGGCACATTCTTTCAATTTTCACTGCAAGGGATGTCTAAGTGTTGTCGGAAAAGTATATTATGGAGAGGTGGAGGAAGAACATTAAACGTAGATATGCTCTCATTTGAAGCAGTTACAATGACTTAAGTGGTAAACCAGCTGTTATTCGGTATTTTGGTTTGATAAAATTATGTTACGAAGTACCTACAAATGCATGTGAAAACGAAGATAATTCCCTAGACATGACAGAGAAGCTTAAGGTAATGAATTCGATTTATACTAAATCGAAGCCCCATGCAACAGTTGCAAGCACTCATACTTTTATTGATGTCGAAACTGGAAGTTCTGCATAAATATTTTGGAAGGGTGCTTGAAGATGATGAAGCATGCAATGAAGACATTGCATATCAAAACTTTAAAAATCTGATTGCATTGCAAAACTTGGAGGTTAAAGAGAAAATATCAATGTTGACAGTTCAATAAACCACATAAAACAACCAACATATTGAGAGCCTTCTAACTATAGCTGGCTGATACCAACTGTAAGTAGTTACTAACATTTTTCACTGTAAGGCTAAGTTTAAAGAATTCTTGTTCATTGATCAAAAAAAGTCTTAACTATCCTTTTCTCATCTAAAAATAACAATAGAGCAACAAATACAATAAAGAAAAAATTCCATCTTGGCTTTGCCAATATGAAAAAAAATAAAACTAGATGGGAGTATCACATATTAGTTATCTTTTAAATCTTTTGGTGGTGCACTGGTGCTTTTTGTCACTGTCTAGACATTATTTCTAGTTGCTTTTCCTGCATATACAAAACTGATTAATGGTGTTATGGTGCCTATATTTTAATAGCTTCTACCACCAAGGACTAGAGGGCGCGGCTTAATTAGAGCTCTAAAGTCCAAACACATCACCCAATTTTTCCAAGCAGGAATTTTGTAGAAATCACATCACCCAATTTTACAAAGCTAAAAACATTATATATGAATAAAAGCCTGAATTTTGTAGAAATCGCACATCACCCAGAAAACTAAAACAAGCATGAATTTTACAAAGCATAAAACTAAAACAAGCATTTAAGCATAAATTTTGTAGAAATCACATCACCCAATTTTACAAAGCAGAAAACATCACAAGCATTTAAGCATGAATTTTGTAGAAATCGCATCACCCAGAAAACTAAAACAAGCATGAATTTTACGAAGCTGAAAACTAAAGAAAACAAGCATTATACCTTGCAGCTCACGCAAAGGGAATAGATGAAAAATTTGAGAATGGATTAGGGTTCGATATGGATATGATTTTGATTTAATTAGAGGAATGGATTTAACAACACTGAGGAAAGAAGGGATTTACCAGCAATATAGTCTTCTATGAGGAAGCAGACGACGATGTTTCTGGTGATGGCGAGTGGCGACGGCGACAACAGTGGTATGATGGGGCTCGGGGAGGTGATTTCCTCTGAGGAATAAAACACAATCTCCTTAAAGTCAAAAGAGAAGAC
The DNA here is from genome assembly GCA_011037825.1 of Carya cathayensis. Taxonomy (NCBI): domain Eukaryota; kingdom Viridiplantae; phylum Streptophyta; class Magnoliopsida; order Fagales; family Juglandaceae; genus Carya; species Carya cathayensis. Next base: position 571,541 of record QGSO01000303.1, read on the forward strand.
CTCTGAGTTAGGGTGGAGTCGGGTTCCTTTTCTTGTAATGAAATGATAATAAAACAAACCATTTCATTGAGGATTGCAATCCAGTCCCCGTATGCGGAGTACAATTAGAATTTTTATAAAAATTATTCTATTTTCAAGTTAGTGTTTAGAACATATTATCCACATTACGTATTTAAATGATAATATTTAATTTATAAAATTAAAATTTTAAAATTTTTATTTCAAATCAAATTATGGATAATTTACCACGCCGGCCAATTTTTCATATATTATTGACTTTTGTGAGACTATTAAATTATGAAGCTTCTACGGCGACAAAAGTCGACTTAGCAAGTTTCATTTGCTGAAGCTTTTGTTATAACGTTAATAAAACTTGTAAAACGAAATATCGTCGCCTTTAGAATCAACAAGTCTGAGAAGTACACAAAGACTATAACACCCCTAATCGCTTGTCACAGACTCACAACGACACAATAGTCGATCGAAGCAAGGGAAGAGGGAGAGAGATCAGAGATTCAGAATCGGAAACACGGTCATCCTTTCTGTTGTCTGCAAGGTCCAGCAATGGCGGAAGATCTGGTGCTAGACACGGCGATCAGAGACTGGGTTCTGATCCCGCTTTCGGTGGTGATGGTCCTCATCGGCGTACTCCGCCACTTCGTTGCCAAGCTCATGCGCTCTAACCAAGTCCCCGACGCCAAAATCGTCAAAGAAGGGCATGTTAAAAATCCTAATCTATTAAACACATGTAGCTTCCTATTTCGACTCAATTTTGAATTTTATGTGGCCATGGTGAATGTTTCAGGCAAGTTGTCATTAGGGCTCGGAATCTACGTGCCGGCGCTAATTTTATTCCTCCCAAGTCGTTTCGTGCTCGCAGACTCTATTTTAGCAATGAGGTATCTTATTTCATATGCAGATAGTCCGCTGAATCTCAATTTTGATCGTAATTTTGTAATTAGGCATAACCTATAAAAAAAAAAAATGTAATTAGGCATACGACTATTCTAAGAATTAGATTTGTAGACGAGTTGAAGTGTGAATGGTTTCGGTAATGGTTTGCTTGAGCTGATTTTTCGATTCCCAGAGTAATACAAGGTGTATAAAACGTTTCTTATGAACTTTTAGAGCTTGGAGAATATAGTAGTAAATCTTTTTTTGTAAGTATGAATATATTAGTAACTTTCAAGTAGAGTTAAGTATTTAATGCCGAATAAAGTCCAATTTAAGTACAGTTTTAGGGTTCTTGAAACTTTAACAAAGACTATCCTCAGAGTCAAGGAAAGATGGAATATTTTTGGTTTTGGTGGTGTTTTTTTAATTGTTATGGGATCTTGGTTTCAAGCTGGGCCAAGCTGCTTTTCATGCGTGTTGCAGTTATCATTAGCAGGCTAGTATGCTTATATTTTCTGTGGTCTCTAAGAAGACCACATTTACCCCACATCTGCGTTTGGTTTCTAACGTAGACACTGACATTGAAGTTATATCTCTGCTTCAACATGGCAGGAAAATGGGCTATTATATGTTCCTAAGGGTCAAGCTCAAAATGCCCAGGCACAAATGTTCTCTGATCCAAATATGGCTATGGATATGATGAAGAAAAACCTTTCAATGATTATACCCCAGGTATTACTTTTTTGTTAAGACATTATGATTGTGTATTTTCTTGCTGTTAGGTGTTGGTTGCTTGAATTTCATTACTATTACTTGGTGGTGTAGTTTCTAAACTTGGACAATGAATCATATTGATATTTTCCTGTTGGCCAGACTCTTACTTTTGCATGGGTCAACTTTTTCTTCTCGGGATTTGTGGCAGGTTCGTTTCTATACCACTATGTTAATTCCTTAATGCGCAGGTTGAGGTTTAAATCTTTAAAAAATGTGGTGATGTCACTTCATTTTTCTTTTGTTGTATGTCATCATGCTGAAATGCTAGGAACATTAGTTAAATGTTTTTTTCTTCAGTTTTCCATCCTTGCAAATATCTGTTTACAGCCTCATTTTCCTTTTCCTTTTCTGATCTTTAGTGTCCATATACATGCAACAGTTGTCTAAATTTCTTTTTTCTTTTTCCAGCTAAAATACCATTTCCATTGACTCAGAGGTTCCGATCAATGTTACAGAATGGAATTGACTTGAGTACTGTGGATGTTAGCTATGTTAGCAGTCGCTCATGGTATGCGTTAAAGTTTACGATTCTTACAGTTAATTAAATTTTTTGAATTTATCTTTTACCTCTAATGTAGTTTGCCGGTTGCCTCTAATAATTCGCAATAAATTCTTTCAGGTATTTCCTCAATTTGTTTGGATTAAGAGGTTTATTTAGTCTCATACTGGGAGAAGAGAATGGTAAGTATTAATCTATTGATTATTATAATGGTTTTGAATGAATCTCAAGCAGCACAAAAAATAAAAAATAAAAGGACTCCAAAGCCCTTTAGCTATCATTAAAAGTTTCTTTGATGCTGAGATTTCTATATGCTCTCTTTGAATTTACCATAAAATGTTCCCTTTGATAGTTAGGCAGATCTCTTGCATACGTCTTGTGTATTGGGGTTTCATGGTTTTCATCCTCTTTAGTTATTAAGAAAATCTTATCCTATCAAAAACAAATTCACCATAAAATGTGGTCTGATGCAGCCACAGATGACACCCAGCGTATGATGCAAATGAGTGGTTTTGGCTTTGATCCAACAAAGGTACAGTTTTAAGTTATTTGCTGTTGCTCTTTTTAGGCTTAAGTGTATTTTACTCTTCAAGCTGTCATATATCTTTCTACAAGATTCTCTATTCTTTTTTACTCATATGAAAAATAGCAGTAACATGTTTTATGTAAAACATTATGTCTATTCTGTTAGATCTTGATTCGAAAAAATCAGTGTTAAACATGAATGTAAAATGTCACATGGCCAACATGCGACTGACGGTATTGTACCTCAGTTGACAAATATGCTCCCATGTCTGGAGCTGCTATATGACAGTCCATTGTAGTTTGAGGGTGTAATGCTTTAGTTTTGATGGTTTAGGTACAAAGTGTAATTTGCCCTATAGTTTGGTGGTGGAAACTATAGTTTCCCCAAAATAAACGAGTCTTTACTCTTAGGTGCCATTTGAATAGTGAGTTGAGATGAGATGAAAGTTGAAAGCTAAATAAAATATTGTTAGAATATTATTTTTTAATATTACTATTATTTTGGGATTTGAAAAAGCTGAATTTTTTATTATATTTTGTGTGGGAATTTGGAAAAGCTGTAATGATGAGATGAGATGAAACATTTATTGTATCCAAACCGGGCTTAGTGTCCAATACGAGAGTGTCCATCATGTGAGTTAGAAAGGACCATGCTTTTGAAAGATTGGCATTATACCAGCCTGACCTTTTCTTCTAAAATGATGAAATCACTTAAGAATTGGGAATGAAAGAGCATATTCACATTTAGAATAATAGCAGTGAGGGCTTAGTATCCTACTGCACCAACTCAAAGATACTTCAGCAGTCAATCAAAACTTCCATTTCACCTATTCTCTACTAATTTGGTTCACATACAATTCTTCCTTCTGCATTAACATTACCAATTACCACACTCTAGTAACCTAGATCAACTTCTTTGCTCACCATCAATTCTCTGACATAAAGTTGTTTGGGAGATTACACTTCACCCCCATATTGTTTGTAATATTCACCCCAAAATACTGGAATGACACATTTCTCATTCAAACCTTCGTGTACCCTAGATCTGATTGGAGCATTTTCATCAACTCTAAGTGTGAAATCAATCGCAAGTGACATTTTTCTGCGAGATTTACACCGATATCGAACAGAGGGTGTTATTTGACCATCCTAATAGTTTAAGGGTGCAATAGGTTGGTCTTAGTAGTTCAGGATGCAAAATGTAAAACGTCCCATAGTTTGAGGGTGGAAACTGTATTTCTCCCTAGCTATTTGAGTGCCTCAAGTTTCCCAAACAACCTGCTCCCCCACTGCCCGTTCGGGGGCATGCATTGCCAGCGTATGTCAATTGTGGTTGTACGTAGCACCTACTGGGTTTGGTCAGTTATTTATTTATTACCCCTAGGGGTTTTGCCAGTTAATTAGGACCGCTTGATATGCATGTAGGAATGTCTGCAATAGTTGCACTCAGAAATCTTTTCTGTTAACATGTATTCATAATTTTTTATTTTTTTAATAGGTATGTATTCATAATTTTTGAGTGACCTACTTTCTACTACGGTGGTGTTTTTTTTTTTCCCGTCACTGTAAAACTTTCTAATAGGGTAATGATGCACCTACAACCCGCTCACTATCAATCAATGCAAGTATGCCACTTCATTAAAAGTGAATCTCAATTTTGCAAAATTACCCTTTATTTAATAGAGAGTTGTAAAAGAGTTGTAGGTTAATCATGTTCCTTCAACTAATATTAATTCTTACATACTTCTGGTAGGGTTCCCCCTATAGAACAAGGGAAATTCTTCTTAGCATCCTCACACTTCACACACCACACTTATTTTAATTTTTTTTTTCATTTTTTCTATAATAAATATATAATGTATAGATGATAAACAGAATAATTTAATTAGTTTAATAAGAATAAAATAAAATAAAAAATAATAAAAATAAAAAATAATATTTTAATATATAAAGTGTGTGGTGTGGGATGATGTGTAGCATTGTCCATAGAACAAACCCTGTCAGACGGGACTTTTGGATATATGTAAACATACAAAAAATTGGTTGTCGGTTTTCTCAAATATATGTAGGGAAAGCTGTTAGAAGACCCTTCCCTGTCAGGATTGACTCCTAAACTAGGTTACTTTATCTCGTTTCTTTTCAGAGCTTGGGTGCTGAGAAAGACAGTCTCGACATAGTTCAGCATGACTGGGCCCTACCAAAATTTGAGCAGCGTGCTGAAGCAGTTTTGAGAAAAGCTCTCCGCTAAGGAATGGCCTCTGGTGATTCGCAGCTTGACGGGGTTATACACACCATGGTTTTCTGCTACTCGTTTAGTTAACTTGTTATATTTCAGCGTTGTAGCCAACATCTTCAGTAACTGGGAGAGAACTCAAAGAAGGGGGAGGGGGGGGGCACGGGTCCAAAGGTTTTGCCCCCATCTTTTTAATTTTAATCTAGTTGTACTCCAAATACATGATATCTGAGCGTTCTTTTTTATCACACTTTATTTCAATTTCACATTTTGAGCTTCATTTTGTAAAAGAAAACTTCAAAGAAAACAGATCTGTGTTGTGTAGGAAAGTTAATGTCATTTGCATCTGAATAAGAAAACATCAAAACATTGCCTTCGTGGTCTCCAATCCGCATTCGGGTCATGGACCTTCACCATAACCATATTCATCTTGGATGTCCCTCCCTCCCTGTCTGAGGCAGCTTCCTCTCGTTGGGAACAAGACTCACATGCTTCAGAAAAACATCGCATGCAGTGCTAAACAGACTGCAGTGTCTCCATGAGGAGTTTGCACTTTCCTCCACAAGCAATCAATCTGGTTGGTTTAGGAAATTCCAAGTGGCTCAAGTTGCGGTAAACCGAATGGGGGGGAGGGGGAATATATAGTGTTTGGAACTCAACTGCAAACAAAAAAGTGGGTATGGATGAGATGACCAAACTATGTAGTGTGATGTTCTACAAAATGATCCCAAAGCAAAGAAATGTAAACTTGAAAGAGGTGGGCAATGATCACAATCCAATTGTGTCGATGCTTTAGTGAATCCCAAAGCAGTTTTAGACTGAGACGACCTTCCAAAGTGGCAGGAACTGGGGATAAAGAACCCCTGATTGATAACATAAAATCTTCTGCGCAAGGTCCACCTTCTCATGGGCCAGCCCCTTGTACAATAATGGACCAGGTAGGTTGCTATTTTCTTCAATTGACAGCAGAAAAAGGTTTGCCTAACTAAGGAAAAGTTGTTCAAAAAGTAACAAATATACGTTTGCCGACTGGTCGCTATTAAGAGGAAAGGTATGTTGTTAGCATCAAAGTTAGCTTCCGGGCCAGCCCAAAATAATTGAGTCCCTCCGAATTATGTGACTTATCTTCAAAATAATGGAAAAATTATCATGTATTTTTAAAACATGAATGTTTCGGTATTTTTATGTTATTATATTATGTAGGCACTAAATTTTAATGAGAAATGACATGTAAAAGTCTTAAATAGATAAATTTCATATAAGTTCTTGTAAAAAAGTGGACCCTTTCTAAAAAAAGTATAAAAAAAATATTTTTTATTATTGAGATTTACCTTTTTACAAAGAGCTTCTATGAGTTTTATCTATTTGAGACTTATATATAAAATTACTCAATTTTAATATCACTTCAACTTCAAACGAAGGACCTATAGTTGATATTACAAGTTGTTACATCCACAAAAGATTCTTCTATGATCACTTATTATTATTATTTTTTGACTTTTTCTTTCACCATTTTTTAAACTATTTAGATATTTTTTAAAAATAAAGAAAAATCACAGATATATTTAAAAATATTTACTTAATTACTAAGTAAAAAAATAAAAAAAATTCGGTAAAAATTTTCTGTACCACTACTGTTTTCCTATCAGAAGACAGCATCATCATGCATGTACCAAAAATTACGAAATCAATGTGTAGCTCAAAAATAAATAAATAAAAGTTACCAAATTATGGTGTGTATTAAATCTGCTGATGAAAAGTTCAACCAAAAATCATTTACAGGCAAAAAGTTCAGAGAAAAAACCCAAAATTCGGATGAATCCAAGGCAGCAGCCATTATAATCAATAGTCATATCGATCAACCTTATCCTACGTCATCTGTACACGCGTGAGACCACGACATTTTTAACCAGAGAGAAATGGTGGTGAGATCTGAGATGTGGTCAGGTCTTTCATATATTTTATAAGTACTAGTTAAAAATAATAATAAAATATTAAATAAAAATAAATAATAAATAAGAATAAAATATTAACATAACACTCTTGACTCCACTATCCAAACTAACCTTTAAATGCACATTATTTATACAAATTTTTTATAGAAAAATAAACTAAAGTATGAAAAATATATTTTTTATTAAAATTTAAATTTTTATAAAAAATTATATAAAATTAATTTATAAATATAAAATTTATACTTAATATTATTCTTTTAAAATAATAATAATATGATAAAGAATTATGGAATATTTTAAATCTCGTTTGGTTATATAATTTAAATGAGATATTTTGTTAAAAATAAAATAAAATAAAATCTTATTATAATATAATTTTTAAATATTAATTTTATTTTAAAATTTAAAAAGAAATTAAATTATTTATTATAATTTATATAATAATTATATAAAATAAAATAAGGTAGTCTAGATATGCAAACCAACCCTTAGAATCGGCTGTCTACTGGGCTATAGAGGCTTCATGTTGTTGGTCCACCTCATCAAAAACTCCTTTCTCGAATATTCATGGGAGGTAGCCTAATGAAACGGCTCACGTCCGCTTTGGGTAAAATATAAAATACAAGAATAATTTTATTTAAAAATGTTTACATTTTTATATCAGATATAATTTAATAATTTGATAATAAGTTATTTTAGATAGTATATAGAGCACATTATTCATATATAAATTTATTTTATAAATTTTAAAATTTAGAATAATGAATATTTTACAATAATATAATTCATAAATAGAATTGTTTTTATTAGAACAATACATCAACCTCGAATGAGTAATTTTTTATTTAGATTTCAGTTTTGGGTCTTTAATTTTTGAGTTTTATTTGTATTTTTTAGGAGTTTAATCTTAAAAAAAAGGGGAGTGGATGAAGTAATCGTCTATCTAAGTGAAACATAAAATTTCAAAATATAGATTATGACATTAAAAAGATAAAAACTAATTTAAAATGTTTAGGAGGGAGTCGGGACAATGATATCGATAAGATCAAAGAACTTGTCGTGATGTCATGGTGATCAGAGAAATTGGACAGTGATCCGGCGTGACAGATCAGACTACAGGAAGTGGGACCCAAGTCACAAGTTGTCCCACCTGGAAAGCATCTAAATGTGGGCCCAAAGGGGTTCATCTTTTGGAAAAGGTCGGTTGACTCGGTTCCCAAAGGTAGCAGCAATGGGGTGAATCAAGGAAGGAAAAGTTGGCCACGCTAGCATTTTTATTTTTTATGTCTTTTTTTGTGGGGCGGATTGGACGGTAATGATCACAGTTGGTGATGAAGGGTCCCACATGGGGGTGTGGGGGCACCGCCCAAGAGACCTTGTTGGCTTTTCTTTGGCTTAGCTCCAATATTACAATTAATGATAATGATGGAATGTGTTTGGTTACTGAGAAAAAAAGAGAGATCATGGGGCTCGAATCTTTTTGAAAACCTTAAAAATGGTACAACAATCAATTGCACCCCCCATAAAAAGTGACTACTAAAGTAAAAGCCCAGATTTTTGAAAATTACAGAAGGTCCATCTCTCTCTCTCTCTCTCCAAGAACAATGTTTAATGTGCATCTCAAAGTTGTACAAATTTAAGATTTTAATTTGTACATATTTATTCTTTTATACAAACATATTTGGATAGTGACTTGCCTCAATCATGCTTTCTTGGCATAAAGGGGAGTTAAAATAAAATAAGAGTTATTCTATTTTTAAGTCGGTGTGCCATCTATATTAATTTTAAATTAAATTATGTCATATAAACACTTCATTAATTTGTTCTAAATCTACTTACGTACTTGAAAATATTATTTTTCATAAAACAATCTTTGTAGAAGAATATGAGTACTTGTTTTATGAGTGTATATTTTTTCATAAAGCAGATTGAAATATGTCACTGTTGTATTTTTCAAATCGCAATCGAAATCTAAACTTAGTAATGGTAGGTAGGGTCTATAGAAACTACAAAACCATGGCGAAAAAATAAAATCCCAGAACATGAATGCATGATAAAAGGGGGCCAGGTAGCTGCCCCCGGGCCCCACTTCACAACAACACACAGAAACCCACTGATCAGATATGATACTGATATCTCCTAATACTCCTATGGCCTCCACCATTTGGCATTTACAATTAATGGTCCATAAAAGCTACCAATAATAGAAAAGACTTATCCCAATACACTTTGTTTCTTACGAAAAATAAAACCACAACAGAGGATAAACATTCACAGCTAGGCTTGCAAATGTCCTTTATTCTGTGTCAGCGACGTGAGGTGTCTTCTTGCAAAGATTCTTCTGCCGCTCACACTTCTCTCGCCCCACTTCCTCGTCTCCCTTTTTTTTTTTTTTCTTTTCCGTTTCTTTTATGGGTTCGAAGCATTCGCACCTCTATATATAGCTCTCTCATTCTGATCAGCTCCTCACCTCACTCACAAGTGCTACTCCTCACTGATATATTTCACCTCTTTCGTTTTTCTGTTCAAGTTATTTTATACTCCCCTTCGTATCCCAAATGGCCACTGTTGAGGTATTCAACTAATATTTCACTTTTGCTTTTAAATATGATGTCTGTTTTGTGCAGAACACGTTTGCACCCAGTTTCTGATAGATCATTCTACGCTTCCAGCTTTGACAGTGTTCAAAGTATTTGTGTAGTTCTATTTTAAATAACATTTGATCCATCCGTGCAAAACCATAACGTATAGAAACTAATATGTAACGGATTGTCCTTAGATCAGCCAAAAAATGCCAACTTTTGGGATGTTACCGGAAACACTCTAGCTTTCTCATACACGATAGATCGCGGCTAGTTTTGTAAGACTAGCTTTGCATTAATGGAGTGTTAGTGATTGGTACACAATCACTAACACTCCAACTGCATGAAGTCGTTTTGAAGTTGTTTTAAGAAGTTTTCTGCATTGATTCATTTGTCATTGAAGGTAAATCGGGTCTTGCAGGTAGCATCGGCTCCAACAACATTGCCAGAGAATGAGACTACTGAGGTGATCACGACAAAGGAGACAACCCCAGAAGAGCCAGTGGCCGTGGCCGCGCCCGCTGCCCCAGAGCCAGTTACTGAGGAACCAAAAGAAGCAACACCTGAAGCCCCAGCGGCAGAGCAACCAGCGGCTCCAGAACCCGAAGCTGTACTTGAAGTTGAGACCAAGGAGGTGACAAAGGAAGCCAAGGCTGACGCAGAGGAGCCAGCAGCAGAGAAGAAAGAGGAAGAGACCCAAGAAGTAGCAGCAGAGCCTGCTGCTGTGGAGGAGACCAAAGTAGATACTACTGAAGCCACTGAGGCAACAGCAGAAGCCACGGCTGAGGTAGAGAAATCAGTTGAGGAAGAGAAGCCAGCTGAAGCAGCAAAGGAAGCTACCACTGAAGTTCCAGCTGAGAAGACTGAGGAATAGATCGATGAAAGGAAGTGAAACTCTCTAGGAGTCTTAGTTTTGGGTCTTCTTCTTAGGTTGCATTTCAAAGTTGGCATGCTGTTTAGTTTCATATGTTTTTAGTACAATTATGGTTATGGTTGAGGTTAAGGGTTTGGGATGGTTTGAAATTCCCAAGCTGCACAATGTAAGCACTTGGATCCGCGTCAGCATTCTTCCCAAGTGCCTAATATTTGAAACGGTACATAGATGGGAGAAACTCTTGAGTGCTCTATGTATGTATAGGAGCTGAAGTGTGTGCTACGTGGGTGGTGTGGATGTTGGTTCCAAGAGGGTCAGGTGAGTTTGATATTGTGTGATGAGATGTGATCTTTTCTAGGCTTGAATAATGATATTACTGTTTTTTTTTTAATTATTATTACCAAATCAATATCTGTGCGTAATATTAGGTAGGGCACTTAATCTGGTGATTCAAAGGGACAAGATGCTTATAGAGTTGCTTGTGGGCACTTTATTGCAGAAATTAGTGTTGTGTATGCAAGCCAAAACCTCCAAAGGAGATCAACGGCAACTGAAAATGGCGCATGGATCATGGAGCAAGGTGTCTTCTGAATCAAGTGCTTTCAGATGATGCAGATAAGCCACATGCAAAGGCACCAATAACCAATTACATTTTTTAGAGTATATTTTTGGATGATGCATGAGATATTCAGGTGGTATAACGCTTGAGCAAAGAAACCGATACACACTATTTTATAGTTTTTTTTTTTTCGTTAGGATTAAAAGATTTCAAGGAAACTGACCTTCCCCATTTTCTTCTCTATGGTTAAGAATGTGCCGCAACAAATTGAGCAGAGTAATATCATTGTATGTATGTATGTATGCATGCATGTTCATTCATCTATTTACGGATGGGTGTTTTTCCCGATGCTGTAACTGACTGTTATTAATGACAAATAGTTTTTTTTTTTTTTTGCCAATAAAAAGCTATATAATAAAAATGGAAGAAATGGATCAAGGCATATATGCATCTCTTAAATTATTAATCAACAAGACAGAAATTAAATAAATAAACAAAAGGGGCAGAAAATACCGTACTCTTGAGTGTAGAGATTTCATTTCACAAATTTTTCATCAAAATTTGAACGAAGTCATGACTCATTCTCGTAGGAATTTAGGAATAAAAGAATTAACCGAAAGAACTCCCCTTTAAAAGCTAAAAGAAAGAATCTATTTCTTCAAGTAATTGAGAAGACAGAACGATTTGTGATGGCGATCGTTTTGTTTTGTTAAGGTATGAATTATTTAAAATTTCACATGTAAAATATGCATTTAAATATATATATAAATTCATTATCTGAAAATAGGACAAATAATTGAGTATAAAATCTATGTTTGGTGAAACAATGGATTACATTCTCTAGTTCCTAAGTTTAACCATAAAACGGGTACTGCAAGGTAGTAGCATTGGCTCTGACAGCAGCACAAAAAGTTACAAATGAAGTCAGACTCCATGATCAATGAGGGATTACTTGCGAAGAAAAGTAATTAATACTATACCCTCTGATGCCGATTGATGGCATGGGAATTGAAATTGGAAATGGTGCAAAGACTCATGGCCTCAGTGCCCCTTCTGATCCATGTGCTTTCAGATAATCCTGAATTGTCACATTTACTTATCTCAAAAGTAGATAAACAATCTTACCAGGAAAATGAAAATAACAACGTTTCTGAGGGTACAATGTCGTTGTTTAGCTCCTCCATACTCTCATTGATGCACAGGAAACAGAAAATTCCTTTTAGGAGCCATGTCAGGCCAGTTCTCTAGCATCTGAAGTTTAGGTGTTTCCAGAATGAAAATTGAAGATAATTGCATGATGCAAGGGGTTTCCAGGAAGAAAAGTGAAAAAAAGAGGCAATTTTAGGGTGAGACTTCTGGTGGAAAACCAGAGTAATGGCTATAAATAAAAACTCCGCAACAACCTGAATATTTTCACAATAAAATAAATCTTGGGAAGATATTCACACGCTAATAAGAAGCTGAAGACTATCAGAAGTTAAACTCGCCTGCCATTGCATAACCCTCTGTGTGCTTACACGTCATGATAAGCCAATATCTAATACTAGGAACGAAGTTCATGGAAGCAGAGAGATTTTTTTTCCCTGCTTCCAGCTTTATTTATACTATACCTATACAAACAGTCGACAAAAGAGCAATGACATCGGAAAGGACCAAAAACAAGAGGACTATAGCAGCATGGCCTAAATGACAAACACAATATTCCTATATTCTGTACAACCTGATTATGTGCAGTCAAAAACCCTTTTCACCCCAAATGCATATGTAACTAATTTCACCAAGTACCGAAGCTGCAGCCTACATGTTCTTGGCTGATGACATTTAGGCGATCTTGCATGACAGCTATTGATGGATATGGTGGAAAACACAACCGGTAAAAGCATGTGTGGGATGAAGGCAGGCGCTCACTAGGCTCTGAGGACTTGTAGATAAAAAGCCGGGAAGCCAAGCCACGGAAACCTTCCACCGGTAAATACTTCACTGAAGTCCAGAAAAAGAGAAGAACCTTTCTCTGCTCCGCTGTCATCTCCCCAACAATCTGCAAATTCCCGTGAGAGAAATTAACATAACACATTCGCAACAACTTGTTTTTTACAAGTAATCAAAGATACTGTTTTTTTTTCTAATACTTAAGTAATCAAGCATACTATTAAACAAATTGGCAATAACAAATTCAGTTCAGTTTATAGAAGCATGTTATCAGCAAGTCAGACATTAATTGGCTGTTGTTCGTAGTGTGCTAGTTGGTGGATCTCTTGCATATACTGTCTTTCATCGGGCAGGACAAAGGCTAGATTATTTGACAGTTGAGCGTGCAAGTTAGGCTGCCAGAAATTATATCTCCCAAGGGAACCGGATACACGAAAGACTGATTCACATTGAAAATAAGTACAACATCAAACAACTTGTCTATGCAAATTCAAGGTAGGGGTGAGCTAACAATATCCTGTGTTGTAACCAATTAATTCTAGCCAAAATGATATTTCCTTACAATAATGTTGCTGTTGTTGTTATTACAACAAAAGTGTTCTTTTCTAACTCACATGTAACAGGCAAAGAACAATGGATCCGAAGGGGATCCACCATTGGGACAAAAAAAATGTCTCACACAACAACAAAAAAAGTACAAGATCGAACAACTGCCCACACAACTTCAAGGTAAGCTTATCAATATGCTATCATTTGGGGGCAAGCTAACTGTATCTTGTGTTGTACTAGCCAAAATGATATTTCCTTACATTGAAGTTGTTGTTACTAAAAGGTGTTCTTTTTTAACTCAGATGTAACACGCAAAGAGCATTGGACCCAAGGGTATATACCCTCTTCCAGCTATAGCAAATCACAAGACGCTGATCAAGTCCATAATATACTTAACCATAAGGTGCCAATCTAACGCACAAATCTAGTTCCTATGAAGATGATTTTTCTTTAAAAAGATGAAAACCTTCTTTACAAACTAATTGGTAAAAAGATTATTTCAAAATCACAAGAAAAACTCCTATGAAGTCCATCGGCTTCAGAACTCTCCAATATTGATCTCTTATAATTTTAATTTTAATTCTGAATGTATATGCAGCTCAAATATGTTATACAGAACTTTCAGGAAATGCATCTTGACCTCAATAATCACGTGGTTGGCTCAAGTGGTAAAGGCCTTCTGGCCTTGGGCTTGGTGGTATGCTCCCTCCAAGTCTAAGGTTCAAATCTCCATGCAAATAATCTCTAGGCGCCATTGGACTGGGGGATTTCCCCTTGAATTATCCGAGGTGCACTTGCAGGAAATTCCTTGCCAAGGGCTTGTACACCAATGGAATTAGTCGGAACGCTATTCCCAAACACCCAGGGCAAATTAAAAAAAACAATGCAATGACCTCAAAAAAGGCTCCTCCTAATCAACGACATGACCTAACTAAGGTCTAATCTATGCAAGAATGCATATCCAAAAGTTTTGCCTCCTGTATGGTACTTAGGAAGCTTACAAAACCACATCTTCACTAGAAATGCCAATGACTACTATACTACAATACATAAGTTATTTTATTATTTTTTTTTTTTTTTATAAGTAATAAGAAGTTTTTATTCATACGAATGAAAGAGGCATAGCCGTGTACACAGGAAGTATACAAAAGAACACCTAATTACATTCTAGCTAAGGAAAGAAAGTCATGGACATTGTTTCCATCAAGTACCATAGCTGAGAACCACAACATTAATGTACGCATAAAAAAATTCTGAAGCTCCTCCATTGTACGTTCCCTATCTTCAAAACATCTTTCATTTCTCTCCGACCATGTGCACCACATGATACATAGCGGGATCATCTTCCATACGGCCGCCACTTGGGGACAGCCTTGAAGCTCCTTCCAACAAGCTAATAAGTCCACCACCCGCGGAGGCATTACCCAAGCAATGTCCATTCTTCTAAAAATCTCATGCCATAAGCCCCTCGTGACCTCACAATGCAAGAGTAAGTGATCTACAGACTCTCCCTGTTTCTTGCACAAATAACACCAATCCATTACTATGAGTCCCCTCTTTCTCAGATTGTCCGTCGTCAAGATCTTCCCAAGAGCAGCAGTCCATACGAAGAAAGCTACCTTAGTAGGCACCCGTGATTTCCAAATTCTCTTCCATGGGAATGATCCATGACCTTGCGTTGTCAGAATCTTGTAGTATGTTCTAACTGTGCATTTTTTATCCTCCTTAGCCCTCCATTGTAACCTATCCACTTGGGCCGTATTTCCCAAAGAATAAAGTAACCTGAAAAAATCAGACACAATCTGCAGTTCCCAATCTTGGATATTTCTAGTAAAAAGAATATTCCACTGATAAGATCCCTGGGAGAATACTCTCATATCTGCAACAGAGGCCTCTCTATTAGCTGCAATACTATAGAGTGCTGGGAATAACCTGTGTAACGCACACTCTCCACACCAAACATCATGCTAGAATCTTATTCTGGAGCCATCTCCCACCACGAATCGTATGTGACTTTCGAAACCCTGCCATCCCTTCCTAATGAATTTCCATAAGCCCACACCATGTCCTCCCCTTACTTCATTGGAACACCAGCCTCCCCACGCACTTCCATATCTAGAATCGATAATCTCCTTCCAAAGCGTGTTCCCCTCTGAGTGGTACCTCCACAACCATTTACCCAATAAGGCTTTATTGAACGTTCGCAAATTACATATTCCCAAGCCTCCGTTCTGAATTGGAGAGCAAACCTTGTTCCAATTTACTAAATGGAATTTTGTTTCCTCCCCCATTCCCCCCCACAGGAAAGCCCGGAATAGACTCTCAATTCTATTGGCCACCCCTGCAGGTAAAGGAAAAAGTGAGAGGAAAAAAGTGGGGAGATTGGATAAAGAACTCTTAATTAAAGTGAGTCGCCCCCCTTTCGATAGATACATCCGTTTCCACCCAGCAAGCTTCATCTCAACTTTCTCCACCACCCCCTCCCATATGGCTCGAGCCTTAAAATTGGCTCCAAGCGGTAAACCCAAATATTTCATAGGCAAGGAAGAGACCTTGCAATCCAACAACCGTGCCAAGTTGTTAATATTAGGCACCACACCCACCGCAACTAGCTCGGATGTGTTAAGATTAACCTTAAGACCCGACACTGCTTCAAAACAAAGCAAAAGCGCTCGTAGAGATTGTATCTGACCAGTATCCGCATCACAAAATAAGAGAGTATCATCTGCAAAAAGGAGATGAGATAGAGAAGTATGCCCATTTGTGCCATTACCCACTGAAAAACCGGTTAAAAAACCTCCACCAACAGCAGCCTTCACCAAACTACCAAGAGCCTCCATTACGATGACGAACAAGAAAGGAGACAAGGGATCTCCCTGCCTCAGATCACGAGAGCTGTTAAAAAAACCCAGAAGGAGTGCCATTTACTAACACTGAGAAACGAACGGTAGATATACAATACCGAATCCATGAGATCCACTTGTCACCAAAACCACACCTCCCTAGTGAATACAAAAGGAAGTCCCAATTCACATGATCATAAGCCTTTTCCATGTCAAGTTTGCAAAGAATACCTGGGACTCCTTCCCTCAGCCGATGATCTAGGCACTCATTGGCTATTAACACTGAATCCAAGATCTGTCTCCCTCTGATGAAAGCATTTTATTATTTTTCAAATTCACTACACTATTTTCTATCATTCTTATCCCTGGAAAAAAGAAAAATACTCCACTATCCTCCAAGCCTTTTTCTAATAAATTCACTTTCACTTCTAGATCTGCTTCTCTATCGTTGGAACTCTTCAACTCCCTTTTCAACTCTTTCACTCTCCTAGGGAGCCTATCAATCTGAGTGTTTGGTCAAGTCACTTGAGCTTCAGCTTGGTGTGATTCTTTCTATTCCATGGGAAAACTAGCCAGATGGTCTATACTAAAAATCCATTGTGCACCAGAGCAAGACTTCCAATAACAGATGCAACTTTGAGTTGTTGATTCCACATGTTGATAACATTCTTTAAGGTGGTTGAATATGATCAACAAGTAGTAAATATCAATAAGGTAACCCATAATTGCTTGTACACCTCCAGAACTGAACTGAAGATTCGTTAGGCCATAATAGTTTAGTCCCAAAATTTCATGACAGATATTCTGAGGGATGTTTGCCTCACCAAACTCTAACCTCCTTTTGTAAACCATGCAGCATTGTAAGAATAAGCATATTTAGAAACGGGATTTCTCCTGTGCCCTTTTCCACTAATAAAAATGAACGCACCTTGTGTAAGCCATTCAATATAGTCAGCAAATATTAGGGGCATTAAAAAGTGCCCAGCATACAAAAGATAGTTTTAAAAATCAAGAGAATTACATCATTTAGCATTATATTGAAAATTAGTTAAGAGAGAAAAAGATGAGCTAAATAGAAATTCAAATATATATATATATATAATCAAGACTTCACGCACAAGGCAAGAACCAATCTTGAATTTGTTATCAGGAAATACGGAAAGACAAGAAAATACTAAGTCGAGTTAGAAAGAAAACAATAAAATTCCTGCAAGTGCTTACTTTCCAGAACCAGAAGATCTGAGGATCGGTTTCTTTGTAGCCATTGTATTCAGTATGTGCCTTCCAATCATCAACGGAGATGGTAGTTTCACTTCCATAAAGCATCCAGTCAAGATCTTCCAGCTCTAAACTTTGGAAAAAGAAATTCTGGAGCCTGGAGTTACAAAGAATATGACCAAAACCTTGAGCAAAATGTGATACCTGTTCTGAGAGAGATCTCACAAACTGATGCTCAATAAGAAGTTTAACATATTCCTCCCTGTTCTTGCTATTCACGACCATGCTTTTCCCACCAGGGCAAAGCTCCACAACTCTCCTGGATCCTAACTCCTCGACTTCTCTAACAAATGTTAGTCCTAAAACATCTGAATCAACATAATCTGAATCCATCTCCAGAATCTGCTTGCAGCTACTATACACACAAGGATCCGTATCCCTTATATCTTCCAGAGAAATGCACTTTCCAGCCAATTGCAAGAAAAAGATGCGATCAAAGACAACACCTACTTGCACTTTATGCATCAAAGCTAAGGCAATCACCCGACCAGAGAAACTGAAATACTCAAGGTGCATGGGATCCACCTTAGACGCTGCATACAGAAGAAATTAGATAAATTGATCATAATTGATTTTTGGATAACTGATTTCTTTGCTTCCAAAGAATATTTAATAAAACATAACATATCTCAGAATGTCAAAGCAGGGAAAGTCTTCATTATGATGCGAATCCAAAAAAAAATGAGGGAAACCAAAACAAATTCCAAATCTCAGAGAATGAACTAAAATTACAATCTAATATCTTTTTTTTTATAGGTGATCAAGAAGTTTTATTCACACAAGTAGGAAATTACAACTTAATATCGAAGAACTTATTCCAGAAAAACTTACTTTGCAATTTGTGGAAAGGAGTAAAATACAGCTTCATTCCCAGACAAAGATTAAGTACTTAGATTGATCCATGCATCTAGGGCATTTGTGATTATCAGATTACATGAGAAGTTTCAGTACTAGGGTTGTAAGGGAGCTGCTAAAGAACAAAATCTTTATTATTATTATTATTATTATTATTATTATTATATATATATATATGCATTCTCTGTATATTTTCTATTTTTCTTATTAGACTTTTTATGCATCAGTTTTGTAAATTGATAATATCTCATCTAGCCAAAGTTTACATTAACTCATACCTCAACCAGAATATACCACAGCCACTACAGACTCAACCATTCTTTCAGTTCTAACCATCATTCTTTCATAACAATTTAACACACACACAAATTACCATATATGCCAAACAATATTGACTGGAATCAAGTTATAATGCTCCTAAATGATTGTGTAACTTGTATAAAACTATTTTGTTCCAAGTAGGCATCCATGAGCTAGATGAAGCTAACCATAAGTGCAACTCCAACAATTTATCGTTAATGGAATAATACACATCATTACACATTAAAAGTACTGTTATGCCTCCATGGGGGCCCTTCCTTTTCTTATGTAAAACGCTTGTATTTTCTTCATCATTTTTTTTTTTAATGTCTCCATGGGGGCCCTTCCTTTTCTTACGTAAAACACCCGTATTTTTTTTTTTTTCATCATGTTTTGAAGCTGTTTCAGGTTTGAAGATAATATGACTAAATCGGAATTAGTGCCTATGGCAGCCATTGTGGATATCAGCAAATTGCCTAGAATTATTGGGTGTAGGGTCACAGCTTTACCTATAAAGTATTTGGGACTTCCTTCGGGAGCATCATTCGAGGCCAAAACTATTTGGGATGACATACTTGAAAAGATGGAATGGCGATTCGTAGGGTGGAAGCGACTCTATTTATCAAAAGGAGGCATACTAAATTTGATCCAAAACAAATTATCCAATTTGCCAACCAATTATATATCTCCATTCCCTATACTAGATGGCATGGAAAATTGTATAGAAAAGCTTTAGAAGGATTTGTTATGGAGTGGAATTGGTGATAAATTTAGGTTTCATCTTGTTAGTTTCTCAAAGGTTTGTACTCCAGTTTCTTCAAGAGGGTTGGGAGTAAACAATTTGCCGGTATTCAACTATGCTACGATGGGTCAAGGGTAATGGCGCTTTGCCACAGAAAGGGAGGCATTATTGCGATCAATGGTGGAAGTCTGGTATGGCAGTACACAGGGTGAGTGGTGCTCTAACAAGCTTAGTGGGCCTTATGGGTTTAATGTGTGGAAAAACATAAGGATTTGGTGATTTATGAAAGAGGAGAATCTTAATGATGGATTAGTTCACGTACAAAAGAGTGCGGAAATGAATAATCTTAGAGATGGATTGGTTCTGCATGTACAAAAAGAGTGAGGAAATGAAGAATCTTAGCATTGGATTGGTTCTGCATGTGCAAAAGATTGAGGAAACAACTGCTCATTTGTTGTTGTATAGCAAAGTGATTAAAATAGTATGGACCTCAGTTTTCCATCTTTTTGGAGTTGATTGAGTGATGCACCAAAGGATTGCACAGTTTTTTGTTTTTTTTTTTATATAAGTAAGAACTGAACTTATTGAAAGAATAACAAGCATAGTCCAAGTACACAGCAAGTATACACGGAAAATGCCTAGCAAGCACTCGGATCTAGATAAAGATACAAGCAAATTATGAAAACTAGTCCCATTACAACAGTTTACAGAAGCCTGGTTGCAGAGTTGTTAGCACATTGGAGAAGTCAGAAGGTTCGTCATGGCAGCATGGAAGCTTGGCAGATGGTCCTGCTATGTCTAATACAGTGTATGTTGAATGAACATATTGCTAAAAACTATTTTTTGACTGTATGTTGGCCCACAAATACAACTTCGATAAATAACAAATGTAAATAAACCACACTAGAACACATTGTAGCATGTATAAATGTTAATTTTGGGAATCAAATTTCTTGAGTCTACACTCTACAATCTACATCCATACCATGTTTCAACAACTACACAACAAGCAATACACCCAAAAGTTTGGTCATTTTAAAAATAAAAATAAAAAACAGCAAAGCAACATCCATATCAGTTCACGTCCCCGCCCCCCAAAAAAAAAAAATTAAAAATAATAATAATAATAATAATAATAATATAACCTATAACAATGATCCAGAAAAGAATGTATAAATTCCAATTGAGGCTTACTTGGATTAGGATAGAACCTTCTAAGATCAGTTGGGGATGGCACAAAAAGGGCGTTTTCTGGGTTAAATAGAGCTTGGCACACTAAAAAAAACCACTCCCGCACTACACCGGGACCTGTGGCTTCCTCATTTTTGAATTCCATAAAGAGACCAGCATGTAAAGCCTCAGGGTCTGCCTTCGATATATACTCAAATGATTCTGCCAGCAATTGAGACCTGTCAATTAACATCTCATGCACTTCCTCATAGTCTTCTTTTACCTCTGGAAACATCATCATTGCCAAATGCCTCCTAGATTCAAAATCAGTAACATCCTTTCGCTCAAGAAGCCACTGATGATCATCAGTACGCTTTGCATATTTGACAATTAGCGCACACATTGAAGATTTTCTGAGCCTCAAAACCATCCAAAATTTTTCTTCTGCACCCTGATAAAGTTTGGAAATGCTATTCAGCTCCTTCAATATGGCAAGATACTGAGACCATCCAGAATAAATAGTTTCATCTTCCCCCTTCTGTTTAACGACCAAACACTCCATTTTGTCGAGGCACTCTCCCATTCTCTTCAACAAATCAATAAACAAAAGATGAAGAAACTCAATCTCCTCCCCATACAAAGGATGCTTATATCCTTCCCCATCCAAAGACACAGAAATGGGGCCCTGAAAACCAACTTGCTCCGTGATCTCAGTCCGCAGGAGGACCAAGAATGCGGCAAAATCACGGACATCAGTCAACAGTGGCCCCCCACTCGTGGGCGATACCATAGTCAGAACTAAATCCCTGGACAACGTAGTCGCCAACTCACTAACAAATGGGAAAATCTCTTGCATTAAAATTACTCTCTTCGAGTTCTTCGACGATCCAATCGATTCCAACAATGACCCAAGTGTACTCCGACATGACAGATACAAAGGGTCCTCCTGCGCAGCTCTCCTAAGCAACTTACAAAACTCTAGAACTATAGGTGCACAATAATTATGATACGGTTTCGGCAACGAATTACGACTTGAATTCAAAAAATGCCTTATTGAACTATCCGCACATTCTTTGTTACCTTTGATCGGCGACATATAAAGCATAACCAATGCGGCCGGTGCAGAACACGACAGGAATATCTGCAAATGCCCGGGGACGCGCTCTTCGTCCTTTGGAGTGACCGTCAAGAACTCCGTCATCCTCAGTTTAACATGTTTCGCCGAAGGGATCGCCTCACCTCGGCAAAGACGGCACACCATTGAAACGATGTCGTCGACCACTTGCCAAGCGTGAGGGTGCTCGGTGCTGCGCATGCGGCCCACCAATTCCAGTCCGGCGTCGTTTTGAATCGAGCACTCGGCGAGCGTGTGCTCCCACTGGAGTTGCTTTCCCCGATATATCAGTCTCTGCTCATGGATTGGGATCCCCGTCACCAATTGGATTCGGTCGTGAACTGATCTAACGGTGTCGCGAGTGTAGGCTTGGAATACCATAGTTTTCCCCTCGGGGATCATTCTTATGAAGAACTGCAGCCGGTAGTCGGTCCGAGTTGAGCAAGAATAGGAGGCCGATCGGGCGTCGGGAACCCTAGGATTGAAGGGCGCAGTGGAGGAGGTGAAATCTCGAGATTGGGAGTCCGAAGAGGAGTGGACGGCGTTGGGTTCTTCTTTTCTCATTCTGACGGAGACTAACTCGGCGAATACGGCGTCGTTTGCGTCGTCGTCCTCACCATCGTCAAAAGTAGGACCACCATAGTCGTCCAATTTGCGCTTCGACGAGAGTCTTGGGTGATCGACAGCGGTCAAGATCGCGCTGGTGGCGTTGGAAACGGGGGTGAGGCCGCAATCGACGGTGGGGGAGGTTTGCACGAGAGACATTTACGGTGGGGCCCCCGCCGCCAGTGGAGGAGTAATCAACGTTACGGCGGATCAGAAAACATGGAACTGGAGCCACGGAAACGGGGAAACCTAGAGAAACAACTTCTTCCGAGTAAGAATCGAGGGAATGAATCGGAATTGTCGGCTGGGCTTTGTTTCGCAGCCGTCATCAACAAAGACTGCCATCCTACGCGTCGCTATTATTTATTATTATTTAATAAAATATGTTAATATCTCTATCTCTCTCTTTATCTATCTATCTTTCTTTCTGTTTGTATTTATTTACGTTTCTTAATCTATCCTTTTTCTTTTTTTTTTTTTTACAAAAGAAAAATCTGCAACAAGATTAGTAGATTCCCAAATTGATCATTCCTGTGCTGGTTATTGCCTATCTAGAGCGTTTCAAGTTTATTTAGGATTGACGGCTCTGATCTCTCCACCGACTTTCCGATATTTTTTTTGTTCGAGAATAACTGTAATCCCTAACATTTTCAGGTGTTTTATATGTAAAAGAATTTCAATTGTTAATCACAAATTAAGCCTCCGTTTAGAATTTATACTCATCTTAGATCAATTAATTTTAAGTTAAATTTAACATCTAAATATCTAATTCTCAAATTATTAAACTCATCTAAATTTAAAACATCTTTACACGTAGAACTTACAACCTTTTTCAACTTAACACATTCTTACATGCAGGACCTATAACTTTTTCAACTTCTCATAAATTCATCTAAACTCATCTTAATATTCAAACATATCTAAACTCATCTTATATATATCTTACAAAACTTAATTTACTATTTTAACTCAATATTATTTATAAAGAACTCAATTCAACTCAACATTTTGACCGCATATAAATGATTAAAAATATATATATATTGGTTTTCGTTTTCCTTAAGTCTTTAGTTCCTGTAACAATAAATTATTTTCACAAAAGTATAACTTAATTGCGAAGGGGAAGTTTGGGCAAATCCCATCTAAATACCTAATCAGTAAATTTATTTAAATTTAAAATATTTTTATATGAGAGATTTACAATATTTTTCAACTCAATATCTTTTTATACGCATGATTTATAACTTTTTTAACTTCTCATAAATTTATCTAAACTCATTTTAATATTTAAACACATCTAAATACATCTTATATAGATCCTATAAAATTTATTTCATCATTTTAACTTATTATTATTTATAAAAAATTTATTTCAACTCAACAACTCAACGGTAGATAAATTATTAATATATATTGGTTTGCGTTTTCCTTAAGTTTCTAGTGCCTGTAACAATAAATTATTTTCACAAAAGTATGACTTAATTGCGATGGGGAAGTTTGGGCAAATCCCATCTGCATGGTCAAGTGAGTAATTGCTGCCGTCCCTGGTTTTGTACTTTAATCATGCAGTTTGAAGATTTGGAATGAGAAAGGCGAGTAGAGTAATAGAAAGGCGAGTAAATGTATGTGAGATAGTGATGTACTATATATCATTACTCATATTTAATATCTATTCAAAATAAAAGAGAAAAAAAATAAGAAAAAGAAAAATATTGATTGTGAATTCATTCATAACTATTTTAAGCATAAAACCATATTGTTCATCGCCATAATACTTTAGATCATGAAGATCGTTCTTATCCCTCCAACTGAAATCACACAGAGGAAAAAGGAAAGAAAACAATAACGATAAAAGAAAAGAAAAGTTTCTACCTAGATCAAGCATAAGTAATTCATCATAACTCCCTTTTCCTTAGGTGAAAAGTTGCTAAACTGCTACTCTAGTCTAAGCTAAAAAGTTCATGGGGGCAACACCAAGGCAATAGCATAGGCTTAGGCCCTACTTTTCATCCCCAAACTTCATAATGGAAATTATTCAGGATGATATTTAGCAGCATGCTCAAATTATATATAGCCTCATTTCCTAAACCTTGCTTGCAAGAATTAATGGTGCTATTTGTAACGGACAAAGCAAATCATTTAGAATAATTTTCATGATTCTATCACTTGTATTTTGTATAGAATGTAATTATACTCTAGAGATCGGCGAACTTGTTGTATAACTTATATATTGTACAGACATGTAATGAAATGCATAGTGAACAATTCATCTTTCATACTGAGTGTAAACCTTTATATGGTATCACGAGCCTTCCTCTCCAGCGAGACCAACTCTATTTCTATGGCTTCTCCTGCAAAAACTCACACACAAGCCCCAATCATTATCAACATCGCAAGACAACTACCTCAGAAATTAACTAGTCCCAACTATGGGTGAGTATCGGCCAGTCCGGACCGGCCATTTTTGGACCGAACCGGACCGGACCGAATGAGTCCGATCCGGTCCCGGTCCAAATTTAGGGGGCCGACCAAGTTCGGTCCGGTCCCGGTCCAGGAGTTTTGTACCCCGGACCGGACCGGACCGAATAAAAATTAAAAAAAAATATTTATATATATTATTTATATAATATTTGTATATAATTAATTATATATGGTATAAAAAAAATATTAATAGTCTAATATAGATTGTAGTTATACTTATACTAATATAGTTATACTAAATCATTATAACTAATACTTCAACAATAGCTATAGTGACCTATAATAATAGTATACTATTAATACTAATATACTATTATATAATTTATATACTTATACTAATCATTCTAATTAATATTATGTATAGCTATATAGTATATTTATCACTATAATTAATATAATTTAATTATCAATATACTTATATTTAATTAATATAAATTATAATTATCACTATACTATAATTTATATAGTTATACTAATCATTATAGTTAACACTTATATAATTATACTAAAGCACTGATTCACCATAACTAATATTACTAATATATAGCTATATTAATGGTCTAATACTATTATAATTTATATAGTTATACTAATCATAATAAGTTAATAACTAAATCACTAGAAATATAACTATATATATTTAGTATGAATTTATTATTATATTCTTTAATATATAACTATAATATATAGTACTAGTATATATTAATATATTATAAGAGTTATAGTATAAATATAATATAGAAATTATAATATACTAAATCACTATAACAGTATAACTAATACTAATATATAGTTATACTTATAATCTACTATTATATAGTTATACTAATTACTATAATTAAAACTAATATATAGCTATACTGTATACTTATATAGTTATACTAATACTATTAGTCTATTATATAGTCTAAGACTCTCAATTCTAATATAGGCTATATAGTTATAACTAATACTAATATTTATATTAATACTAATAATGTAGAATATAGTTATACTAACTAACTGATTCAACATAACTAATATTACTAATATAATATAGCCAAATTGAATTACTAATAGTCTAATACTAATACAATTATATAGTTATACTAATCATAAATTCATAATAACTAAATCATTATAAGTCTATAACTATATATATTTAGTATCAATGTATTAATATATTCTTTAATGTATAACTATTAGCTATAATATATAGTACTATAATATATAGTACTAGTATAACAAATCAAAAAAATATATATAGTACTAGTATATATATTAATGTATTAACATATTATAAAAGTTATAGTATAAATTATAATATATCATATATTTGTAAATTTATAATAGTATTAGTATAGTTAGCTTAATATGTAATCTGTTAGTATTAAATCACTATAACTATATAGAGTATTAGCAATAAGAGTATTACTAATTTACTATTATAATATTATTTCTATTATTTAATATAGTATTACATATAGTATCACTATCATTACATATAGCTATTAGTTATAGTATTAGTACTAGTATAGTTATTAGTACTAATAGACTAATAGTATTAATTATTAGTATTACATATAGTTACATATATTACTATTATTGCTATTACTATTACATATAGTTACATATATAGTTATCACTATTACTATTATTACATATAGTTATTAGTTATATTATAGTTATTATTACATATAGTTATTAGTTATAGTATTATTACTAATAGACTAATAGTATTAGCTTATTACTAATATATATATATAATAGTATACTATATGTATATATATTAAATATATCACAATATAATTACATAAATATTAAACAAAATTTCATTGGATTAAAAAAAAAAAATAGGGTGGACCAACCGGACCGAGTGGGACCGGACCGAACCGGTCCTTAGGAAGTTCGGTCCGGTCCAGGGTGGGGAAACCCTGGACCGAACTCCCCCCTAGTCCCAACTTTCCCTTAAGGAGTGCAACCCTTTCCTCTTTACTTCTCGGCTATGATATTATGAGATTCTTGGATGGAACTCATCCATGTCCCCCTAAGCCCACCCATCTTGCTGAAGATGCAGGCATAGTTGCCTACTCCAACTGGTTTCGACAAGACCAACTCCTTCTCAATGGCATACTTGCCTCTGTTGCTAAATCTATCACGCCACTCATCACCTCAACCAAGACTTCCCGCAATGCCTGGATTCGACTCAACCGCTTATATGCAAACAAGTCTCGATCCCGCGTGATGCAACTCAAGGAGCACCTCACCCTTCTTCAACAAGGTGATCGGCCGATTGCTGCTTATCTTCAAGATGTCAAGAGCACCATCGATGAACTCGCCATCATCGATACTCCTTTGTCCTCCAACAACATCACTCTTCATGTTCTTCATTGACTTGGTCTCGACTATCGTGATCTGGTCGCCCCTATCCGCGCAAGTGAGACTCCTTTCACATTTGAGGAATTGCATGATCTTCTAACATCCCATGAAGCCTATTTGCAATGGCTCAACCAAGCAACTCAACAACTTGTTCCAACTGCAAATCCCACCAACCATAGAGCTTGGAATAAACCTTCCACCAATGATTATCAATCTGACCCATCTTAGCCTGCACAACAAAACAAACCCAATGGGTCTCGGTCCAAATACAAAAGAAATGTCAATTATGTGGTGAAGTTGGTCACTTGGCTCGATTCTGTCCCGAACATTCTATTCAACCTAAGACTGCTGATGCCAATTGTGTTGGCACAAATCAAACTCAGTCCTCCAAATGGCTTGTTGACTCTAGGGCGTCTCATCACATCACCTCAAATTTTTCCAACTTAACCATCAACTCTGAGTATGATGAAACTGATGAAGTTGTTATTGGCGATGGTACAGGTTTACCCGTTACGCACATCGGCTCATTAACATTTCAATTGCCTCATCATATTTTAAAAATGCATGATACTTTATGTGTTCTTGCCATACATAAAAATTTGATATATGTGCATCATTTTACAAAACAAAATAATGTGTTGCTTGAATTTCACCCAAATTTTTATCTTGTGAAGGATCGGACAATGGGGACGATACTTCTTCGAGGACGATGTGAAAACAGGGTCCATCTACTTCCTCCACCATCCACCACCTCCCAATCCATTGTTGCCAATGTTGGTGAGTGTACAACTGAATCTATTTGGCACAGTTTACTTGGCCATCCTAGCAATAAAATTGTCTTTCATGTTATTTCCAAATTTCATTTACCTATTTCTACTTCAAGAACACTCTCAGCTCATTCTTCTTGTCAGTCTAATAAAAGCCACCATCTTTCATTTGGTACCAGCACTATTAATAGCAAATCACCACTTGAATATATTTTTTCCAATGTTTGGGGTCCCATGCAAATTTCATCAATTGAAGGACATCGAATACTATGTCATTTTTATCGACCATTTCACAAGATATTGTTGGTTCTTTCCCATGCATAAGAAATTTGATGTGTTAGCCATTTTTCCCAAACTTCGCTCTATTTAAGAAAAACAATTTGGTTGTCCCATAAAAAATATATACACAGACAATGAAGGTGAATATGTTAAACTTCAGGCATATCTCGCCTCCAATGGCATCGGCCATCTTACCACTCCTCCTCACACTTCACAATTAAATGGCATTTTTGAACGACGACATCGTCAAATAGTAGAAATTATGTCTTTACTCACTCAATCCCATATGCTCACAAAATATTGGCATCTTGCATTTCTAACAGCCGTGTACCTTATGAATCAGCTCCCCACTCCCATTTTACAAAATAAATCTCCCTTTGAGAGCTTATTTGGCACATCGCCAAATTATCTCATGTTACGCATTTTCGGCTATTTGTGTTTTCCTTGGCTTAAACCATACACTTCTCACAAACTTGAATCAAAATCTTCACCTTGTGTTTTTATTGGGTACTCCACATCTCAACATGCTTATAAGTGCCTCAATATTAATATTACCACTAATAGAATCTATGTGTCTCTCCATGTCAAATTTGTGTGTGAGTTTTTAGGTGGACAACACCATCTATCGACAACTTATTGGTGCTCTTCAATACCTCTCTCTCACCAGACCTGATGTGACCTATCCAGTGAATAAGTTAGCTCAATTTATGCATAAACCCACCCAAACACACTGGACTGCCCTCAAACATCTATTGTGCTATTTGAAAGGGACCATCAACTTCGAGTTGTAGTTTCATCACTCCCCCAACCTGCAAGTCTCTGCATACTTTGATGCTAACTGGGCGAGAAATGCCGATGATCGCACTTCAATCAGCGCCTATGTAGTCTTCTTAGGCAGCAACCTGATCTCCTGGTGCAACAAAAAGCAACGTGCAGTTGCCCGATCCTCCACTGAAGCGGAATATCGTGCTCTTGCCACTACCACTTCAGAGATTGCATGGCTTATGGGGTTATTAAAAGAACTGGGCCTTTAACAGACCACTCCTCCAAAGATTTTATGTGACAACATTGGCGCCACACAGTTAAATGTCAATCCCGTGCACCACAGTCGCATGAAACACATTGCTATTGATCTTCATTTTGTTCGAGATTATGTGAACAAAGGACTTCTTACAGTTAATCATGTATCCACTCATGATCAATTAGTAGATGCTCTCACAAAACTCCTTGAACGGTCACAGTTTCAAACTTTACGCTCCAAGATTGGCGTTACTGGCGACACCGCCATCTTGTAGGTGCATGTAACGGACAAAGCAAATAATCCAGAATAATTTCCATGATTCTATCACTTATATCTTATATGGAATATAATTATACTCTAGAGATCAGCCAACTTGCTGTATAGCGTAATTACCTCCTTAATTTCCATCATTGTATAGCTTATATACTGTACAAACATGTAATGAAATGCATGGTGAACAATTCATCTTTCATATTGAGTGTAAACCTTTATACTGTTAACATAAATTTAGCCTCCAACTTCCATTATGCAGCAATATCAAGGGTACTGAGCTTTTTAGTGAAATAACATCAATCAACATCGTATAGCTGGAAATGAGCAAAAAAGACCAAATAAAACTTCTAAGGTAATATCTTTCCACCAAGGGCGCGGAACACGTCACAAAGAAGTCTTTACCAACAAGGCAACCGATATAGAACATAGGGAACCAATCTCAATACTTCTTACAAAAAAAACACCTGTGGAGCTACTAAATGTAGAATCTGCAGGCACTTGGCTTCCAAGATCCTAGAAATCTGAGGATGAGTTTCTTTGCAACAGTCGTACTCAGAATGCGCATTCCAATCATCACAGATAGCAGTTTTTCTTTCATATGCATTGAATAAAGATCTTCAATCTCCAAAGTTTGGAAAAAAGAACTTCTGAAGCCTGAGTATTACGTTTCAAAGAAAATCACCAAAACCTTGCACAAAACTTGATGACATCCATTAAATCACAAAAGCTTAAATTGTCAATTTTAAGCTTTTTCAGAATGTGAAATTTTAATCATTCAGTTTTTTTTCACAACATCTGTGTCATTGGGCAATTTACCAAGTTTGTTTTCTTTCATGGGATGTGATAGGAAATCTACATAGAGAAAATCATATAAAAAACCAAGTCGTCTAATTTTACAACATACTACGAAAAATTATGTAGGACAAGAGAAGTAACACATTGTTTCGGTTTGTTGGTTTAGAGAAACTATATATCAAAATCATCTGTAGAGTCTACCCCTGATTGATACGCATTGAAGGAGCTTGCACAACAGCATTTTTTGATAGGTAATTAAGAAGTTTTATTCATAATAAAATAAGGCATAGCCCAAATACACAGAATGTATACACGAGAAACCTAACTACAGCATATGCCAAGTAAATTGAGGTATAAACTCAAAGCAATTATATCTAAGCTGGAAGCTTCCTGGCCAAATTGAAATCCTCTGCAGCAACTTGTCAAAATATCGTAATTGCACAAGCACACAATCCCAAATGCAGTTGAACAAGTTGCTTTGCAGAACAAGCTCTATTCATTTGGTATTCATAAGAGCAAAAATTGGGCACTCTACAAGTTTCAATCGAGAAAACAATTACAATGGGTCAGAGCAATGTGATAGACATTTTCTTTTAAAAGCTATTTCAGTTTAAAGATATTGTTCATGTTCTTCCAAAAAAATTTCAAATTTGGAGTTCTAATTTAGCCCATGTCCAACGAAGCTGCCTTCTTCACTGAGTGATGTATGAGACCATAGTTAACCCATGTTTCTCACCTCGTGGCACTGTTTCATACCATAGTTATTGCCATAAATGATCATGAGACGTAGTAATTCCATAAAAAATTAAATCGACTTGTAGACTGTAGAGAAAAATTAGATTTGATCATGATGTGATTTCAAATATCTTGTGCAACAAAATGCTGATTTTAATCTCCGCCAAAAATGTTTCTGACAAGCAAATCTACTTATTCCAACTTGCTACAATAGAAAAAACAAAGAGAGAGATGTCACAGGTACTGGCCATTGTGTTTTTTTTGTATTTTTTTTTGCTTATTTTTCACATGCATTTTTTTAACACTTTTAAATATTTCTTAAAAATAAAAAAATTAAAATATCATTAAAAAATACTTACTTAATCACTAAGTAAAAAAAAAAAAATTCAAACCCCCCCAACAAAACCGAAAAAAGTACCTTGCATTTTCCTTCCAATTATAGAGTAAATCTTGATCCCATGCACCACACTCTCGGAAGTCTCACTACACGAAACTGGTTGAATCATTGTTTGCACCCATGAGGTGTTGAATCTTGAACCTTGAAAGAAGTGAGACCCCAAGACCAATGCCTTTAGTACCACTAGGCCAACAACTTGGTGTTAAGCAACTAAATATACTTCAGAAATAAGAAGTAACTTGCGAAACATAATCTAACACACACCAACCAAATCATAACTTCCATGCTTTTAAGCAAAGAGAAGTCTTAATTAGTATTATGAAAACATAAAACACAGCTTAAAAAGTCATTCAGGTCCCAAGATGACAACCCCTTTGTTTTATCTTTAGACTCAAGTGAAATGGTCATGTAAACAGACATTACATTTTCGTGTACTTGAATAATCCAATTCAAACTCCAAAACAGAAAAATGCACTTCAAGCGGCCTTATATTTGCACTGTTGCTTCTGAGCTTCTTCAAACATTTGGGAGGAATAACCATGTAAATATATTTTCTCTCTCGGTTCTTCTTAAAGATTGGCTAGTATTAAAGAAAACTTACAAGGTAAACATCATGGAGTTGATATGTTTTACCAAATAAATAAACAAAAGTTCATTGAAGATCCATAAATTAAAAACACCACCTTGTCCCAAAAGCACAAAAGGCCATTGGAAGACATGATCATGGTAACTACTCAGCAGCATAAATTTTAAATGCAAAGTCTACTACGACACCCAATATGCGCTTCTCTACATGGTTGTTCCACGCTAGTAATATAAATTTTTGAAATCATCAAAAACAGATCAATTAAATACAAGAGCTCAACATGGCATGACCATGATAATTCCTTATCATTCACAGGAGATTCTACAACCACCAAAAGTACACAGTTTGAGAGGTCTATAATTGTTTTAAACCAAAAGCTACCCTCTAAATAAGATTTGAAAGTTTCCAATGCGCAAGAGTGATTAAATTAATTCAACTATATACTGCATCAGAATTTTGGCAGAAAATTCACCATACAGTACTTCCCACTTCAATGTCATGCTTTGAAAATAAAAAGTTCACCATAGATGGTTCCTTAAATCTACAAAGACTATTAACATTCCATCTAAGCGCATGCAAGATTGCTTCTCTTTGATGGCACAATTAAGTTAATTAATTCAATCATTCGTTAAAGCGCCTACAACCGTCAAAAAGACACAGAAACTTGGGAACATCCTATTCATGTAAACTCCCTTTAACACATTCTGGGCATGAAAGATATACCCACATGATATGGCCCAGATAAAACCAAAGCTACATAATTGAAAAGCAAGAAACACATTAAAAAAAGGGCCATTCTACTACAACTTGTTGCTTAGATTCTCTCATATTTCAATTGAAAAGTTTGTTACCGTATCATTTTTCACTTTGCTTCTACCTCATATCCCTGCTATATTTGCTTACAAAGTCAGTTTAAAGCCTTTCGACAGAAATTTATCCCTGCAAAACAAAGACCAATAATTGAAATCGAAAGTTAACTAAAACAAAACTAATATAAGGCGATAAAATCACAATCATGTAAGTAATACGAAAGAGAGAAACAAGTACTAGACTGGCCCTACAAATTAATTTATGAACCAAATTCAACGGCCAACTTGTACTCCTAAGAGAACCAGAGAAACTAAAGATCAATAACTATTAACCAAATTTGAGCAACATATCAAGATATTGAAGATGGACAAGTGCATTCACGAGATCAAGGATATTTAGTGAAACAAATTATAAAAATAAAATTGAAGAGAAACAAACATTAAACAACTCTACTTTGTGTTATCTTACATGTGCTTTGAATTACTTTTCTTCGTTTCCTCTTGTGGTAATTTCAGTGCCTCTCAGTCCACTCCACCAACACCTAAGGGAACAAGGCTTCCCAAAAAAATATCCGAACTGAATGAATTTGGAGCTCCCTCAATCCTCACTCTCTTGGCTCGCCTCCTTCTAAAATCATACCAAAAGAGCTTGTCCCTGTCCACCTCCAAAAGAACCTTCTCGCGACTCTTAGAATAAGCTAAAGGCATCACATGTCCAAAAGCCCTATTCAAAATGGACTGGGAAACATTAAATAATTTAGTCCAAGACTCCTTCAGCCCATACTCCTTCATCACCCATACATCAACATAGTCGTTTTCGTAATTGCAAAGCAGGCACAGGCACCCTTCCACGACCGCAAGATCCATTTCGAAACCTTGATCTACATTATCAGGCTGCGGTACAATCAAAAACTCCTCAACCCCAAGATCAAAAGCAACAATCTGACAGCCCCATCCAAACCCTCGAGGCAAGACCCAATGCAAAGCACCACCAGCAAGCACGCCGTATCCTCTCCTATAAAAAAGAAGATAGCCAAGCTAAAACATAAAGTGAAGATAATAAGGGAAATCCTTAATCCCTCTCCATGAGTTAGTCTTTAAGCTATAAACCTTAAACTCAGCGGAGAAAAACCCATCATCACTGTCTTGGGAAACAAACTGCACCATCCTCACCACCTTGTAATCATCGCTAATGAGGTCACGCCCAAATCCATAAAACGTAAAGCGACAAGGTCTAACATCACCTGAAGGAGGCTCGACCAGCATTACCGGCAATCTCTGATACTTTCTAGTGGACGGGTTCCACAAAGCCATATCTTCCTCAGAATTACAAAGAGCCAACAAGCCATTGCAAGAGCCGAAAACTTCTATTAAACCCCAGATAACATTCAGCGGGGGATAAAGCTCGGTGGCGGTGTGAAGCGAATCAAACTCGGCGGAGTAGAGGTACCATTTCTTGAGGATGAGGTTGAGATTGGACTTGGTGGCGAGCAAGCGACCGAGGTGGAGCTGGACGAAATCCGGACTGTCAATTTGGGAGCGCCAACGTTTGGATACGCACCGAAACTGTAGGAGAGTCTTGATTGGAAGTTGGCATAGGATGTCGGTGATTACATCGGACGGAAAGTCACGGTTAAGTTTTGACATGTTTGTCGGTAGTTAAGGGTTATTAGCGGGTGATGGATGGCTACATAGATGAAAGAGCTCGAATGAAACAGCGAATAGATTAGGTTAGAATTGGCTCGGAACAGAAAATGATAGGATTTTTCTCAGATGCAGATTTCAGTCATTTTAAGAGGAGTTTTTGTGCACTGAAGTTTGCTCAAGATGGTAATGGAGCGACTCGAAACCGTAAACGTACGTTCGAGAATGTTAAAAACTTACCCACCATATCACACGGCTAGCCTGCTTGGTTAGGACTTCAGAGCCCATAGGAATGATAGTACGACTCTAGAATCTCTAGACACCTACGTTAAAAAAATTTAAATAAATAAAAATTTTATACATCATAATATTATTTTATTTTTATTTTATTAATTAATATATAATACATTTATTGCTATTAAATTATTATTTATTAAATAATTATTTATTATCTAATAATAATAAATATATTATATTATATAATAAATTTAAAATAAAATAAAAATATCGTTTATAAAATTACTTAAAGTTATTTTATCGTAAATTATATTAATAAAATCTTTACACATGAGCTCTCTCAAAAAATAATTGTTGATTTCCAGCACAATAATAGAGGAGATTTATTCTATTTTACTATTAAATTAAACGTTGAAAGTAAATAAAATCGTTTGATCCGGTATCTACTCTCATGCTATAATTTTAATAACAATAAATATTGGTATGATAAAAAATTAAGATTTAAGTTAATAAATATTGATGCTATTTATATTAAGGACAAAATTTTCCTTCAAACTAAATTGAAATTCTTTTTTTCCAATTTATCTGTAAAAATGACAAGCATTCGTGACATTATTATTTGCCATGTTTTTCGATAATTTAGTCTCGTTTGGATTCAGAGTTGATCTCAACTCATGCCATCTAATCTCATTTAATTATTACAACTTTCTCAAATTTACACATAAAATATAATAAACAATTCAACTTTTTCAAATTCTAAAACAATAATAATATTAAAAAATAATATTCTAACAATATTTTATTCAACTTTCATATCAACTCACTATTCAAATCTCACCAATTTTAGACTTTTTGTTAAGAAAAATGTTTATGAAGTTTAGTAAAATAATTATAAATTTATCATCTTCCACTTCAAATTTATAGGGATAGATATATAGAACAAAAATTATATGTATAGTTACTTCTGTATACTCCTTTGTGCACTCCACTTATGTAATTGATTGCATATTAAAAAATTAATACAGTCAATCACATCAATAGAGTGTATAGATATCAATGTTTTGAATACCGTACCGGTCAAGTCATTGGAACGAAATATTTCAGTACTAGTACCGTTTCAAGATAATCGATATATGAATAAATTATATATATAAACATATATATATATAATAAATTATATTCCAAAATAATAATCTATATATGAATAAATTATAAATAAATATATATATATATATATAAATTATAAATAGCCTGGTCTAAATTGGAGATAAAAAATGAGCTTGTAGTTTGAAGAAAAAAAAAAGTAAAGGCTGAAATACCAACTGGTACGGGCCGATTCGTAGGCCGATATGAAATAGATAAAATACCTGTACCGAATCAGTGATCGGTACGGCATATACCGACCGTACCTGCCGGTACAGTATTTAAAACACTGATAAAAAGTACGTAAAAGTAACTATATGTAACATTACTCTATATATAAAGAGAAGGCATTGATCCCTCTACAAGGATTGTAGGCCTAGGATTATAGGTAGACCATATAAGGAGTCGCTTTGCAAAATTAATTCATGCACCACGTATCATCACACATGATTTTTTAAACTTTTTTTTTTTTTTTTAACTTATCAAATATGCAATGCATGAGTGATGAGGTAAAAAAAATTTAATTTAAGATGAATGAAAAAAAAAATAAAAAAAATTTAGTGTTTGTGTGTGGGATAGGGAAGAGTAGGACTCGATTATATTGATTGATGGTTGAGTTGTAAAATGGGTAAGTGTATTGTTGCACCGAAAGAAAAGAGAAAGGAGCCAGGCAATATTGCCCCATAGCAAGAAGCAAGCTTTCACCTCCAACCCGACAAGCAAGAATTTTCAAAATTCAATAGAAGCTGTAATTCACTTCAAATACGAAAATTGACATGAAGAACATCCATAACTGGGTTAGCACTTTGAAATCAAACAAGTATTAAGATTGACAATGTTCTCACTTCTGATTTGAGTTTGTCTCATTGACAAGTAAAAATAAAATAAAAAAAACAGAGAAACATATATTGAAAATGGCCATCCATCATTATGGAGAAAAAATAATTCAGAGTAACTTTCTAAAGTACCTTTTTCTCAGGGGTAACTTACTTTCTAAAGTATTTTCCCAGCATATATTACAAAGTCACTTCTATCATCAAATTTCAGGCGCTGAAAAACTAAACAGATAATGTACATCTTAAGGGGCATACAAAGCATTCCCTCGCATAACCGTGTATGAAGTCACTCAAAAGCGTGCATAAGCTTGAAAAACACAGTAACTACAAGCCTCACGAC
This sequence comes from Carya cathayensis, assembly GCA_011037825.1. Classification (NCBI taxonomy): domain Eukaryota; kingdom Viridiplantae; phylum Streptophyta; class Magnoliopsida; order Fagales; family Juglandaceae; genus Carya; species Carya cathayensis. The sequence goes on from QGSO01000303.1 coordinate 608,523, forward strand.
ATGTTATAGCCAAAGTGTGGAAGATGAGGGACATGGCACTCATCGGTAAAATACAATAAAAACCTAACAAGTATACTCACTACTAAGGAGTGTAATACATATCCCGGTAGTCAGGTTCCCTCATCTTCAAGCATTCTCAGATGCCAAAGTATAGCTCTCTCCCTTCACTTTCCTCCCTGCAAAACGAAAGGTGCAAAGATAAGTGGTTTATATGACAGTAAAGTCGAAAGAAGTATACAGCTCTCTCACGGAAGGAAAGGAAGGCTCTGGTCAACGAAATCAGTGGCTCCGGAGATGGGCAAACTCCCCAAGGAACCAAACGCCCTCTGAGCCTCATTCTGAAATATGTGTAAAGAAGAAAGCGGTGTCCTTGATTCGAGTTGGCACTCTTTTCGCAGGCAGAAGATAATAATTTCACTCACAAAATCATGCCTCGAGTAAGCTTTAACACTAAATGACAAGTAAATTTCGATGAATCGCCGGTCTTACACGCTTCCCTTCATCCTTCTGTTTGCTTATAACACCAGCTTGAAGCCTTCTGACAGGAAATCGTCCCTGAGAAGAACATGGAGCAATTCGTCAGGCAGAAAATCACATGAAAGTACTTGCCTTAGGAAAACCAAATTAGGCATAGCCATTAAATTGAGAAAGAAATTAGATATACCACTACTCAGAGGAACGTAACCAAAATTATCCAAGCAAGTCATCTAATGATTCTTTACTGGTTTAATAACCATAATAATGCAAAGGGAAATGCATTGATCTGCATAACGAAACGATGATAGTTGGAGGAAATAGGGAAAATAAAAAAAGACTTCAATTTACCTTTTCTTGTTATTATCCTTCTCTCCAAAATTCTGTCGCTGGTCATTATCTTTTCTATGCACCTCAACCGGAAAAAGACTTTGGACGCATATCTCAGCCTCAAACGAAGCTGGCAGGCCACGAAGATTCACATTCCTGACACTTTTTACTCTCAAATCGTACCACACAAGCCTCTCATGGTTCTGTTGGAATAGAACCTCCTCACCGCTCTTTGAATAAGCCAATGGCTTCAAATACCTCAAAGCCCCACCCAAACCCTCATATTGTGCGACCGTAAACAGCTTGGCCCAAGACTCCTTAACCCCATACTCCTTCATCACCCAAACATCAACGTGAAGATAATTGTAATTCGCCACCATACAAACGCACCCACCCAATACTCCCACGTCTATTTGAATCTTTTCCTTTGTACATTCAGGCATCGGCACCTCCCGAAAACTCTCAACCGTCAGATCAAACGCCACAATCATACCAGCCTCGTCGAATTTGAACTTCCGGTTCGCCACCCAATGCAAACAACCACTTGCGAGTGTCCCATTTTTCCTCGTATAACACAAAACATAAGGCATGTCTTCGGAGTCTCTCAATTCGTTCTCTCTCAGACTATAAACCTTAACCTTTGAGACAAGCACTTCGTTGTCCAAATCAATAAACTGCGAAATCCTCACTAACTTGTGATCCTCGTGAACCGAGTCGTACCCGAATCCGTAAAACCACGCGCCCGGTAAGCCCGACCCGTACTTCTTGTTTCTATCGGCAGGCAAATAGGGCAAGACTTTGTGCTTTCGGAGGAAAGGGTTCCACAGAGCGATATCTTCCGCCACGTTAGCAATACAGAGCAATCCGTTGCAGGAGCCCAGTACTTGAATCCGATTGCTGTAGCACATCAAAGGGTGAGCGAGATCGACGGCGTTGTGCATGACGTGGAGGTCCACGGAGTATAGCTCGGAGTCCTTTCGGAGTATAAGGGTGAGGTTGGAGCCAGTTTCGGTGGAGTTCTTGTGGTGAAGGTGGATGAAGCGCGGACTATCAATCAGGCACCGCCATGACTTGGAGACGGACCGGAACTGAAGGAGTGGCTTAACAGGTAGTCGGCAGAGTATGTCAGTGAGTACATCCAGCGGCATCGCCGCCATGGTTGAATTGATCGTCGAGGTCGAGGTTGGTGGGAGAGCATCTAGGGTTAGGGTTACGTTACGGCTGCCGATCCTGTGGGTTGGGAATTTGGAACGGGCACCAGGACAGATTGCTGGTGAAAGTTGTTAGACATAATGTCATAAACAAACATTAGTCGTTATGCTGCTTTTCTTCTTTGAATCTTTACCTTTTTAACCGCTTTCTCATGAACGAAACACGCTACACGGGGACCCCATGAAGCTAGTTGGAATAAAAAAGGACGTTAACGCGTGAGAGCCCAAAATTGTCGTGGCCCAGATCTCGGGCCCAAGTACGGCATCATTCAAGCGAACCATTAGTACACTTGTGCGATTATTTTACATAGATATTCATTTAATTAGTTAATAAAATAAATTCACTTTTCTAATATTAAAAATATATATTTCAATTTAATTTTCATATAAATAGTAGAAATTTCAAATTATATCCCGTGAATGGCATATAATGTAAAGACTTTTAAATATAATTATTATTTATATATATTATTATTATTTTGTAACTATTATGGTCAACTTGATAATAAACATTACCTAACACTTGAGATCTATAATATTGTCTATTAAAGATTGAGATTGAGATCGTTTTTAATAAAAAGTGGATCCAGGCGAAAGTATATGACTTGATATTCAAAAATTTTATATGCAATCATTTTTACGTATTTTTTTATACACTCCATTAATATAATTGGCCGTGTTACTTTTTTTAATATAAAATAACTATTTTCGTCAATCACATTAATAGAATGTATAAAAAAAATAATTATATATAATATAATTGCATGAAATTATATAAGGCGCAAATCTTGTAGATGATTAGAAAAACATCAAATCTTACTAACACTGCCACCAATACCATGCGTCTATATATTCTATTGTGAGTGGAGAGCCTATTCTCCCAACAACTTCTTTGTGGGGGTACATATTATAAAGAAAAATAATATTTACGGTCGTAGTTGTACAAGCGGTGTATAGTTGTTTTGAAAAAAGTAAATTAATATGAGACTCACATAAAAAAAAATTATTTTTATAATTTTTTTATTATTTATTTCGTATAATCGTTTACCTTCCGCTTCTATGTGCCGACTACATGTAACAGTTCGGTATTAAAAATACTTTACATCAAGGCGTTACATTCGAAGCCCACCTACAATTAAATATACAGAGGACAACTTCAAAAGCAAGATCCTATCAATCCCCAAATTAATTTCAGCCGTTTTCTATTTTAAAATTTATGAGAGAGAGAGAGAGAGAGAGATTGTTACCATAATAACACTATCAATTGAAAACCAGCAATGAGAGAAGCGATAGTAGGGAATGAGATGATAATTTTCTGAATAGTAATAAAATAATTTGTAAATAATAGTAAAATATTTAGACGTAAGCATTTATTGAATTTAAAAAAATGAGAAAGAGAAAGTTAAATAAAAAATATTATAATATTAAAATATTATTTTTAATAGAATTTTTATTTTGAGATTTGAAAAAATTGAATTATTTTATTTTAAAAAAAAATTTAAAAATTATAATGATTAATTTGAAAATATTTGTATTTAAGTGATGTTTGTGAATGAAATGAAATGTAAATTATTTTGAAATAACCTCTGATAAGTCAAAATAACAAATATTGTGACATGAGATGACAGAGTGTTTGTAACATAACTCCACCCGTGTTAGAAAGAGATGTTTTTAAACTTTTAACGTTGCTTGATTCATGTATGATTTATATATTCTAACAATTTATAAGATAGATAATATATATTACGATGTGCTAATATAAGTATTATCCATTAATTATTGAATCAAATATTATTTTTAAAATAAAAAGTTTAATGTTAGATGACATAATATAATGTCAGTAAGGAGTGGGACTAAAAAGAAAAAAGAAAAAAAGTAAGTTGTATAAAGAAGAAAGGCCCAATGGCATCCATAAAGGGGAGCATTTTGACTTTGAGGGCTTGATCACCAAACCTATTGAAATACTTTTACTTTAGCTTTGGATTCGAAGAATAAATTCAGCCTAAAATACTTCGATCTCTGGTCTGGAAATTGGCCCAATCGTAATGGTTCCTTTATGTGAGTTTCAACTTTCAACGAGCTAGTCCCACTTTAGGTCCACAACATAGGTCTATCCGGGCCTCCGTTGCCAGGAGCTCCGACTCATATTTCATTGATTTAAAAAGAAAATTTGTAGTCGTAATTTGATTTATATTTTACATGAATAATATTAGTATGCTCTTTTATTTTGTCTCTTTATTTTAATTGCTTATTTATTTAATTATTTTAAAAAAAATCTTATTGGTTAAGGAAGTGATTATTAATGTATTGATAATTTTTTATTTTTTAAAAAATGTTTAAAAAATAAAAAATAAGTTCAATTTACACTAAAGACACGCTAAGTGAGCAAATTGAAGAGGTATATTACCACTACTCATTTTACATAGTAGTCCGCTACGTAGGCAACTTTGCGTATGAAACTGTGCACGAATCTGACGTGGCGTTCTGCCATGCCTGCCTATTTAAAAAAAAAAATTGAAAATCAACGAAGAAGAAGAAGAACGAATACTCCGTCGGCCTCTGTTTCTCATAACCAATCCTCTGTAGCACCGCATTCTACATATTCATTCGGAAAAGGATGGCACTGCAGCATCCCATTTGCATCCCTCTCTATCTGCATAGTGAAACGAAAACCATTAGTAGTAAAATAAACCATACCTCCTATCTCGAGCATGTAAAATATTCCTGATTAAATAATGCATAAAAAAATTCATAGCCTTGGACACAATGAAGTTTTAGTCCTGCATTCTAAGAATGTCTAGAAGAAAATTTTAACTTTCAAGATAAGTTGTCTAGCTGGTTTAGATTCGGTTATGAGATATGATGATTTTAAATGAAAGATAAAAGTTGAATAAAATATTGTTAAAATATTATTTTTTAATATTACTATTGTTTTAAAATTTGAAAAAGTTGAATTATTCATTATATTTTGTGTGAGAATTTGAAAAAATTGTAATAATTAGATGAGATTAGATGAAACGCTTTCCGCATCCACACAGGATAGTCAAGACTCTACCCATCCCTTCCAAGCAAGCATATCATTAGCCTCAGCCGCAATTATAATGAAGAAAAATTCGGGAAAATCCACCAAATTTATTAACACCAAGTTCACTCATATAATTAAGAATCCAAAACAAGTGCATTTATGATAAAGACTCTAAATTTGCTTGGCTTGGAGATGAAAGCTCCCTTATATATTGTCCTCTATGAAACCCTTTCTTAATATATATAGCAGCCAAGGCTTCCAACCAAAAAGAACAAATTTTGATTGATGCCCATTTGATATATTCATTGTCTCTCTTCCATCCTCTCCACATTTACTCATTGTAACTCTCTGAGAGAAAATCAACTTCAACAAAACTGGGTCAGAATGAGTTATGTAGAACAAGATGGGGGAGGAGATAGAGGAGAGAATGATAGGTTAGGGTTAGGGATCGAGAAGAGTGGGGAGGAAATTGACTACGCCTAAGGAAAGTGAAGGAGATGAAGGGAAATTTTGAAACACACCGTTTTGACAAAATATTTATTACCGCCCGCACTCTCTCTCTATGTTCTCTCTTAAATGAAACAAGCATTTCATTTATGACCTGGAATGCCAGGTTGTAATCGTTCGCAAGGCATACGTGAAATTGTCTATGTATAGAATTTTTCTTTATATAGAAATCAGTCTCACATTGGATACTAAATCGGAGAAGTTCCCTTACTAAATTGGAGAAGTTCCCTTACGGGTATATATATTTTAAAATTGTATATAATATTATTATCATAATCTTTAATTTGAAATAAGTAAAATTAACTAGAAGTTGATATATCTATCATAGGGTTAAATATTCTCCATAAACAATTAACACATATTTATCGAGTTGAAAATATTAAATAGAAATAATATATTTAATTAAATTCAAAATTATTAGTCTTTTAGATTTTCTTATCGTGTTTTTGTCCTCAAACCAAGTCGTTCAACATTGATTTTAAAAATATTAATTGTATTTGAAAAAAATGCGATGAAAAATACATACTGACGTGGCATGATTAAAAAGCGTAAATTTATTTCCTCATAAAGTTAAAAATTGGATTCCTTTGAATTTGACACAAGTCCCTTATGCATGTGTGTACTCTTGGTCCCCCTACCATGTTCTCCTTGTTATTCTCATCTTCAAACTCTCTTCTTCGAATCTATGAAAATGTTGTTATCCAAAAAGCTGTATCTTCTTCTTACGAAAGACCCAAACGCGAGTTCCACCATTTGAGGCTTTCGGTTTTCCTTATTCTCTGGTGGGTTTAGATTTTGAAATTCCTGCTTTACAATCCCATCTTTAACTTCATATTTATCTGATTCCTTCAATTTTTGGCTCCAAAACCATAGACAATCTTACTCCGAAAGACCCAGCTATAAGTTTAGGTGCACCCTTTTATTTTGTCATCCTATTCATGTTCATCTAAAGCACCAGACCCATTTGAAATCCTCCATTGATATTTAGGAGATTAAACTCTAGACTCAAGTCTCGCTTATTTAGAACGCATACTTCTTTTTGGCTTGAGTTGCCCGTTTTAAGATGTTGAATCGAGCTGTGCAATTTTATGGTTTCTAACCAAGAAGTGGAGTTTTATAATGGAGGAAAAATGGAAAAATTATTTTATTTTATTGTAATTTGGAGGTTATCTTACACAATAAAGAGTAAAGACTGCTTCTAATGAATTATTATTCTTATCAACCCCTTAACTCATTGTACACCTCACACTTTAAGTGATAGTCACCCAATCACTAACAAACAAATGAAAACACATCAGGAGCTTGAAGAGAGAGAGAGAGGTCGAAGAGGGAGGGTAGTCGATAGATGAGTTGTTCGATGATGATGGGTCTCACGTTTAAATAAAAACAAAAAAAAATAACGTGTAGGGTATGGAGTGGGAATAATTGCTGATGCATAGCAAAACTCGCTTCTAATAGTTGGACTTGAAACCAAAATGAACTCAAAATTAGAACTTGAATGTATAAGTATCAAATGCACGAGATTTTGTGCAAATCTTTATTTAAAAAAAAAAAAAGAAAAAAAAAAGCGAGTCCTGTAAGAAAAAACTTGCTAGCTTTAAAAAAACTTGAATACTTTTTTTAATGCATACTTTCGTTTGTTTTTAATAATGAGATGAGATAAGTTGAATAAAATATTATTAAAATATATTATTTTTGTATTGAGATTTAAAAAAATTATATTGAGATTTAAAAAAATTGAATTATTTATTTTATTTTATATAAAAATTTAAAAAAATTGTAATAATTAAGATGAGATGAGATGAGAATTTTGTAAAAGTGAATAAGGCTAATCGCTCTCTTCAATCTTATAAAATTTGAGAGATTTTCTATTACTGTTACAAAAACATACGATATTAAAGCGATAGAATATTATATTACAGTTATTACTTATTTCTAAAATACTAATGTTGACGGATTATATTTACTCTTCAAACAATATCTATTAATTTTTTAGTTAAAAATAATTATTTTTTATTTTTTATTTTTCTATTGGACAAATCATTGGAATGAGATATGCATTTCGCTCTTCATTTTTAATTTTTTACAAGATACTAAAGGGGCCCGTGTTTGGACGCATGCGAATTATTGATGGACCTCTCATTGCCTCATTGGTGGTCCTGGTATTGTTCCGCACGTCTGTCTCTCTTACGTACAATTGCCCACATGGAATGGAAAACCATGTTCCAGCAAATATATATATATATATATTGCTTATAAATTTTATGGTAGTGCTACCTCGGTCCAGTTTGACAACTGGGCGTGTTCTTTACTATAAATTTTATGGTATTTATCATAATTTCCATACAAAACCACGTGAGAATGACATAATTGGTAAATTATTGATGCTTTTGAACTTGGAGTCTTAAGTGGATATGCTTGACATGGCTGCTAATGAACAGTGCACGTACAGTAACAATATAATTATTGAATTATGAAAAAATGTGAGATAATTCCAAGTAGTCAGGTTCCCTCATCTTCAAGCATTCTCAGATGCCAAAGTATAGCTCTCTCCCTTCACTTTCCTCCCTGCAAAACGAAAGGTGCAAAGATAAGTGGTTTATATGACAGTAAAGTCGAAAGAAGTATACAGCTCTCTCACGGAAGGAAAGGAAGGCTCTGGTCAACGAAATCAGTGGCTCCGGAGATGGGCAAACTCCCCAAGGAACCAAACGCCCTCTGAGCCTCATTCTGAAATATGTGTAAAGAAGAAAGCGGTGTCCTTGATTCGAGTTGGCACTCTTTTCGCAGGCAGAAGATAATAATTTCACTCACAAAATCATGCCTCGAGTAAGCTTTAACACTAAATGACAAGTAAATTTCGATGAATCGCCGGTCTTACACGCTTCCCTTCATCCTTCTGTTTGCTTATAACACCAGCTTGAAGCCTTCTGACAGGAAATCGTCCCTGAGAAGAACATGGAGCAATTCGTCAGGCAGAAAATCACATGAAAGTACTTGCCTTAGGAAAACCAAATTAGGCATAGCCATTAAATTGAGAAAGAAATTAGATATACCACTACTCAGAGGAACGTAACCAAAATTATCCAAGCAAGTCATCTAATGATTCTTTACTGGTTTAATAACCATAATAATGCAAAGGGAAATGCATTGATCTGCATAACGAAACGATGATAGTTGGAGGAAATAGGGAAAATAAAAAAAGACTTCAATTTACCTTTTCTTGTTATTATCCTTCTCTCCAAAATTCTGTCGCTGGTCATTATCTTTTCTATGCACCTCAACCGGAAAAAGACTTTGGACGCATATCTCAGCCTCAAACGAAGCTGGCAGGCCACGAAGATTCACATTCCTGACACTTTTTACTCTCAAATCGTACCACACAAGCCTCTCATGGTTCTGTTGGAATAGAACCTCCTCACCGCTCTTTGAATAAGCCAATGGCTTCAAATACCTCAAAGCCCCACCCAAACCCTCATATTGTGCGACCGTAAACAGCTTGGCCCAAGACTCCTTAACCCCATACTCCTTCATCACCCAAACATCAACGTGAAGATAATTGTAATTCGCCACCATACAAACGCACCCACCCAATACTCCCACGTCTATTTGAATCTTTTCCTTTGTACATTCAGGCATCGGCACCTCCCGAAAACTCTCAACCGTCAGATCAAACGCCACAATCATACCAGCCTCGTCGAATTTGAACTTCCGGTTCGCCACCCAATGCAAACAACCACTTGCGAGTGTCCCATTTTTCCTCGTATAACACAAAACATAAGGCATGTCTTCGGAGTCTCTCAATTCGTTCTCTCTCAGACTATAAACCTTAACCTTTGAGACAAGCACTTCGTTGTCCAAATCAATAAACTGCGAAATCCTCACTAACTTGTGATCCTCGTGAACCGAGTCGTACCCGAATCCGTAAAACCACGCGCCCGGTAAGCCCGACCCGTACTTCTTGTTTCTATCGGCAGGCAAATAGGGCAAGACTTTGTGCTTTCGGAGGAAAGGGTTCCACAGAGCGATATCTTCCGCCACGTTAGCAATACAGAGCAATCCGTTGCAGGAGCCCAGTACTTGAATCCGATTGCTGTAGCACATCAAAGGGTGAGCGAGATCGACGGCGTTGTGCATGACGTGGAGGTCCACGTAGTATAGCTCGGAGTCCTTTCGGAGTATAAGGGTGAGGTTGGAGCCAGTTTCGGTGGAGTTCTTGTGGTGAAGGTGGATGAAGCGCGGACTATCAATCAGGCACCGCCATGACTTGGAGACGGACCGGAACTGAAGGAGTGGCTTAACAGGTAGTCGGCAGAGTATGTCAGTGAGTACATCCAGCGGCATCGCCGCCATGGTTGAATTGATCGTCGAGGTCGAGGTTGGTGGGAGAGCATCTAGGGTTAGGGTTACGTTACGGCTGCCGATCCTGTGGGTTGGGAATTTGGAATGGGCACCAGGACAGATTGCTGGTGAAAGTTGTTAGACATAATGTCATAAACAAACATTAGTCGTTATGCTGCTTTTCTTCTTTGAATCTTTACCTTTTTAACCGCTTTCTCATGAACGAAACACGCTACACGGGGACCCCATGAAGCTAGTTGGAATAAAAAAGGACGTTAACGCGTGAGAGCCCAAAATTGTCGTGGCCCAGATCTCGGGCCCAAGTACGGCATCATTCAAGCGAACCATTAGTACACTTGTGCGATTATTTTACATAGATATTCATTTAATTAGTTAATAAAATAAATTCACTTTTCTAATATTAAAAATATATATTTCAATTTAATTTTCATATAAATAGTAGAAATTTCAAATTATATCCCGTGAATGGCATATAATGTAAAGACTTTTAAATATAATTATTATTTATATATATTATTATTATTTTGTAACTATTATGGTCAACTTGATAATAAACATTACCTAACACTTTGAGATCTATAATATTGTCTATTAAAGATTGAGATTGAGATCGTTTTTAATAAAAAGTGGATCCAGGCGAAAGTATATGATTTGATATTCAAAAATTTTATATGCAATCATTTTTACGTATTTTTTTATACACTCCATTAATATAATTGGCCGTGTTACTTTTTTTAATATAAAATAACTATTTTCGTCAATCACATTAATAGAATGTATAAAAAAAATAATTATATATAATATAATTGCATGAAATTATATAAGGCGCAAATCTTGTAGATGATTAGAAAAACATCAAATCTTACTAACACTGCCACCAATACCATGCGTCTATATATTCTATTGTGAGTGGAGAGCCTATTCTCCCAACAACTTCTTTGTGGGGGTACATATTATAAAGAAAAATAATATTTACGGTCGTAGTTGTACAAGCGGTGTATAGTTGTTTTGAAAAAAGTAAATTAATATGAGACTCACATAAAAAAAAATTATTTTTATAATTTTTTTATTATTTATTTCGTATAATCGTTTACCTTCCGCTTCTATGTGCCGACTACATGTAACAGTTCGGTATTAAAAATACTTTACATCAAGGCGTTACATTCGAAGCCCACCTACAATTAAATATACAGAGGACAACTTCAAAAGCAAGATCCTATCAATCCCCAAATTAATTTCAGCCGTTTTCTATTTTAAAATTTATGAGAGAGAGAGAGAGAGAGAGATTGTTACCATAATAACACTATCAATTGAAAACCAGCAATGAGAGAAGCGATAGTAGGGAATGAGATGATAATTTTCTGAATAGTAATAAAATAATTTGTAAATAATAGTAAAATATTTAAACGTAAGCATTTATTGAATTTAAAAAAATGAGAAGAGAAAGTTGAATAAAAATATTATATAAAAATATTATTTTGTAATAGAATTTAAATTATTTGAGATTTAAAAAAATTGAATTATTTATTTTATTTTATATAAAAAATTTAAAAATTATAATGATTAATTTGAAAATATTTGTATTTAAGTGATGTTTGTGAATGAAATGAAATGTAAATTATTTTGAAATAACCTCTGATAAGTCAAAATAACAAATATTGTGACATGAGATGACAGAGTGTTTGTAACATAACTCCACCCGTGTTAGAAAGAGATGTTTTTAAACTTTTAACGTTGCTTGATTCATGTATGATTTATATATTCTAACAATTTATAAGATAGATAATATATATTACGATGTGCTAATATAAGTATTATCCATTAATTATTGAATCAAATATTATTTTTAAAATAAAAAGTTTAATGTTAGATGACATAATATAATGTCAGTAAGGAGTGGGACTAAAAAGAAAAAAGAAAAAAAGTAAGTTGTATAAAGAAGAAAGGCCCAATGGCATCCATAAAGGGGAGCATTTTGACTTTGGGAGGGCTTGGTCACCAAACCTATTGAAATACTTTTACTTTAGCTTTGGATTCGAAGAATAAATTCAGCCTAAAATACTTCGATCTCTGGTCTGGAAATTGGCCCAATCGTAATGGTTCCTTTATGTGAGTTTCAACTTTCAACGAGCTAGTCCCACTTTAGGTCCACAACATAGGTCTATCCGGGCCTCCGTTGCCAGGAGCTCCGACTCATATTTCATTGATTTAAAAAGAAAATTTGTAGTCGTAATTTGATTTATATTTTACATGAATAATATTAGTATGCTCTTTTATTTTGTCTCTTTATTTTAATTGCTTATTTATTTAATTATTTTAAAAAAAATCTTATTGGTTAAGGAAGTGATTATTAATGTATTGATAATTTTTTATTTTTTAAAAAATGTTTAAAAAATAAAAAATAAGTTCAATTTACACTAAAGACACGCTAAGTGAGCAAATTGAAGAGGTATATTACCACTACTCATTTTACATAGTAGTCCGCTACGTAGGCAACTTTGCGTATGAAACTGTGCACGAATCTGACGTGGCGTTCTGCCTGCCTGCCTATTTAAAAAAAAAATTGAAAATCAACGAAGAAGAAGAAGAACGAATACTCCGTCGGCCTCTGTTTCTCATAACCAATCCACTGTAGCACCGCATTCAACATATTCATTCGGAAAAGGATGGCACTGCAGCATCCCATTTGCATCCCTCTCTATCTGCATAGTGAAACGAAAACCATTAGTAGTAAAATAAACCATACCTCCTATCTCGAGCATGTAAAATATTCCTGATTAAATAATGCATAAAAAAATTCATAGCCTTGGACACAATGAAGTTTTAGTCCTGCATTCTAAGAATGTCTAGAAGAAAATTTTAACTTTCAAGATAAGTTGTCTAGCTGGTTTAGATTCGGTTATGAGATATGATGATTTTAAATGAAAGATAAAAGTTGAATAAAATATTTTAAAATATTATTTTTTAATATTACTATTGTATTAATTTGAAAAAGTTGAATTATTATTATATTTTGTGTGAGATTTGAAAAAATTGTAATAATTAGATGAGATTAGATGAAACGCTTTCCGCATCCACACAGGATAGTCAAGACTCTACCCATCCCTTCCAAGCAAGCATATCATTAGCCTCAGCCGCAATTATAATGAAGAAAAATTCGGGAAAATCCACCAAATTTATTAACACCAAGTTCACTCATATAATTAAGAATCCAAAACAAGTGCATTTATGATAAAGACTCTAAATTTGCTTGGCTTGGAGATGAAAGCTCCCTTATATATTGTCCTCTATGAAACCCTTTCTTAATATATATAGCAGCCAAGGCTTCCAACCAAAAAGAACAAATTTTGATTGATGCCCATTTGATATATTCATTGTCTCTCTTCCATCCTCTCCACATTTACTCATTGTAACTCTCTGAGAGAAAATCAACTTCAACAAAACTGGGTCAGAATGAGTTATGTAGAACAAGAGGGGGAGGAGATAGAGGAGAGAATGATAGGTTAAGGTTAGGGATCGAGAAGAGTGGGGAGGAAATCGACTACGCCTAAGGAAAGAGAAGTAGATGAAGGGAAATTTTGAAACACACCGTTTTGACAAAATATTTATTACCGCCCGCACTCTCTCTCTATGTTCTCTCTTAAATGAAACAAGCATTTCATTTATGACCTGGAATGCCAGGTTGTAATCGTTCGCAAGATGTACGTGAAATTGTCTATGTATAGAATTTTTCTTTATATAGAAATTAGTCTCACATTGGATACTAAATCGGAGAAGTTCCCTTACTAAATTGGAGAAGTTCCCTTACGGGTATATATATTTTAAAATTGTATATAATATTATTATCATAATCTTTAATTTGAAATAAGTAAAATTAACTAGAAGTTGATATATCTATCATAGGGTTAAATATTCTCCATAAACAATTAACACATATTTATCGAGTTGAAAATATTAAATAGAAATAATATATTTAATTAAATTCAAAATTATTAGTCTTTTAGATTTTCTTATCGTGTTTTTGTCCTCAAACCAAGTCGTTCAACATTGATTTTAAAAATATTAATTGTATTTGAAAAAAATGCGATGAAAAATACATACTGACGTGGCATGATTAAAAAGCGTAAATTTATTTCCTCATAAAGTTAAAAATTGGATTCCTTTGAATTTGACACAAGTCCCTTATGCATGTGTGTACTCTTGGTCCCCCTACCATGTTCTCCTTGTTATTCTCATCTTCAAACTCTCTTCTTCGAAACTATAAAATGAAAATGTTGTTATCCAAAAAGCTGTATCTTCTTCTTACGAAAGACCAAACGCGAGTTCCACCATTTGAGGCTTTCGGTTTTCCTTATTCGAATTTCGAGGCAACAATTGAAGGAAATGTGACTGATTTACAAGAGGTGAAAGATCAAGGATGATGGTTGCAAAATGATACACGGCAAGAGAGAAAATAACCAAGCAAAACTAAAAAGATGTGCACGGGTTGGGGCTAAAACAAGGCATGGTTTAAGAATAACTAAGGGGAAAAACACTAATACAAGACTTGAGAGGGAGAAAAGTGGTTTAATGGATGATTTCATATGGTGAGAAATTTCGGTTTTCAGGGGAAAAACAGGTGCACAAAGGACACATGACCCATAGGAAGGACAAAACAAAGGCACGAATGGGGGAGAAATGATGGTGACAGCAGATGGTGGTTCTCACAGTGGGACGCGCAGCACGGAGGTGAAATGGCAGAGAGAGAGTGGTTAGCAAGGAGGTTCACGGGTAAGGCCTGTAATGGAAATGCACAGGTTTAGCAGAGGAAGAAAAGAGGATCAACGAGAGAAAGAGGAAAGGAACAAAACCAAACAAGAGAGAAAATAACCAAGCAAAACTAAAAAGATGTGCACGGGTTGGGGCTAAAACAAGGCATGGTTTAAGAATAACTAAGGGGAAAAACACTAATACAAGACTTGAGAGGGAGAAAAGTGGTTTAATGGATGATTTCATATGGTGAGAAATTTCAGTTTTCAGGGGAAAAACAGGTGCACAAAGGACACATGACCCATAGGAAGGACAAAACAAAGGCACGAATGGGGGAGAAATGATGGTGACANTGTGAGATAATTCCAATGAGATTCGAGAAAAATCTAGTCATAAAAAACATATAGGTTGAATTATATACAAGTAAATAAAGACGTCCAACCTTTGCGATAGATCAATCGTGAGTCATGATAGAATCATCCCAATCATGACTCATGAGAGGGTGGTTGGAAACAGCAAAACTAACATGCGTGGACCTACCTGCATATGTTGGAATCTATGACATTTTTGTGTTTGGATACGTAAGTTGGCCTTACCTCTTAGCAATAATTCACATTCATTTGCTTAATCCAAAACTACACGAGTTAAAAAAAAGGAAAATTGAACTTCTCTTCTACTTCTCTCCACCAAATTTTAAAGGAACCGATCATCCAAGTGGACCAATTCCATGTAAATAGCCATCTCTCTCTTCCTCCCTCCAGAAATAGAACAGTAATCACATGGCTAATTCCATCTCCGATGACCCCAAGAACCCACTTCTCCCCATTAATGACGAGATCCAAAGGGGGCAAAGTTTCCGTTCCACTCTAACATCCATATTTACGCCCAAAAACTTCTTCGTCATCCTCGGACCCCTTCTGGCCGCCATCATTTGCCTCTGTGTGAAGCTGGATGGCCCCGTGGCCGGCCGCAACATGGTGGCCATTCTTGCCTGGGTCTTTGCTTGGTGGCTCACTGGGGCCGTGCCCATGCCCGTGACTTCCATGTCCCCGCTCTTTCTCCTCCCACTTTTTGGGATTTCCTCTGCCGATGAGGTTGCGCACTCTTACATGGACGACGTGATTGCCCTTGTTTTAGGCAGCTTCATACTTGCTCTTGCTGTCGAGCATTACAACATTCACAGAAGATTGGCCTTGAATGTGAGTTCCTAGCAACCATTGATTCCTTTTTTTGTTTTTGTTTTTTTTCCCTCCCCTTCTTTACCTATTAGCTTTCTCTAACCCACTTGTATTTTTGAATGGTCTCTACTGGATTTCTTCTGAAAATAGCTATCCAATTGTTCCTTTTCTTGGGTCAATTTCTGTTCTATAGTTAACAGGTTTAGAGCGTTCTTATCATTCGTCAACACCATACTAGGAAACGTTATAATAATCGTTGGCTTTTCATAAAATGACTCAAAAAATCATAAGAAAGAGGAAAACAATGCATAATACCAGTATAACACTTTATTTATGTAATCATTCCTCAATTCAGTTTGATTCTTAGAGCTACATATTATTAGTCATACGAGGAGTTTTGGCTTCTATAAAACAAGAAGACGACGAAGCAAAGAAAAGAAACAAATTTATCTCTCTCTAAAATTTGATCACCTCTTGCCTGCTCTGCTCTGCTCTGGAACTTCCATAATTTGTCATTTCCTTTATTCATGAAACATCTACTTTATCGTACAAAGGCTTCTAGTGAATTAGTTTGGCTCACTATTCACGTCTCTGCTCGTGGGGAACAAACAGATAACGGTTATATTTTGTGGAGATCCATTGAATCCTCCACTCCTACTTCTGGGGATATGCGCCACCACAGCCTTCGTAAGCATGTGGATGCACAACGTGGCGGCGGCAGTGATGATGATGCCGGTGGCCACTGGAATCCTACAGCACGTGCCCACGGGCCCTACTCAATCCAACGCTGAGAATAAGTTCTGCAGGGCAGTGATTCTTGGGGTGGTGTACTCTACTCCCCTGGGAGGGATGAGCACCCTTACTGGGACTGGTGTCAACCTCATATTGGCGGGCTTGTGGAAGAGCTTGTTCCCTCACGAACAGCCTATCAGCTTCAGCCAATGGTTCTTTTTTGGATTCCCTTTGGCTTTGTTGATCTTTTTTGCTTTGTGGGGTATACTTTGTTTGTTCTATTGCACAAGGGATTCAGGGCAGGTTCTCTCTGCTTATTTGGACAAAGCCCATTTGAAGAGGGAGCTTGAACTGTTGGGTAAGACTGAAAAGTGAAAACAACCCTCTAGAACTACCGATACTCTACCTTTATATAAACCTGATCAAGTTGTGATCTTTACTCTGATTGGAGCAGGTCCAATGGCTTTTGCCGAGAAGATGGTGCTGACTGTGTTTGGGGTGCGTCGCCAAGCATTGTAATGTATTGAGTAGAATAATAATACGAGGAATGGCTTTTAGATTAATGTAATAGTTTGGTGCAGATGCTGATAGTTTTGTGGATGACAAGAAGCATAACAGAGGACATTCCAGGTTGGGGAGCTCTTTTCAATGGCCGCGCTGGTGATGGAACAGTTAGTGTGAGAATCCCAACTCAATAACTACAATTTCCAAAACATCAACAGCTTTTCGATTGGCTTTCCTTCCCTTAGAACAAACTCTACTCCTCAGAAGATGACTCTTAATTATGCAGGTGATGATGGCAACTTTGTTGTTCATAATTCCAAACAAGAAGCAAAAGGGAGAGAAGCTGATGAACTGGAACAAATGCAAGAAGCTACCCTGGGACCTTATTCTGCTTCTAGGAGCTGGGTTTGCCATAGCAGATGGAGTCCAGTCTAGTGGCCTCGCTGAAATGCTATCAAAAACCCTTGATTTCTTAGAGAAAGCTCCCTACTTAGCCATTGCCCCAGCTGTCTGTCTTGTTAGCAGTATCTTGACAGAGTTAATCACATCCAACAACGCCACTACCACAATGGTAGTCCCTCTTCTTGCCCAAATATCCAAAACTATGCACGTGCACCCACTCCATCTCATGATTCCTGGAGCCATTGGAGCGCAGCTTGCTTTCCTACTTCCCACGGCAACTCCATCAAATGTTGTTGGCTTTGCGACTGGATACATTGAACTAAAGGATATGATCAAGATTGGATTGCCACTTAAGATTGCAGCAATTGCTGCACTGTCCATTCTGATGCCTACGCTTGGTAATTAATCCTCTTCCTTTCATCCGCTAACTCTTTGATCTATTTTAGCTGGTTAAAACGATAAATTGATCTGGGTTTGTGGCTGATTCATGACTTCTTATTTCTATTGCAGGAGTTTATGTTTTTGGGATAAATAAATACGTTTTGTGAAAGACAAATTCCCAAATGTGGTTGCAATTTCCTGCAAATTCTCGGGGGCATGCCCATGGAACCAATTTTTGCTGTCCCCTTGGCAAATGAAGGCTACTTGTATAGTCACTAGGAAAAAATATTATGATTCAATAATAATAATTAAAAAAAAAACGAAAGGTAGGTGGGCATGTTATTATTGAATTTCTTTGGGGTGTGTTGTACATTTATCTCATGCAATATGCAAAATTGGTAAATAGACATGTCCTGGCAGTCGTGTCTATAATTAAAGCCATTTTATTAAAGGATGCTGCTAGCGGTCTCCCAATGGGTGCGGTAAAATACAGTTACTTTTAAAATCTAAAGAAATTAATGCAAAACTTACCTCCAATGGATCTACCTCCGATGGATCTTTTATTTCATCTTTACTTTACATTTTACTACCGTAATTCTTTTAAATGTAGAGGAAACTGTTTAAGGCTGTAAACATATTAAATTAATTTCTCTCTTATCAGTTGCTGATTTTCTCCCTTTCAGGCGCAATGTTTTTCACCCTAGTTGATTTGTATGCCTCCCCACCTTTTGTTGTGAGGATATTTATGGGGTTTTACTTTGTGGGTTGTTGAAGAACTGGGTAATTCATTTTTATTTTGAAGAATTTGTTTGGTGCCTTATTTTGATTTAGCTTACCTTTTATGTGGTTTAAGATTATGTGGAATATGAATGCAAATGATTTTTTGGGTGATGTTTATAGATACTAGGCTTTGTTTCATATTTTGGATCTTTGAAAAAATGTTGGCTGGGGGAGTAGAATGGAAGGAAGGTTGAGGAAGTTATTTTTTGAATCAATTTATATTTTGGTTTAACTTTTAAATTTAGATTAATATGAAATATGACTATAATTATATAACATTGTATATGAGGAGATATTGCATATATTAAAATATATGAGGATATCAAATAGCGAGATAAAATATTTGAAATGAATAAAAAATATTAAAAAGTATAATATTTAAATGATATAAAGAAAAAATAGATAAACTGATGTATGGTGTATTGAAAAAGTTAGTATGTAAAATAAAAAAAAAAAGAGTTTTAGTGGTATATTTTAAAGGATAGGATAGAGAAGTCATTGAAAGTGCTCTTAGCGTTTACTGTGAGGCATACCACTAAAAACTAAAATAAAATGCAAGAGCGATAAAATTGAGGAGACACACTCAGTTTAACATATTTCAAAATTAAATTTAAAAATTAACTTGACTTTATATGATATGTTAAATTTAAAATAAATTTAAAATATCATATAAAATCATGTTAATTTATAAATTTATTTTTATAAAATAAATAAAAAACCACGTACTAATTGAATTGTACAACAAAACACAAAACCAAAACAACACGGTTACGTTTTCAGCTAAATTGGACTGAGAGTCACTTTATAACGCGTTACTTATCAAATATGTAATCCCTTTAAGGGACAAAACTCGCTATCATCTCCGTTAAAAACGTGGTTGGAAATGATTCAATAGCACCAGTCTTTGGCGATTTGAGAGGTCACGGGCGCCATTGTCTGTCTTTTTAAGTTCATAGTTTTGGACCAAATGAATAAATTTTTATTATATTGGAAAAATAATTTTTCCTATTCCTTTCCTCCTATGAAAAAATTATGGATTAAAAATACTAACTTAACATATACGAAAACTTTTAAATATAAAATTATTCTTTTGAATTTGACATTGATGGTGACAACAAATGGTGATTCTCACAGTGGGACGCGCAGCACGGAGGTGAAATGGCAGAGAGAGAGTGGTTAGCAAGGAGGTTCACGGGTAAGGCCTGTAATGGAAATGCACAGGTTCAGCAGAGGAAGAAAAGAGGATCAACGAGAGAAAGAGGAAAGGAACAAAACCAAACAAGAGAGAAAATAACCGAGATTTTGTGCAAATCTTTATAATAATAATAAAAAAAAAAAAAAAGCGAATCCTATAAGAAAAAACTTGCGAGCTTTACAAAAAAGTGGATCAACTTTTTAAATTAATGCATACTTTCGTTTGTTTTTAGAGATGAGATGAGATGAGATAAGTTGAATAAAATATTATTAGAATATATTATTTTTGTATTAAGATTTGAAAAAATTGTATTAGGATTTGAAAAAGTTGAATTATTTATTTTATTTTATATTGAGATTTGAAAAAATTGTAATGATTAAGATAAAATAAGATGGGATGAGAGTTTTATAAAAATGAACAAGATTAATCGCTCTCTTCAATCTTATAAAATTTGAGAGATTTTCTATTACTGTTACAAAAACATACGATATTAAAGCGATAGAATATTATATTACAGTTATTACTTATTTCTAAAATACTAATGTTGACGGATTATATTTACTCTGCAAACAATATCTATTAATTTTTTAGTTAAAAATAATTATTTTTTATTTTTTATTTTTCTATTGGAGAAATCATTGGAATGAGATATGCATTTCGCTCTTCATTTTTACAAGATACTGAAGAGGCCCGTGTTTGGACGCATGTGAATTATTGATGGACCTCTCATTGGTGGTCCTGTTTTTGTTCCGCACGTTTCTCTTACGTACAATTGCCACATGGAATGGAAAACCAGGTTCCAGCAAATATATATATATATATATTGCTTATAAATTTTATGGTAGTGCTACCTCGGTCCAGTTTGACAACTGGGTGTGTTCTTCGCTATAAATTTTATGGTATTTATCATAATTTCCATACAAAACCACGTGAGAATGACATAATTGGTAAATTATTGATGCTTTTGAACTTGGAGTCTTAAGTGGATATGCTTGACATGGCTGCTAATGAACAGTGCGCGTACAGTAACAATATAATTATTGAATTATGAAAAAATGTGAGATAATTCCAATGAGATTCGAGAAAAATCTAGTCATAAAAAACATATAGGTTGAATTATATACAAGTAAATAAAGACGTCCAACCTTTGCGATAGATCAATCGTGAGTCATGATAGAATCATCCCAATCATGACTCATGAGAGGGTGGTTGGAAACAGCAAAACTAACATGCGTGGACCTACCTGCATATGTTGGAATCTATGACATTTTTGTGTTTGGATACGTAAGTTGGCCTTACCTCTTAGCAATAATTCACATTCATTTGCTTAATCCAAAACTACACGAGTTAAAAAAAAGGAAAATTGAACTTCTCTTCTACTTCTCTCCACCAAATTTTAAAGGAACCGATCATCCAAGTGGACCAATTCCATGTAAATAGCCATCTCTCTCTTCCTCCCTCCAGAAATAGAACAGTAATCACATGGCTAATTCCATCTCCGATGACCCCAAGAACCCACTTCTCCCCATTAATGACGAGATCCAAAGGGGGCAAAGTTTCCGTTCCACTCTAACATCCATATTTACGCCCAAAAACTTCTTCCTCATCCTCGGACCCCTTCTGGCCGCCATCATTTGCCTCTGTGTGAAGCTGGATGGCCCCGTGGCCGGCCGCAACATGGTGGCCATTCTTGCCTGGGTCTTTGCTTGGTGGCTCACTGGGGCCGTGCCCATGCCCGTGACTTCCATGTCCCCGCTCTTTCTCCTCCCACTTTTTGGGATTTCCTCTGCCGATGAGGTTGCGCACTCTTACATGGACGACGTGATTGCCCTTGTTTTAGGCAGCTTCATACTTGCTCTTGCTGTCGAGCATTACAACATTCACAGAAGATTGGCCTTGAATGTGAGTTCCTAGCAACCATTGATTCCTTTTTTTGTTTTTGTTTTTTTTCCCTCCCCTTCTTTACCTATTAGCTTTCTCTAACCCACTTGTATTTTTGAATGGTCTCTACTGGATTTCTTCTGAAAATAGCTATCCAATTGTTCCTTTTCTTGGGTCAATTTCTGTTCTATAGTTAACAGGTTTAGAGCGTTCTTATCATTCGTCAACACCATACTAGGAAACGTTATAATAATCGTTGGCTTTTCATAAAATGACTCAAAAAATCATAAGAAAGAGGAAAACAATGCATAATACCAGTATAACACTTTATTTATGTAATCATTCCTCAATTCAGTTTGATTCTTAGAGCTACATATTATTAGTCATACGAGGATTTTGGCTTCTATAAAACAAGAAGACGACGAAGGAAAGAAAAGAAACAAATTTATCTCTCTCTAAAATTTGATCACCTCTTGCCTGCTCTGCTCTGCTCTGGAACTTCCATAATTTGTCATTTCCTTTATTCATGAAACATCTACTTTATCGTACAAAGGCTTCTAGTGAATTAGTTTGGCTCACTATTCACGTCTCTGCTCGTGGGGAACAAACAGATAACGGTTATATTTTGTGGAGATCCATTGAATCCTCCACTCCTACTTCTGGGGATATGCGCCACCACAGCCTTCGTAAGCATGTGGATGCACAACGTGGCGGCGGCAGTGATGATGATGCCGGTGGCCACTGGAATCCTACAGCACGTGCCCACGGGCCCTACTCAATCCAACGCTGAGAATAAGTTCTGCAGGGCAGTGATTCTTGGGGTGGTGTACTCTACTCCCCTGGGAGGGATGAGCACCCTTACTGGGACTGGTGTCAACCTCATATTGGCGGGCTTGTGGAAGAGCTTGTTCCCTCACGAACAGCCTATCAGCTTCAGCCAATGGTTCTTTTTTGGATTCCCTTTGGCTTTGTTGATCTTTTTTGCTTTGTGGGGTATACTTTGTTTGTTCTATTGCACAAGGGATTCAGGGCAGGTTCTCTCTGCTTATTTGGACAAAGCCCATTTGAAGAGGGAGCTTGAACTGTTGGGTAAGACTGAAAAGTGAAAACAACCCTCTAGAACTACCAATACTCTACCATTATATAAACCTGATCAAGTTGTGATCTTTACTCTGATTGGAGCAGGTCCAATGGCTTTTGCCGAGAAGATGGTGCTGACTGTGTTTGGGGTGCGTCGCCAAGCATTGTAATGTATTGAGTAGAATAATAATACGAGGAATGGCTTTTAGATTAATGTAATAGTTTGGTGCAGATGCTGATAGTTTTGTGGATGACAAGAAGCATAACAGAGGACATTCCAGGTTGGGGAGCTCTTTTCAATGGCCGCGCTGGTGATGGAACAGTTAGTGTGAGAATCCCAACTCAATAACTACAATTTCCAAAACATCAACAGCTTTTCGATTGGCTTTCCTTCCCTTAGAACAAACTCTACTCCTCAGAAGATGACTCTTAATTATGCAGGTGATGATGGCAACTTTGTTGTTCATAATTCCAAACAAGAAGCAAAAGGGAGAGAAGCTGATGAACTGGAACAAATGCAAGAAGCTACCCTGGGACCTTATTCTGCTTCTAGGAGCTGGGTTTGCCATAGCAGATGGAGTCCAGTCTAGTGGCCTCGCTGAAATGCTATCAAAAACCCTTGATTTCTTAGAGAAAGCTCCCTACTTAGCCATTGCCCCAGCTGTCTGTCTTGTTAGCAGTATCTTGACAGAGTTAATCACATCCAACAACGCCACTACCACAATGGTAGTCCCTCTTCTTGCCCAAATATCCAAAACTATGCACGTGCACCCACTCCATCTCATGATTCCTGGAGCCATTGGAGCGCAGCTTGCTTTCCTACTTCCCACGGCAACTCCATCAAATGTTGTTGGCTTTGCGACTGGATACATTGAACTAAAGGATATGATCAAGATTGGATTGCCACTTAAGATTGCAGCAATTGCTGCACTGTCCATTCTGATGCCTACGCTTGGTAATTAATCCTCTTCCTTTCATCCGCTAACTCTTTGATCTATTTTAGCTGGTTAAAACGATAAATTGATCTGGGTTTGTGGCTGATTCATGACTTCTTATTTCTATTGCAGGAGTTTATGTTTTTGGGATAAATAAATACGTTTTGTGAAAGACAAATTCCCAAATGTGGTTGCAATTTCCTGCAAATTCTCGGGGGCATGCCCATGGAACCAATTTTTGCTGTCCCCTTGGCAAATGAAGGCTACTTGTATAGTCACTAGGAAAAAATATTATGATTCAATAATAATAATTAAAAAAAAAACGAAAGGTAGGTGGGCATGTTATTATTGAATTTCTTTGGGGTGTGTTGTACATTTATCTCATGCAATATGCAAAATTGGTAAATAGACATGTCCTGGCAGTCGTGTCTATAATTAAAGCCATTTTATTAAAGGATGCTGCTAGCGGTCTCCCAATGGGTGCGGTAAAATACAGTTACTTTTAAAATCTAAAGAAATTAATGCAAAACTTACCTCCAATGGATCTACCTCCGATGGATCTTTTATTTCATCTTTACTTTACATTTTACTACCGTAATTCTTTTAAATGTAGAGGAAACTGTTTAAGGCTGTAAACATATTAAATTAATTTCTCTCTTATCAGTTGCTGATTTTCTCCCTTTCAGGCGCAATGTTTTTCACCCTAGTTGATTTGTATGCCTCCCCACCTTTTGTTGTGAGGATATTTATGGGGTTTTACTTTGTGGGTTGTTGAAAAACTGGGTAATTCATTTTTATTTTGAAGGAATTTGTTTGGTGCCTTATTTTGATTTAGCTTACCTTTTATGTGGTTTAAGATTAATGTGGAATATGAATGCAAATGATTTTTTAGGTGATGTTTATAGATACTAGGCTTTGTTTCATATTTTGGATCTTTGAAAAAATGTTGGCTGGGGGATAGAATGGAGAGTGAAGGTTGAGGACGTTATTTTTTGAATCAATTTATATTTTGGTTTAACTTTTAAATTTAGATTAATATGAAATATGATATAATTATATAACATTGTATATGAGGAGATATTGCATATATTAAAATATATGAGGATATCAAATAGCG
The DNA here is from genome assembly GCA_011037825.1 of Carya cathayensis. Taxonomy (NCBI): domain Eukaryota; kingdom Viridiplantae; phylum Streptophyta; class Magnoliopsida; order Fagales; family Juglandaceae; genus Carya; species Carya cathayensis. The sequence continues at coordinate 633,366 of QGSO01000303.1, forward strand.
AGATAAAATATTTGAAATGAATAAAAAATATTAAAAAGTATAATATTTAAATGATATAAAGAAAAAATAGATAAACTGATGTATGGTGTATTGTAAAAGTCATATGTAAAATAGTAAAAATGAGTTTTCGTGATATATTTTGAAAGATAGGATAGAGAAGCCATTGGAAGTGCTCTTAGTGTTTACTGCGAGGCATACCACTAAAAACTAAAATAAAATACAAAAGCAATAAAATTGAGAAAACACTCAGTTTAACATATTTCAAAATTAAATTTAAAAATTAACTTGACTTTATATGATATGTTAAATTTAAAATAAATTTAAAATATCATATAAAATCATGTTAATTTATAAATTTATTTTTATAAAATAAATAAAAAACCACGTACTAATTGAATTGTACAACAAAACACAAAACCAAAACAACACGGTTACGTTTTCAGCTAAATTGGACTGAGAGTCACTTTATAACGCGTTACTTATCAAATATGTAATCCCTTTAAGGGACAAAACTCGCTATCATCTCCGTTAAAAACGTGGTTGGAAATGATTCAATAGCACCAGTCTTTGGCGATTTGAGAGGTCACGGGCGCCATTGTCTGTCTTTTTAAGTTCATAGTTTTGGACCAAATGAATAAATTTTTATTATATTGGAAAAATAATTTTTCCTATTCCTTTCCTCCTATGAAAAAATTATGGATTAAAAATACTAACTTAACATATACGAAAACTTTTAAATATAAAATTATTCTTTTGAATTTGACATTATTTATATGTTTTCACACAGCTTTTTATAGAGATTCGTTGCTCTACGATATTAAATTAGTTGTAGGAAATAATAAACTTATTATTATCTTCTTCTTCGATTTATAGTCACGGTAAAATTTATAAATGCTTGTGATTTTAAACCTTATCTCATTGCTCAATCTGTCCTGTGAAATTATTATTTATCTTAAAAGTTTAAGTTAATTATATTTAAAGAATTACCAAATTTAGGGGTGAGGATTTAGATTTTGGTTTTGGTTTTTAAAACCCAATTTAGATTATATTTAAAATAAATTTAGATTATATTTAAAATATGGATTTAGATTTGTACAAAATCTAAACAAGCTTTGAATTTCTTTTCAAATTCTAGATTTAAAATTTAAATACAAATCCAAATTTAGATTCTACCATCCAAACACAATCCTTTTATACATCCACAATTATTTTATATTTATATATAATTTAAAAATTAATGTCAATTGTGGCACGGACATGTTATATTATTATTTTAACTTTTTGCTTGATTGGGTGGATTACAGCTAACAACACATAGTTCCTACGAAGTCTATGACATCCGTCTCATGGATTGTCTGTAATTCGAGTGTCCGAAATGAATTACAGGGACAATTCTAAGACTGGACCCCACGTTGCCCCAATTTCCAAACCCGGCCCCCATTAGCCACATCTCAAGTTCATCGACGGCTGATGCGTGTAGACCACTCTCTATCTTTATCAAAATCAAACGGCTGTAGATCCGCCAAAGACCCCACCGCATCCAAAACACACGGCGCTCTCCACGTCTCCTCCACGCAACACATGTCGGTGTATTCATGGTTAAGCGCTACTGCTCCCAAAACCGTAATTCCCCCAAAACTCCAAGCCCAAAACCTTATCCCTGCATGACCAAAACTCCCCACCATACAGATAGCCGTTATCCTCGTCCCCTATATATACCCACCAAGCAACCTTTCACCCCTCACGACTTGCCCTTCACAACCCGTTACAGAAAATTCGACGGTTACAATGAAAGCCCGGTTCTTTTACCTTGTTACCTTTCTCTTCCTCCCCATCTTCTCCACCGCGGCGGGCCCCAGAGGGCTGCTTGTTGGCGGGTGGCAGCCGATTAAGAACGTCAAAGATCCGCACGTGAAGGAGATCGGGGAGTTCGCCGTGTCCGAGTACAACAAGACGTCCAGTGCAAGCCTGAAGTTCCAGAATGTGGTCAAGGGCGAGACCCAGGTCGTTTCCGGCACGAACTACCGTCTTGTCGTGGTGGCAAAGGATGGGGGCGTGACCAAGAACTATCAGGCTATTGTGTGGGAGAAACCCTGGGAGAATTTTAAAAAGCTCACCTCTTTCACACCTGTGAAAGCTTGAAGGACCGATATTATGTGCTATCGAGTACTTTGTGAAGTTGGGTGGTGGGTGGTTTTAGCTGTGTGTTAATGTAACATCGATCGATCTTTGGTTGCTTGATTACCGATTGGATATGGAGAATAAATCTTATATATGAAGTAGAGTTTTTGTTGGTATATAGATTTGTTATCTTTGATTTTCAGTTATTGTTTTTATTTATTTATATATCAATATCGAATTTGGTGTTTTTTTTTTTTCGATGGGCAGGAGTTCCTCAAATTCAATCCCTTCGATGAGAAAGAGGGAGAAGGGTTGAATCTCCGTTGCATAAATGCCTCTATGTTTTATACCTTGCTAAAGCCGCATAACATGATGTTTATAAAGATCAGGTCCTAATGTTTAGAGGATTTCTTAATGATATCGGGGCTTAACTTTTACATCCCTTTAACGGTGTATAAATACTGTAGCTCCAGGCAACGCTGGTCATTCACATCAAACGCTTGCTTTCATACCAAAATCAATGTGAGTGAAGAGTTGGAACGAATACTTTACTTTATTTCCATTTGCTTCTTCCTTCCTCTTTCGGCAAGCAAAGGCACTACATTACGAGTGGAAGATGATTTGTAACATCAATGACCGGTCCACACGCGAAGAAGCTTGGAGAATTAAGCGTTCGCTGGCCGACCCCAGTACAATAGGGAGTCAAAGCTGACCTGAGGTTGAGAGAGAGAGAGTGGTCAAGGGTGAGACCCACAAACTTCTGTCTCGAAGGAATTTTAGAGTTTAATGTCCTGACAATTAAAAAAAATGAATGTTTATTATGACCGATATATTCACTCTAAGCACTAAAATTAAACGGGTGCAAATCCATTAAGCACTAAAATATTATATTTTAATATTATTATTTTTTTTAAATTTAAAAATTTTAAGAAAAAGTTGAATAGTTTATTATATTTTATATAAAAAAATGTAACGATGAGATAAAAATTTTATGTTTAAGATAAAAATTTTATGTGGCCAAACAATACCTTAGAGAGTAATGCTCTTGACATGAGAGTCGAGACTAGCTAGTTGCTACTGACCATTTTCGTGCCCTGTATATATCCTCTGTTTTTCACCCCTTGATTTTCTTTCTATGGTTAAGCATTTCCCTTTCCCTTCACTAACACGCTTGAAAGAGCATGTTATTATTAAGCGAATTCTAGATGGTTTCTGGTAAAACGCACCTCCCCCCGTGCACAGGTGTTAAACCATTTTCTCATGAAACAGAGAGCGTTTCCATCCCTTGACTCCTGCAATGCATTCTCACCCTGAGACACAATTTTTCAACTTTCCTTAAGGGCTTGTTCCTTGGACGTTTCTTGGACGTAATGGGCCACAAAGGTTTGAGCTCAAGAAGGCGGCCATTTCAGTAATAGCTTATTAGCTCACGAACCCACATGCATGCTATACTCAAGACTCCAAGAATCCGTGTGATGAGTTATCTAACTATAAACCAGTTGGATCTAGCGACAATATATCATATATGGAGGCACCTGCAAAAGAATAAAGGTACACAAACGTTTGAAAACCTCATAATTTCATGCATACTAAATTATGAACTGAAAAGGGGAGATTTTCATATGAACTCTGTGCAAGAGTACCTGTAAATATGGTGGCAAAAACAAATTGATAAAGCTACTCTTAGACATGCAAGATACCGTGTGCATTCTCCGCAAGATCATTTGTAATGACTTTGCACTTGAAAAGAGAGAGAGAAATAGAAAGAGAGTTAGAGCATACACGGAAGATCAGAAGTAAGACTGTTCTTCCGGGTTTCGGACCGGATATCCAGATATATCCAGCCCAGATTCCGGCTCGGATATACACGGGTTATAACATGAGCTGAAATCCAAATGTATCCGGATTTTTTACAATCCGGAATCCAGGTTCCGGGCTGTACCCGATTTTTTTTTTTTTCCTTAACGAAGTCTTTATTTTTTTAAAAAAATTAATTGTAATTTAAAAGCTTATATACTGTAAGTCTTAAAAGCAAAAATCTAGAAGCCTATATTCTATTGTAATTTAAAAACATATTTTTTTTATATATAAAACTATTTATCTTTCAACTAAATGCAACTAAAAAAAAAAAGAATATTACATTACAAAACACAAAATTACAAGTCATTGTCATAATTGATGATCATCAGTTTAGGAAGAGCTTCTGGACTACTTGGTACCAGATCTCCTTCACTGCTCCCCTTGCACGTCGAGCTTCTATTACATGCCACGGCATCCCCTTGCATATTAATATATATAAAGCAAAACACATGGAAATCAGTTAAATAAATATGGCGGATGTGTGATTATTTTGAGTGTTAGAACTCCACTATGGTAACAGCTAAAAGAAACATCAAAACAATCACTAAATCACATGCAGCAAGGTAAAGATTTTTTTTATAGGTTATGCAGCTGGGTGAAGATGACGGTCAATAGAACCATCAAATTATCTTACTTCTTAATTGGTAAATATCATCTTATAAATAATCATAAATAAGGTATACAGGCTGCATACGAAATTATTATATTGATGGAAACTCTTGCTCTTAAAACTCTGCGTATTTCATTCCCTCGTATAGTCTACATGAGATAAACACTTATTATAACTCCAGAGCAAATAAGAACAAAAGCAACAAATGATCTACATTATAACCATTTAATAACCTATGGAAAGATTCCTTCATTTTGATGTTTCATATTATTAGTGATAATTTTCTTTGGTGCAAAGATTTCAGAAACCAGAACAAAGTGAATTCATAAGAGGTGGGGGAAACAACAAGACAGAACTTTGATAGTATAATATTCAGAGGGAAATAATAGAGAGAAGGCATACAGGATAAGTCTTGGCAAAGAATAGCAAATTCTCAAGGGATATAAAACCGCAACCCCTAAGGAAAGCACGACAAATGAGCCAAAATACTAATAAAATTTCTAATATTTCCTATTTTTCATTTGTTTACTATTTATATAAAACTAAACAGATCCACTATATAGGCACCAAGGCACTAGCAAAATTTTCATTTTGTTTCAAGTATTTTCTAGCTCTCTTATGGTACTAGTTTGGCAACATTACATCCAGGATCTAGACGTCAAGATGCTTATTACATCTCTAGCAAACCCACATGGGTTTTAAAGCCACTACCAGTAGTGATCATGGAAGATGAAAATTACAACTTTTCTTTAAATACAAGAGGAACCATAAGTTTCATTCAAACATCCCAATGGCTGCAAGTAATTAAAGTGAAACTTCTCAGTCCTAGTTTAAAACATGGTAGGGTTGACCCATTTTCATGTACTGACTAACTATTCATGCTACTGAAGATACCTAATATCTAAATCTTCATATGCTGATTACATGGAATGTTTAATTAAAACACTTCATTCCTTCTTTCACGACTTTCAAGCCACTTCAACCAAATAGACTTCAAATTGTTATCAAGGTGCAGATAAATCTAACAAGGCAAGAAAAACCTCATTTGACAAGTTCCAAGCACAAAAAAACAACCCAGTTCACCAGATCTACACAAAATAGAACAAAACTAGCACACTTATAAAAACCACGTCTGATAGGTTTCAAATCAAAACAAAACAAGCAAACCCATAAAAATTTATACCCACATCAGATTTGTTTAAAGGCATTGATTATTGAACAAAACAGACCCAAAAAAAACCCCCACATTTAAAAACAAAGAGAACAGATCTAGCAAAAAACTAGTAAATCAGACTAGTTTTTTATTTGTTAGATCTAATAATTAACAACGTTAAAAAAAGCCCATTCTTAAATCACGATATACTACATGAACAGATATGAGAAGCCTGAGAGAAAAATTGAGTTCTTCATATTTGTTAGCTTTCCTTCCTCAATAAGTTCTTGGAAAGCCCTCAGTTGCTACACAAACGACACACTTGACCTCCATTTTGTAGGATCGTACGAAAACTCACCAAACAATGCCATCCATGCATATATACTTGTTCTTTCCCACAAATTATTTTCAACAGATAAATACCCACAACTTCAAATTTTCATTAAATATTGCTAAGAAATTAGGCACTGCATGCATATCCCATTCTTCAACAAACCCATTCTAATTTCTTCAGATCTAACCCATTCTTCCAAATAATAATAACCCATTACACATGGCTCTAGCATTTTGCAGTGAACAGAATACTCCTCAAACATTCAAATAAATCTACGTTAAAATACTCCTCAAACATTCAAACATTCTCATAAAAAAAAAACCCAAAATCAACAAATAGAGAACACAACAGAGGGAAGAAAGAAAATATATCCAAACAGAAATACGTTATAATCCCTTGGATTCGAAAAGCATTTCCACCATTCGGTGAACCGCGCGATCAAAAGGAGATGAACGAGAGCCGCGAGATCAAATTCATTTTCCGGAAAAAACAAAAGCGCTAGTGCTTGAAGGGATTAGAGAGAGAGAGAGAGAGAGAGAGAGAGAGAGAGAGAGAGAGAGAGAGAGAGAGAGNTATCTTTCAACTAAATGCAACTAAAAAAAAAAAAGAATATTACATTACAAAACACAAAATTACAAGTCATTGTCATAATTGATGATCATCAGTTTAGGAAGAGCTTCTGGACTACTTGGTACCAGATCTCCTTCACTACTCCCCTTGCACGTCGAGCTTCTATTACATGCCACGGCATCCCCTTGCACATTAATATATATAAAGCAAAACACATGGAAATTAGTTAAATAAATATGGCGGGCGTGTGATTATTTTGAGTGTTAGAAATCCACTATGGTAACAGCTAAAAGAAACATCAAAACAATCACTAAACCACATGCAGCAGGGTAAAGATTTTTTTTATAGGTTATGCAGCTGGGTGAAGATGACGGTCAATAGAACCAGCAAATTATCTTACTTCTTAATTGGTAAATATCATCTTATAAATAATCATAAATAAGGTATACAGGCTGCATACGAAAGTATTATATTGATGGAAACTCTTGCCCTTAAAACTCTGCGTATTTCATTCCCTTGTATAGTCTACATGAGATAAACACTTATTATAACTCTAGAGCAAGTAAGAACTGAAGCAACAAATGATCTACATTATAACCATTTAATAACCTATGGAAAGATTCCTTCATTTTGATGTTTAATATTATTAGTGATAATTTTCTTTGGTGCAAAGATTTCAGAAACCAAAACAAAGTGAATTCATAAGAGGTGGGGGAAACAACAAGACAGAACTTTGATAGTATAATATTCAGAGGGAAATAATAGAGAGAAGGCATATAGGATAAGTCTTGGCAAAGAATAGCAAATTCTCAAGGGATATAAAACCGCAACCCCTAAACAGATCCACTATATAGGCACCAAGGCACTAGCAAAATTTTCATTTTGTTTCAAGTATTTTCCAGCTCTCTTATGGTACTTGTTTAGCAACATTACATCCAGGATCTAGACATCAAGATGCTTATTACATCTCTAGCAAACCCACATGGGTTTAAAGTCACTACCAGTAGTGATCATGGAAGATGAAAATCACAGCTTTTCTTTAAATACAAGAGGAACCATAAATTTCATTCAAACATCCTAATGGCTGCAAGTAATTAAAGTGAAACTTCTCAGTCCTAGTTTAAAACATGGTAGGGTTGACCCATTTTCATGTACTGACTAACTATTCATGCTACTGAAGATACCTAATATCTATATCTTCATATGCTGATTACATGGAATGATTAATTAAAACACTTCATTCCTTCTTTCACGACTTTCAAGCCACTTCAACCAAATAGACTTCATATTGTTATCAAGGTGCAGATAAATCTTACAAGGCAAGAAAAACCTCATTTGACAAGTTCCAAGCACAAAAAAAAGACCCAGTTCACCAGATCTACACAAAATAGAACAAAACTAGCACACTTATAAAAACCACATCTGATAGGTTCCAAACCAAAACAAAACAAGCAAGCCCATAAAAATTTATACCCACATCAGATTTGTTTAAAGGCATTGATCATTGAACAAAACAGACCCAAAAAAAACCCCCACATTTAAAAACAAAGAGAACAGATCTAGCAAAAAACTAGTAGATCAGACTAGTTCTTTATTTGTTAGATCTAATAATTAACAACGTTAAAAAAAGCTCATTCTTAAATCACGATATACTACATGAACAGATATGAGAAGCCTGAGAGAAAAATTGAGTTCTTAGTATTTGTTAGCTTTCCTTCCTCAATAAGTTCTTGGAAAGCCCTCAGTTGCTACACAAACGACACGCTTGACCTCCATTTTGCAGGATTGTACGAAAACTCACCAAACAATGCCATCCATGCATATATACTTGTTCTTCCCCACAAATTATTTTCAACAGATAAATACCCACAACTTCAAATTTCCATTAAATATTGCTAAGAAATTAGGCACTGCATGCATATCCCATTCTTCAACAAACTCATTCTAATTTCTTCAGATCTAACCCATTCTTCCAAATAATAATAACCCATTACCCATGGCTCTAGCATTTTACAGCTAACAAAATACTCCTCAAACATTCAAACAAATCTACGTTAAAATACTCCTCAAACATTCTCATAAAAAAAAACCCAAAATCAACAAATAGAGAACACAACAGAGGGAAGAAAGAAAATATACCCAAACGGAAATACGTTACAATCCCTTGGATCCGAAAGCACTTCCACCATTCGATGAACCGCGCGATCAAAAGGAGATGAACGAGAGCCGCGCGATCAAATTCAGTTTCCGGAAAAAACAAAAGCACTAGCGCTTGAAGGGATGAGAGAGAGAGAGAGAGAGAGAGAGAGAGAGAGAGAGAGAGAGAGAGAGAGAGAGAGAGAGAGAGAGAGAGAGATCTGAACTGGGGGGGCGGCGCTAAGTACTGAGTAGGGTTTTTTTTTTTAATTTATAAAACCCGGGTACCGGATTAATCCAATTTTTCAAATCCGGATGCCGGCCCGGATTTGACCGGGCCGAAAACCGGAACCAGAAGTCGGTATAATTGAACAGCCCTAATCAGAAGGGAAAAATCAATAATGAAATTTAGGACAAATGTAACTCATTTCTGTATTGGGAGCAAGAAAAAATAACGAAAGAAAAAATGATAATGAACAAATGATGCATGTGGTCTATAGAAAAGGCTATCAATCTTGTCCACAAAAAAACTTGTTGCGGGAGTGGTATTACGATCTCAGTCTCACCAAAAAGGAGCGTTGTAGTTGAAATGCACATTTTGAAGATGAAGAGTGATGGCATAAAGCAAAGATGGATGCAAAGTTGTGGGTATGAAGGTAAGGCATTAAATGATTGATGAGGGGCATGTGAATGTGAAGGTGGAAAGGCATACGTCCTGGTTGGATCTTGGCCAAGTTGGGTTGCAGTTGCAAACACCTGTTTTATCCTCTTGTATTATCCAGAAAATAAGTAGAGACACTTTGGAAAATATATACATACATATATATCTTCTTCTTCTTTTTGGGTTAAGGTGTGATTTTAATTTTAATTTTTTTAAAAAATAAGTTAAATAATGCACACAATATACATTAAAATATATAAGTAAATTCATTATCTTTTTAGAAGATAAGACAGATAATTGATTAGAGTGTTTGGTGAAACTGAAAATGATAAATCAAGCATTAAAATAACAGGAAAATATATATTATATACAAACGAGTAATGCTACTCATCATTTCAATTCTCATCATTTTTTTATTATATGATGTGACAATAGATAGAAGATATGAGACTATTTATTATATTTTATTTTTGAATCTATCATCTAATGCTATATAATGAGATGATGAAAGGATGAAGAGAATTGAAATGATAATAGATTTTTTTTATACAAACATATATAGATACATATATATTCTTGATCATGATCATGTCTATGGTGAAAAATGTGTGCTTCTCATCCACTTATGCTATTGTATTGGCCACTGCTTTGTCATTTGTGGCCACCTCCTCTATCAATCTGTACTTTCTTTCCACCTCACAGGTTTTTTTAAAGATATTAATATTTTATATAAATAATCAACTTAATTAGAATAATAATCCCAGTATTTAGTTAAAAGCAACAGAAAATCGTTTTGGCATAGAAACCGAATAAGTTCACAATTAATAATAATAATAATTAAAAAAAAAAAGAAGTAAAAATCCCTTATATCTCTGTTACCGCCATCTACGTCTGGGAAGCCAAAGTTGGGCACCAGCGAGAGATCAGAAACCCTAGGAGAGAGACGGAGATAGAGAGAGATACACAGAAAGGGAAATTGTGTGCCGAGTTCATCATTGGCTGCTTGAAAGAGGATAGTTTAGCAGCGGAAGCGGAAGCGGAAGCACCTGCTTCCTTTAGAGGAGACGAAGATGAAGGGCCTCTTCAAGTCTAAGCCTCGTACCCCTGCGGACGTTGTCCGCCAGACCCGAGATCTGCTTCTCTACGCCCAACGAGGCAGTACCTCTGATTCCCGTGAGAGTAAGCGCGAGGAGAAGGTTTGTTTGCCGATTCACTCTCTTTTTCTCTTCCCCTCCGTTCGTATCTTTGGCTGCAGAATGAGTCCGAATGGATCCAGCTCGGATTTTTGGATCCGGATAGTGCTGCATTTTGAGGATCTTTTATTCTTTTTTTTTTTTTTTCTGGTTAAAGATTTTTTTAGTAAAAACAAAAGACTGGGATTTGTTTTTCTCATAGAACAATTTTTTTTTTCCTCAATCAAGGTAATAGTGCTATCTGATTCGGCTGTTGTGGTGTCCCTTGATTTCTGGTTCTTGATGGAGTATATAAAATTCAATCACTGAATTTCGTTCAATTCTTGCACACTTTATCAGTAAAATTCAATTTAAGACTTCCAATTCTATGTTATTTATTTGCATCTGATAAATTCATTTATGATATTATTACCCATACAACTACTCTATGATATTCATTTAATATTATTATTGTTTTGGGATTTGAAAAAGTTGAATTGTTTATTATATTTTGCGTGGAATTTGAAAAAGTTGTAATGGGGAGATGAAACTTTTGTATTTCATCCTACTTGTCAAACCTGCCCTTATTTAATGCACTCCAATTTGCTATTTACCTTGCTTCTTAACTTTGAAATTCCCGGCAGCTGTTGGAGTTATGTAAAAATATCAGGGAGCTGAAGTCAATTCTTTATGGAAATAGTGAATCCGAGCCAGTTGCAGAAGCTTGTGCACAATTGACCCAGGAGTTTTTCAAAGAGAACACACTACGGCTTCTGATTTTGTGTCTTCCGAAGTTGAACTTGGAGGTAAGCATGAATTAGTTCTTGGAGTGAAAGCTGTATTTAGAAAATCAACTACAGTTGGCACGTTTAGTTTGTGAGTTATACTGCAGTTTCATGTGCTCCTATTGGACGAGTTGCCATTCGTTCAACCATTTGTAAGCTTTTCTTGAATTTCTGAAGAACTGCATGAACTTTCCAATGTAATGAGTGAAGACTTATTATTATGCTAGTTCCCTTGTAACCTATTATTTACAGTATAGTTATAATTTACATAATCAATGAGTTTAACTTCTGTTGGCTTCCTGATGTCTAGATTTCTGGAAGTTTGTTAATTAAACTATTGAGAGGTTCCCTCATACTACTAAGAAAGTCTTTTAATGGCATTAGCAGGAAAGTTAGTGGAACACCCAACAATATATTTTTATTGACCAACACCTACTATTTGACATCTTGTGCTTGTGTCAACTAATTGTAGCTTGGTATTAATTTTGACATGGAGGGTGGTGGACCTTTTTGCTTGCTGAGTGGTTTAAGGGGTAATGTGCAAATAGCCTCTGTTTGGAATATGATCCCTTTATGCCTTGTGTTGTGTATTTGGGTTGTGAGGAGTGGTCGATGCTTTGAAGATAAGGAATGCTCGGTGGATGAACTTAGTGTTTTTTCTTTAATTTTGTATTTCAGTGGGCTTCGACTATTGTATTTAATGGAACTAGTGTCCATGATTTTCTTGTTTCTTTTTCTAGTCCGACATTAATAGGTTCAGTTTTTGTATACTTCCCGTGTACTTGGCTTTGCCTTGTTACTTGAATTTTTATTCATAAAAAAAAAATGGCATCGATCTATCACTAAACTAGCACACTTCGGTGTTGCTCTTGTATATGTCCCATATACTTGGGCTCTTGCCTACTCTTTTGATCAATAAAAATTTTTACCAATAAAAAAAATAATTTTGACATGGATCATCGATTGCAGGCTCGAAAAGATGCCACTCAAGTTGTTGCAAATTTGCAAAGGCAACAAGTTCATTCAAGACTAATTGCATCTGATTACTTGGAAGCAAACATAGATCTAATGGATGTTTTGGCAGAAGGGTAAGCAATTATCAGTATAAGCTATCCAATTGGCTGATGTTAATCCTTGTCCTAATGGTAGAATGTTATCCCTTTTAGTTATGAAGACACGGACATGGCATTGCACTATGGTGCAATGCTAAGGGAGTGCATTCGTCACCAGATTGTTGCAAGGTGAGCAAATAGCATGGATTTTACCTTTCTGATCTACTGTATCTATAAATTCTCAAGCAATTGTGGTGTTAGTAATTTTTTTTTTATTAGGTAAAAGAAAATCTTTTTGATATGATTGAACTGTGGTGTATGTAGTTCTGCCAGTAGATATCGTTATTGGACCAAGTTCTTCAGCATTTCTACCTGTGTTACTAAATAATTAATATGTTATCTTCCCAGTTAGAACTATCTATTCTTTATTTCAGATCATTTCGAGTTGGTTCTTGATGATGTTTGCTTGGTGTAGGCTTATGAATTAAAAAGCGTTTCTGGTTTAATTGCAGATATGTTTTGGAATCTAAGCACATGAAGAAGTTTTTTGATTATATTCAACTTCCAAATTTTGACATTGCTGCAGATGCTGCTGCAACATTTAAGGTTGAGTCTACCTGACAGTTCTACCCATGAATCATAATCTTTGCTCCTCTGTTGATTCAAATTTAAGTTTTTCTTATTAAGAAAACGACCTTTCTGCTAGTACTCTGGCAAGCTTACTATATGAGAAGTTAGGACTGCAAGATTTTGCAGCCCTTTGTTAAGTTGGGTTCTCAATCTTGCTTCCCATTCTGCCAAAGCATTCATATTGAATGCTTGAGCTTTTTTCCAATTAGATATCATTGTTCTTTCTTGTAAGTGCATCTCCTACTTATCAAAATAATAGTGCGTCTCCTAGCCCATAATTATCTAATATCATAATTGAGAGAAGCTCTATTATTGCATAATTCTGCATAGAATTGTTTTGCTTGTTATTATATATAAATAGTTTATTTTAGTATTTTATTTGAAGCTTCTCTTGGCAGTATTTGGGGCCCTTTTCTCTGTAATTTTGTTTAGTTCACACACCTAAAATGCCACAATTGCACTAGGGTCATTCTGATGTGATTGTACATTTTTTATTGCAGGAACTCCTGACGAGGCATAAATCGACTGTTGCTGAGTTTCTTTCAAAGAATTATGGCTGGGTAATTTTCTTTCACTTTGATTATGTTGTTACACACAAACTCCCTAATTTGTTTTTGACGATCTCATGCTTGATGAAGTCTTCGATTGATGTTTGCTTTACATTTGAGTATGGCTGTCATGGTAATTGAATTTCTGCAGAGCATATTTTTGTTTCCAAACATCCTGTTATTTTTTTTTTACTTAAAAAAATTTTCTTCCTATTCTTGTTGCTATTCTTTTCATTATTGCCAAAAAGTTGGAAACTCCTATAAATGTGGTGCTCATAAAATTACCACTTGTTTAGAATGGGTGAATTTAACAGTTCGATCAAATATTCTGATACCTCTCTGATGTGTGGACCTAGACCCCCAAAGGCAAAGTTAATGGGAAACATTATATGGAGGCTGAGTTTGATATTAGGATCATTTGTTACCATGATAATAAGTGCTTGTCTTGTGAAAGCTTAAGCTAATGAGAAAGGATGAAGTGAATCACCCATTCAAATGTGTTTATAGGAGCAAAGCTTGCCCCAAGGTTCTGATTGATCATGATTTGCTGTTTTCAGTTCTTTGCAGAGTATAACTCAAAGCTACTGGAATCTGCTAATTACATCACCAGACGACAAGCGATCAAGGTATGACCAGTGGTTGACATTTGGCCCAAATATTTAAATGCAAAGAACGGAAAAAATAAATTAAACTAAGAAAGATGTAAAGTTGGAGCCTTGGACGTATATCTATCATTATGGCTATCCTGTTCACTGGTTGCTTTCGTTTGTCATTTGATCCTGGAAATACCACATACAAGTTAACCAACATTAGGCCAATACTAATAAAAAAGATCTCTATCCCCCCCCCTCCCCCTCTCCTCTCCTCTCCCCACACTTGCAGGCGATCCAGTAGTATATCTCCCAACAGCTGTAAAAAATAATAAATCAATAATAAATCAATAAATAAATCCCTTTTCAGAAAATAGCATAAAGTCATGAGTTCCCAACAGCAATGACCAACTCGCAAAGCAAGCCTTTGCAGAGATACCGACGGACACTGCAAGTGTGGGGAGAGGAGAGGAGAGGGGGAGGGGGGGGGATAGAGATCTTTTTTATTAGTATTGGCCTAATGTTGGTTAACTTGTATGTGGTATTTCCAGGATCAAATGACAAACGAAAGCAACCAGTGAACAGGATAGCCATAATGATAGATATACGTCCAAGGCTCCAACTTTACATCTTTCTTAGTTTAATTTATTTTTTCCGTTCTTTGCATTTAAATATTTGGGCCAAATGTCAACCACTGGTCATACCTTGATCGCTTGTCGTCTGGTGATGTAATTAGCAGATTCCAGTAGCTTTGAGTTATACTCTGCAAAGAACTGAAAACAGCAAATCATGATCAATCAGAACCTTGGGGCAAGCTTTGCTCCTATAAACACATTTGAATGGGTGATTCACTTCATCCTTTCTCATTAGCTTAAGCTTTCACAAGACAAGCACTTATTATCATGGTAACAAATGATCCTAATATCAAACTCAGCCTCCATATAATGTTTCCCATTAACTTTGCCTTTGGGGGTCTAGGTCCACACATCAGAGAGGTATCAGAATATTTGATCGAACTGTTAAATTCAACCATTCTAAACAAGTGGTAATTTTATGAGCACCACATTTATAGGAGTTTCCAACTTTTTGGCAATAATGAAAAGAATAGCAACAAGAATAGGAAGAAAATTTTTTTAAGTAAAAAAAAAATAACAGGATGTTTGGAAACAAAAATATGCTCTGCAGAAATTCAATTACCATGACANCTATCTGGATGCTTTTGCTGGACTCCTGCAATCGAGGGAACCCAATCATTATCACACATATTTCAGTTGAACCAAATATTCTGACTTTTGGTTACTTCAAATGAGATAAATGTTTTTCCACTTTTTTCGGGTCATCAATCAAGAAAAGATGAATGTTCTTATTTTAATAAATAAAATATGATAAATAATTTAGCTTCCCTTCGGGTCATTATTAATTTATCTCATAATCCAAAAGGGACATCCTTTTTTGATAAATTAGGGATATCTTGGTGGTTCAAAATCTGATAGTCATGCCATAGGTGAGTTCTAATGGCTCTGCCATGGCTTGTGTGATAATGATTGGGTTCCCTCGATTGCAGGAGTCCAGCAAAAGCATCCAGATAGAAGCGTTTCATGTGTTCAAGGTACTATATTTTGTGTTAGGCTGCGTTTTTAACTAATGGACTTTCAAGTGCTACAGTTATTTATGTTTAGATGTTTACATTTTTACAGCTATTTGCTGCTAATCAAAACAAACCTCCCGACATCATCAGCATACTCGTTGCAAACAAAAGCAAGCTTATAAGGCTGTTTGCTGACTTCAAAACCGATAAAGGTAAGATATGGATCATCATTAACTATCGTAACAGTCGGCTTGGCAGTTGGCACCAGTGTTTACAATTTAGCGTGCTTTGTTGCAGAGAATGCAGAGTTTGAGGCTGACAAAGCTCAAGTTGTGAAAGAAATTGCTTCTTTGGAACCTGTGGAATCTAGAGACAACCCATGATGGAGCTTTGTTGTGTTTCAAAGTCACGAGAGTTTCTCTTCCTCTACGTAATTGTGAATTTTATAGTGTTATAGCCCCCAGCTGCTATCAAAATCTGACGGGGGCCATATTTTCTATTTATATTTCCCATCCATCAGTTCCTAATGGTCCTGTTCTGTAATCTAAATATATTTCTGTAAAAAGGTAGATAAATAAACTGAAGAAATTAGTTTAATGCTGTATTCTGCCTGTTTGGATATTTGAATAATAGGGGGTCCTTCAAGGATCCATCAGCTTGAAAATTGTCTGACAAACATCAGCTGTTTACGGTGGCCTCGAAGGTTCCATTCGATGTTCTGCACTAGTTCGAGTGTGCCATAGTGAATTTCCAAACCCTAATATAGTATTCAAAGTTATGTTGGATTCAGGTTTGGAGGAGGAGGAGGCATCCATTGAGAATGTTCCAGTTCTAGTGCTCGGATGGCATATTAATGGGATTCGGCGTCGGCGTGTGAATCACGAGTGAATAGAATCAGAACAACGAACCAGCATCTCAGTAGCATATTCCAAGCCTGGATTCTCTTTATTTTGCAATGACGATAGTAGCCTCTCTGTCTCTCTGTCTCTCTCTCTCTCTCCTATTTGGTATGGTTGGTGTTGCTATATTATAGATGTCTCTCTGTCTCAATTATTCCAGGGAATCGTCTACCTCTTGTACTTCAGAGATCTACGATCTAAAGGTCACTTGCTGCGAAGTTTCCTATTTGATTACTCAACTGTTTGATTACTCAACTGACTATTACTCAACTGACTAGATTCGAAGTTTCCTGCATAACTCTAAACTCACTTGCTGCCATTTGATTTGGGCAAAGCAAATGCCAAAGCTAGAAAAAGGAAGATTATCAGATTATCCCCAACATGTGCATTAATTGACGATAAGCATATCCAACAAGCATACGAGCATATTCATATTTCTTTTTGGGCAAACCCACGAATTGTTCGACCTTTGCTTGGGTGGGAGAGTGCGAGGTCTCGCGGATGAGGATGTTTTCCAAATATCTCTTCTTCATTTTTTTTCGTTTTTTGCAATTGGACAATATGAATTATAACTTGAAATACAACAGAATCTGCTAATTATGTCTAAATTATTGAAAGTACTTTATAAAAATCATGAATTTCTGGATCCAGACGTTACAGTGTACCCCAGTAACTATAGGGGCGTGCTATGCATAAAAAATTCCGAAGTCATTTGCTATATAAACACATGGGATATGTGGTTGTTTTTGTTGCAGCAGAGTGTGCAAAGTGAAAGGTCGAAGACAAAGCCAGCGCCTTTCGTAGCATCGTCGGATTTTACCTCAGTTCTTTCTCTTCTTCTCCTTCAAAAACTTCAAAAATGGCCGAAAATGGTAGGACCCCATCAGCATCATCGTCTCTTACGCACTCGTTATTTATTTATTTTGGTCCAAATTCTTTTCGCATTTTCTCGTTGATCATTAAAATTTTTGCTCCTTACTTTCTTGTATTCTTTCTTCCAACTTCTTTGGCTTGCAGATTCGCTCTCAGACTTCCTTGCATCTGCTATTGATGCTGCGAAGAAAGCTGGCGAGGTTTGACAATCCGAAATCCTTTTTTAAAAAAAATTGTTATTCTGATTTTCATTTTCCTCGTCTTTTGTTCTATTGTGTTACAAAAATATTTAATTTCTCAGGTAATCCGTAAGGGGTTCTATCAAACTAAACATGTGGAGCATAAAGGCCTGGTATGTCTTTTTCTTCTTTCTTCAATAATTGGTGCGCCATATCTCATACTTTTTCTCCCCTTTATATGTTTTCTTTGTCTGGTAAATACAAGTTGTCGAATTTAGTATACATGTTGTTCGACTCATTCAGCATGCCAATAGACGTTTTTGCATTGCCATGATTTTTGAGGTTTTTATGTACCCCATGCTATTGTTGTATATGCTGTTGCCCGCGCTTCTCTTTGATTTGGGAGCTAAAAATTAATGGATAAAAATGTATTATGGAAATTTCTGTCACCATGTTCACAAAATTAATACGTTTAGAGCTAGGTTTTTATTTATTTATTATTATTATTTTTTTAATAATTACAAACGGAAAATAGAGTTATAGTTGAGGTGTTATTTTTTTTTTAAAAAAAAATTTGACCACAGTCAAACATGTGATGTGTGAGAAACACATATTCTTTATTTTATTATCCTTCTATTTTCTATAGCAACTCAATGGTTCATTCTGTAACTGCGGATGTTAACTGTAATTCGGAGGAGAAGCAATAAACTTACAAATTACGAGTTTATTGTGGAATGCAGGTAGATTTGGTTACCGAAACTGATAAGGCATGCGAAGATCTTATCTTCAGTCATCTCAAGCAGCTTTACCCCACACATAAGGTTAACACTTATCCCATTACTCATTTCATGCATCAGAAAAAGTTAAATTTAGTGCTCAAAATGTGATGTTTTTATCTCCTCATAATTTCTGAACTCGTTCCAACTGTTTCTTAGTTCATTGGTGAAGAAACTAGTGCTGCATTTGGTACTGTGGATCTAACTGGTGAACCGACATGGATAGTTGATCCGCTGGATGGAACCACTAACTTTGTCCATGGGTAAATATAAGTTTCTTTTATCAAAGGTGATTTTTTCTATTCAATGTATTCAATCATTTTCACTGTTGGATTTGTCACGACTCAATTTTTGTAGGTTTCCCTTTGTGTGTGTTTCCATCGGTCTTACAATTGGAAAGGTTCCTACTGTTGGTGTTGTTTACAATCCAATAATGGATGAGGTGAGAATTCTAATGTTTCATGTATGGTTGACATAAATGATAAACCATAAGGACCAGTCAATGAGGCATAGAGTTAATGTGCAGAACCCACATATAAGGATAATTTACAAGAATCTAATCCTTCATGGCTCAAAATATATAAAGAGACATGCAGAATCATCCAATTATTTTACTGATGGACTCTGTAGTTCCCAAGGTATATTCGTCACACGTGGACTGTTACTCTCACTCAACCACGTGTACAATATTCACTGATTTTTTTGTCAGCTTCATGTTTGGATTGTCATTTAACACAATTGTCAGTGAGCAATAAGTTGTTTTCTCCCTCCATCATACTTGTTGCCCATGACTCTTATAGTCTACTATGATCCAAATAACCTGTTGAAGTAACAGATTATATATGATCAACATTTTTTCAATTTTCTTTTTGGCTGTTGAGGTTCCCTAGCTTCTCTGTATAGTTCTGTGTTCAAACACATAAATTTGACAGTCGAAACATGTTTCAATAAGTACTGCTGGCTGAGACGTATAAATTTGGGTCATTGATATGTAGCTTTTCACTGGCATACGTGGAAAAGGTGCTTTTCTCAATGGAAACCCTATAAAAGGTGAGATTGATTTTCCTAAACTCTCAGTGTTTGGTTTCTCCTGTACTAATCCTAGGAACCTCTAACAGCAACATGCTTTTGTTATGCAATGTTGCAGCATCATCTCAAACTGAACTTGTGAAGTCTCTCCTTGCAACTGAGGTACGTTACTATACAATTGAATCGTTTCTTGATACAAAACACTGTAATTATTATGCTTTTGTCGCCTTCTTGTAGTCTCTTAGGTATTCTACCAACCGGGAAAGCACATTAGGAAAACATGAGCTCTATAGAGCTTTAGTAACAAAGTCATGAGCCCAAACCAAGTAGATGAAACTCTGCTCTCCTTCACAAGCAACATGCTCTAAATTCAGGAGTCTGGGATTTTTGCCTTTTTTTTTCAATATCCATCCAAGTCACATGAATGTGTACCAACTGATGTTTAGATGCTAGTCTTAAGAACAGGGTTCTTTTTTTTTTTGGGGGGGGGGGGGGGGGGTTTAAGCCTGTGGTCAAAGACATAAAAAAGAAACTTTTGTAATTGGTTCCAAATCTTGGAACTATTTTCATCCATTGTACACCCCCTTCCTTGTACATAAACAAGAAAAGGTGGAGAGAAGAATAAAAAAGACAACGTGAGAAAACGAGTGTAGATGGTTCTTTCAGTTGGCACATAACTTCTTTGGTACAACTTGATTTATGACATTATTTATTCAGTTATGTTTGAAAAATCCCAGTGAGCATATATATGATGTGCCCCTGCTTCATGGCACGTGAAATATACAAATCTGCTTCGTAGTTTCTTGTATTAGATTATGAAAAAGCTGAAATTTGGCTTCATGCATATCGTAGACAGATACATGCTTTAAAAATTCCAGAATGTATTTCAGATTCCACTGTGGTGCAATAAATTCATAAATACATTAGTTTTGACCATCAAGAAAACATTTTCAAAACTAAAGCTTTGTCCTGAAAGAGCAGGCTGGTACTAAACGTGATAAGCTGACATTGGATGCTTCTACAAACAGGATCAATAGCCTACTTTCCAAGGTAACGATAATCATGTCACCATTGCTATTGGGATTTATAACATGCATTGGTGTCTGTTTATGACTACTAGTTTCTCTTCTGATCAGGTGAGATCCATTCGGATGTGTGGCTCTTGTGCATTAAATCTCTGTGGGATTGCATGTGGAAGGCTTGACCTATTTTTTGAAATCGGCTTTGGGGGTCCTTGGTATGATACCTTTTAACTTTTCAGTGAGGTTATTGGTTTGATTGGAATGGCCTGATTCCTTTGGTGATATTTTTTGTTTGATGGTTCTTCTTTTGACGTTGTTCTTCTCAAATGAGTTCTGATATGACATGTCCGCTTTTGTATTCAGGGATGTTGCAGGCGGTGCTGTGATCGTACAGGAAGCTGGAGGAGTTGTATATGACCCGTAAGTAACATACTTAAATGTGCTTTCTTCATGTTTCTTGACAGAGGGAAAACAGAAGGTTCTAGAGAGGATTAGCATTTTTCCATAGCAACCTTTTAACAATGTAGTTAAATAGTCAACACCCATTGATATTTATCCTCTGGGCCTTCACAAAGCAATTCGTGAGTTGGGCATGCAGTGGGGTGGTTTTTCACAATCACAGATATTTTCAAATATTTTACCAATCTTAACATTTGATGGTTGTTCATCAGATCTGGTAAAGATTTTGACATCACAGCCCAGCGAGTAGCAGCTTCGAACCCTTTCATCAAGGATGCATTTGTTGAGGTTTTACGACAATCAGAATGAGAGAACACAAAACTGATTTGTTGAAACCTGGGATACAAAAAGTATTTGGTATTAGCTTAGTTTGATTCCTATGTTCTAAAAAGTATTTGCAGCATGTCTTTTATGATTCCATCATGTTCCATTGGCTGAGTGATGTTTAATAAATACAATGATTCCTCAAAATTCTCGGGGCCTTTGTTGAGATGACAACTCGCAATATTGAATATATATTCCCTTTAAATTATTCCCAAACCTTTATAGAGATTAGTATTGATATTTAGTTACATCCACAGCTTTTGAGTTCTTAATTTATTGAAACTATCGACTTAGAATACCCTTTAACCTGAAATATGCTTGAATGATTCTGCACTTTAGGCTGTACTTCTTAAGAAAGGGGCAGAAATTGACCAAAGATCTTTGAAGAAATATGACGAAGTAGTTCTAGATGATAAATGCAATTCTTTATAGATGACGTGTAGCATAATTCTTTATAGATACAATTTGTCTTAAATTATTGACAAGTGATGGCTTGAATGATTCCCCCAAAAACAATCCAGCATATTTAAAACCTATATCGAGTTTGTCTCTATAGATTAATCAATTCATTGCGCAGGAGCAGGCTCATCATGTGAACTGCTGTCTGCTGCCCTTTAAAGTATTTTATCAAGCCGGAATGCCAAACTGGAACCATCTGGCCTAAACAGTATTGACCAAAAAGATTATGCTCACTAAGCACCAAATTCTGCAATAATGCCTAGTTATGTGACATAAAACAATGAAATAAGATGGGAATTTTCAATAAATCGGGAGAAAACATGGATGTAGTGATAAGTTTAATATGAAGTAACTGACATGTATATAGAACGTAAAACGTCCAGGCTCCCGACAGTACCTATGAATGAATCAGCTCCAGTACCCAATTCACTCAGTACATAAGGTATCCTCAATACTCGCATCCATGAATATACAAAAGGGTGCATTAACACAGAGAATTAAATATATAAAGTGAATGCGTTTGAAACAAAAAAGAAATCACATCTTCTATCTGGAAAACTGCAATATTCTAAGCAAACTGTGCTGGCCTCTCACCATACCCGCACGCCCTGATGCGTCCTTTCCGCGCTCTCCGACCTTTTCTGCCGAACAAGATACCATGTATACGCTTCCACCCACACAATAGTGATTATGAAAATCACAACGATGGCAATGTAACCACTCTTCCACTTCTTCTCCGGCTTCAAAATATCAAATCCTTTGAATATGTTAATGATGCTGAGAAGGATTACTAGATACCCAACTGAATGGTGAGAAATATTCCAGTAAAATCGGTACTTGTGATCCTTCTTTGGCCTCAGAAGCAGAGCAAACACCTAGACACAACACAAATCTTTCTCTTAGAGAGCAAGATAATGAAATAGTCACATTTTGTTAAGGAAATAATACATAAAATAAGATTGATTGATTGTATGGGAAGAATCTCGGGTACCTGAAGTGTTGCGCGGATGAGAAGGAGAACGCCAATTATTCTGTGCTTGGTTTGTTCGACACCAGCAGAGTCGTTTCCGAACTTAATACCAGTTGCCACTCCAGCAACTCCAATAACATAAGCTGTGGTTTGGCAACTGGCATGAAGATAAAACCATGCAGGGTCTGCGGATTCGAATACCTTCGAGTACCTTGCTATCATAACTCCAATAGGCATCAAGATACCCCAGCTGAAGACATTTAGCACTCCATGGACCTGGAATTTCGTTCCAATAACTTTTAGAACTTGGGCCGATTAAGTAATTCTGACGAAAGTATTCAAAGCGTTGAAGAACATTTCAATACAAGAAATCCAAAAAGAGACATTTCCTGATGTGAAATAGCAAAAATTGTACCATTCATTACGCTACCGCTAATGGACTGGAAAGTAAACAAAGCCATCTTTACAATACCAAAATTGCTGCTTGTAGCACAGATTTATTACTACTTAATAATTGAACCTTGTTTTTGGGTAGAGATGGTAGTCGAGAGTACTTTTGTCAAGTTAACATAACTTGTACTTGAAGGGGAAAAACAAGAAAATAGAATAACGGATCCCACAAACTGAATAAGAAGAGACAGACAAAGCGAATAAACCCAGAAAACCAAACCCAAATGAGATGCAAGAAGATTAAAAGAACGAAGAAGAAAAAATCACCGTGGAACTAAAACAACAATTTACGAAACATAAAAAAAAACTAGGTAAAAAGAACAAGAAAACCAAAAAGGAGCAAGTTTCTGTTCACATGCATTTTTATCTCTGGATCTTGAGCCTCCCCCTCCGCTCGTTCCAGCCTCCCCCGACAGGAGATTCAGAACTCCCTTGGAATTGGTGTTAGCTTCATCCAGCGAATGCGCTCCTGGTTTGTCATCTTTAACTGGACCCACTTGCCATACATGGTTGATGGTGGTGATACTGTTGGGAAGTGCCAAGGCAGCATAGATTACAATCTCGCTATTCGAATACGTTGCTGTCAACTCCGAGACATGAGCGTAAGTCAGATTGCTCTCCGCCATGGTTGTAGCATAACTAGTGATCTGGGATTGGTAGAATCTCATGCTTCCATTGGAAAACTGGTAAGCAACAAGTGCTTGCGCTCCCTGCATGCCCGAACCGGTGGGTTGATTGCCCACGCAGTCCATGAAGAGGGGGTGACCCCGGTCTTCCTGAATGCGATTTGGAGGCTTCCAGAAGATTGGTTGTAGTTCCAATGTAGGAAGGAGTTCAGATAAGGGAGGTCATTGCAGAAGCTAAACACCTGGTTGCTAGGGAAGTTGTATCTGCTACATGTTTGAGCCAAGGATGACAGACAGAGAGACAAAAGAACAGAGAAAACTAGCACAGTTTTGAACATGTTAGCCAGCAGACAAGGTGGCCGTGAAGAGACAATTGACATGGAATTGCAAGGAGGATGAGTTATGACATGGAAACTGGAGGTAGTTTATAAAGAGTTTTGTGGGTTCAGGAGGTTGGCCTTTCAGTTATTAATTTGAGGAAGGTTCCAAGCGCAACATTACACTTATTTTCTTCAAAACTAATGCATCCTGTATACTTTTTCCCTTTTTAAGTTCTCGAAACTTTGTCTGCAACAACCATCGTTTTCACCCGGCTGCCTGCCTCCGCCGAACTGGATCTGCACGTAGTACAAAAACATGGAGATTCCCAAGTGATCATGACAGGTGATTGTTTGTAGATTTGGGAAACAGTTTGGTCGGCCGTATTCCTTCATTGCATGCCACATGTACATTCAGATTGATACTGTTTATCAATACATAATTTAATTTATGAATTCGTATCCAGCTCAATATCTTTTTTTTAAATTTTAATTTACAGTCATTTTTATGTAATATTTATACATTTTATTGATATAATTAATCAAATCAATTATTTTATAATAAAAAAAATGATGCAGCCAACTACATTAATAAAGCGTGCAAAAAATATATAAAATTAATTGTATATAACAGATAAGTCCTTGCCTATTTTTCTTTATTTTGATTTTAAAGATATATATAAATTATATTTAAAAAGAATAGATTAAATAAAATACAGCCTATTTGAAAAGTGATTAGATTAATAAAAATTTAAATTTAAATTTAAATAAATCATTGGAATTGCTCTAAAATTCATAATCATCTTACTGAAAACCACCCAAAGAGTACCAAGTTTCCGGTTGGGCCAAGCGAAAACCAAACAACTCAGCAGTCAAACCAGCTCTATTAACTTTAACCGGCTTGTGGGTGGTGTAATGAAAACTCCGCCAAGGGATTTGGAAACCAGAATCACACCCTGTCAAAGATCAAAACTAGACTATCCTTCGGATATTTTCTAAGTTTCCAAATTAATATTTTCAGTTAAGGGATTTAGATAGTTTATTTCTTATCACGAGATAAATTAAACTTAAAACCGTTTGAATGCTGGTGTGATGTTTCATTATCTGAGTTAATATGTGAATAATAATATTTTGTAGATCTCATTGAGATGTATTTAAATGTAAAATAGATTGAAATATGTGTTTGAATATATAAAATAGGTTGAGATGAGTTTAACTTTTTATGAAAAACTGAAAAAGTAGTAGGTCTTATTAACGATTACTTTGAGATCATTTTTTGCTAAACCGGGAAGGCTTAGAAGTCTTTTACGTTTGGATGATTAGGGTTTCTCTTACATTAGACGATAGCTTTTGTGAGGTTGGGTTTTGCATTATTAATTAGGATGTTATTTGTTATCACGGTATCCTATGCCATAAGTGAGAATTTTTTTAATACAACTGAGAGTGAGTCACTCATGGATAGGTAACATCCGTCTCTTTATAAAAAAAATAAAAAAATAAAAACTTTGAGGACATTTTAATAACCAAATATAACCTAAATATAATTTGATTATTCGGGTTCCAAACCAACCGGGAAAAAAATCCGATTCGGATTAACAGTCCTAAATGTTATTGTTTGCGTAATTTCACTTGGAATGTATATATGTATGTGTGTGTATATATAGTCGATAGGGTCTCACGACTTTATCTTGTTGACATTAGACTAATGTCCTCGAGTTATTAATCTATTTGGTTTAATTATTTGCACTTATTTCGTGAGGTTGTCAATTGGAACGAATTAATGGCCAGTATTAGATATCTAAGAGGAAATAAAGATATATGTTTTTGAGGTCAAACCGATCGAATCAAGTATTGAGATCCACTCGACGGTTGCACCATCTGTCTATCGTCGTGCGCGGCAACAGTAGCTTGTCGTTTTTCTCTCGTGTCCTCTCTGAGGCACAACTTCCACTTCGACTGTTCAACAACGGAAACTCCGTACGCATTTAAATACTCATGATGTAAATGGAATAAAAATCGTTTGATACAATCTATAATCCACACAAAACGACAACCCAATTTGATTGGGTTTGAAGATCATACTCTAATTTTTACTCTGAATTTGAAGTCTTGAAGTAATCATCTTCAGCTAGTTATTTTCTTCTTCGAACATTGTTATTAAACCCGACATGTGTATTAATCCAAAACTCCCTTGATAATATGGGGAGGTTCCTTTTTGTGACTCAATTATTCTGAGATTTACGCCTCGGGTCATCTAAGCCAACAATTCTCATCACTAAGGTGGTTGGTGATGGAAAAATTTAAATTTGTTTACTTAGAATATTAAAATATACACGTGTGAATGTGAATATGAATGATCACGCTCTACACATATCAGTAATGATAATCAATAGTTCGTATACAATTGCTGAGCATAAATATAGAATTAAAGTGTTTGGACTAAGGGTATCCCTAACATGTCATATGAAGACCTAACTTGAAAGTTAAAACATTTAGTATTACATTCTAAACAAGTTTATACAATAGGCATAGCAAACTAAGAATAATAGAAAATAAAATCCCATCAGAGTGATCAAATAAAAAAAAGGCCCATAAGACTGATACCCATTCACACCTTGCGAAGTCATGGGCCTAGATACCCAATTATTTCCTATAATGAACCCAGGAAAGGGCCTGAAATGGTGGACAAGGTAGGCCTATAGAGTGGACCCATGACAGCAGTGACAACAATTATGGCTTCTGATAAAAGTTCATAGAAATCAAATACCTGTGGAAGAAAAATCTGAGAAGGATATGCTTTTCCTTGTATGTTCTATCATTCTTTGGCGCATGCTAATCCAAAACAAGAAAATAAAGGAAAAAAAAAAAAGACAGGTTGGTGGCAGATTCGGGGAAGGTCGTGTTGTCCAAGCCATCCTCATGCCCATTATTTTTTGTTTTGTGGTCCTCCCCTCCCCCCAATAAAGTTTTTGAAAATTGAAATTAAATGTAATTTCAGTTTTTTTTTTTAATAAAAAGGATAAAAAAAGATACTCATAAATTATGCGCATGAAATTCAACAACAATACATTAAAAAGAGATTGAGGTGAAATTTGGATAATGAAATGAGATGAGATGATTTTAGATGAAATTTAAAAGTTGAATAAAATATTGTTAGAATATTATTTTTTAAAAATTTAAAAAAGTTAAATTGTTTATTATATTTTGTGTGAGAATTTTAAAAAGTTATAATAATGAGATGAGATGAGATGAAACTGTTTATGTATCCAAACTAAGAGTCTGTTTGGGGTTGTGGTAGGAGTCTTAAAAAATGCTTAAATAGTTTTAAAAGCTCATTAATATAAAAAGTAGATTATTTGGGTATTACACATTAAAGCAATTTTTCAGATAATATGAAATGTAATTCGAATTTTAAAAGACTGTTAATGGACAAAAATATCCATAAAACTATTAAATAATTACATATTTCAAACTTTCAAAAATATGTTTGTAATTTTTAAAAATTCAAATAATCAACATTTCTATCTTAGAAAACACTTTTTTGTTTTAATTTATTTTCAAACGAACGTAATGTGTTTGGAAATACTTTAAACATATAATTATCAAACAATAAATAATCTTTTAATAATAAAATTTATTACTTAAATTATAGACTATAAAATTTAAAATTATAAATTATATTTTCTACGTCAATTTCAAACATGCACAAACCAATTTGTGAGTAGGGTTGAGAATGTGGTCAACAATATGATTCCATATCTATCGAAATTCGACGTGAGGAAACTCCACTAGGATAAGGCCCAGAAGTCCATTTCAATGGTTTGACAAATGAACACATTGACAGTCACCCTCTCATTTTTCTTTTTCTTTTTCTTGCCCCCTGATCTTCAAAACTTTATGCTTGATTTTGACATATTTTTTTTTTACCAGTTTTCAGAGCCAGCATTTAGAAGATATATTAAAATATAATATAAAATTAAAGAAAAATTAACACTTGTCCATTGAAAAGTGCAGGTGAGTCGTGGTCGTTCTTTTAGCCTGAAAAGGCCAAAAGTTTCCAAGCTAGGCTAAGACTAATTTAAATTACTTTAATTAACATATTATGGTGACATGGCATGAGCTTCCGGAAAAGTATTATCATAAGTATAATTTATTTTTTTATGTCACTTTCAGTCAATATACATCCAACTACTATGACAGGGTATTTTACTATATATACCCGTATACAGCTATACGAAATAGTACGCAATAAATGCTGCAGAGAACTTCAATTCCTTACATTCTTTGTGCATAAGTTTGTAGAAAATATATATTTTATACTCTATATTTTAAATTGAGATATTATAATATAATTTTTCTAATCTTAATGGTTAAATAATTGTTTTGTTCAATAATTTTTTAAAAGCTTATAATTTTATGGTGATATATTAAGAATATATATATATTTCTCTTATTTAGAATACACCTGTGGTATAATTTGTATTTATAAAGAGTATGTTTTTGAGGTGTGAAAATGGCTCGGTTTGGATTTAGTTGCAGTGAAATGAGTTGAGATGAAAGTTAAAAATTGAATAAATATTATTAGAATATTATTTTTTAATATAATTATTTTAAAATTTTAAAATTTGAATAGTTTATTATATTTTGTATAAGAAATTTAATAAAATTATAATAATGGAATAGCAAGAGATGATATGTATCCAGACATGGTTGATCTCAATTTGTCTTATTTCATCTCATTTCATCATTGCAGTTTTCATAAATCTCTACACAAAATATAATAAATAATTTAATTTTTTTAAATCATAAAATTATAATAATATTAAAAAATAATATTTTTAATAATATTTTATTTAATTTTCATCTCAACTCATTATCCAAATCTCATCTCATCAGATCTGATTTGGATTAAAAAAAAAATGTTGTTTGAACTTGCGGACGATAATTAAATGATTTAATCTACGTTAAAGAAACATAGTATTTAATTGGAAAATGCCACACAACTCCTCAGTTCTTACTGCTAGACTAACCAATATTTCATTTATTTAGAACATTTTGAAACCATTTTTAAAATATTTATAAAAACATAATTTCACTAGTGATAATGTTTTTTAAATATTAAAAAAAATGCAAATCTAAAACCATATCGACTAATTAACATATTTATTTATTAATTTGAAAATTTTGTAATTATCTGCTAATTAAAAATAAATAAATAACAAATGAGGAAAGGGAACTTGCCTGGTCATCACTGGTACATCAATCAATGTCATAGTACCGACCGATTCTTTTAGGCCATAAAAGCCTTAAATTCATGATTCATCCACAAGTTAAAAGGAGCAGTCCGTCCGCGCAGCCATCATGAGGCTCATAAAAAAAACCAAATCAAAATAATAATCCTAGGATTAATGGTCGGAATAGATCAACGGCTAATCCTACTGTTCTTAATTAATTAGTGATCACCCTCGCATTAATCCAACCCTTAAAATCCCACTTTCGGGGACTTTAATTAAAAAGTTCACGTGGCAATATTCCATCTGTCATCCCAATCTTAGCTCCAGGTGGCCAATAGATATACCTTTTTAAAAAATATTAAAGTCAAAGTCAAATACGCGTAATCATGATGAAGCACACATCTCTAATTACGTTTCTAATAATGTCTTAATTAGCCCACTAGCATGCCAAATTACATATATGGATCTAAATCTAATTCATGCACGAGTTCTCCAAAATCCAAATCCATAAAATTATAAAAATTAGAATATTAATTATAATTAAGACACTACGTAGAGCATGTAGACACGTAGAATTGTAACTGCTGCTCTCGAACTTGTGCTTAATCGGGACAAACACCATCTTTTTCTATATATATATATATGAGAATGTGGGTAGGGTGGTAAACAGCTCAGCATGTTGCGTCATGGAAGAACATAAAATTAAAAAGGATCGTGTTAAGCTAATTAAAATATTAACATTGGTTGCACCTATAAAATCATAAATTATTGCTGAAAATATATTAAGTGTTAAAAAATGAGAGCGGTTACCTAACTCTAGCTAAGAAGGTGAAAGATTAGGGTTGAGAATTGAGTCAATGTTGAACAACGACCAAGAGAGTTGCAATTTAGGTGGTTTTTTTTTGGTTGGTTTGGTTCTTCAAATTTACGTAATCCTAGAATTCGAGCCATTAAATAATGTATACCGAGGTATTCTAGGATTACATAACTTTAAGTACCCTAAGATAATCTACAATAAGACATTATAAATTTCTTGTATATATATTTTGTCAGTTCTATTCTATATATTTATTTTTATATATTTTATTAATATAATTGATTAAAAAAATTATTTTGTATTAAAAAAATAAAGTAACCGATCTAAATAATAATATCTACCAAAAATAAGAGGAAAAGTTATGAATTGGCAACAAGTGTCCCCATCCTGGCCAGCAGTTAAGGTAAGAAAGTTCAGTTTGGTTCAAGAAAATTCTCATTTTAAACTCAAAATTCTCATCTCATCGTTACAATTATTTCAAATTCTCATACAAAATATTAGGCCTGCAACCCGAACTGATTAAGGCGGGTTCGTGCCCGACCCGACCCGAATCATCCATAACAAGCCATCAACCCGATCCAAACCGACCCACCAAAACAAAATCGGGTCGAACCCGTATGACCCGCCTAATATTATTATTGAAAAAAAAAAAAACTGAAAATACTGAACTCATCTTCTTCATTGGATCTGACCAGTGCCTCAATCGATTCAACCCACTCCCAAATCAACCGAGTCTTAGCCCACACCCTCTAGTCCAACCACTGCTGATATGCTATGGTCTAGACCATCGATGCTCTCGTCTCGACCATCTGGTCCTTGGTCCCACGCCATCAACGACGATGGTGAAGAAAGAACGAGGTGCAGGAAATGAATAAAAACAGAAACAAGAAATATGAAATGAGCAAGGTGCAAGACAACATCACATTTAGAACCAAACCTCATATAACCCACTCGTTCTGAAAGATAAAACAAAGACAACCATCAAGAACGCAACATTAAAGAGAATCCAAATAAATCGAGCAGAACAGAGGATTTTTATTTTTATTTTTATGAATGAGTTGCCGAGACTTTGAGCGACAACGACGCTGTGGCCCACCAGCGCAACGATCGGGTCTGTCCACCAAACGAGCGGGGGGTTGGCACAGTACCATTTAAGGTGGAGCGGGTCGAATGAGAAAGCGAACTGGAAGGAGGACTGCATGTAGAGGAGGGTCGAGTGTGACGATTGGAGGGCCAAGACGTGATTGATCGGTGGCTAATCGATCTTCAACCACACGCGGGACCGTGGGTCGTATGTGTGCGCCGTCGTGGGGTAAGGGTGGCGGGTGCTCTGTTTTTGGACAACGGCTTGATGGGTTTTAGCCTTTAGGTGCCGAAGAAACGAGAAAACGGCCAGGGATCGAGAAGTAGTAGTAGAAGTTCTTTGGGCGGCTAGGGTTTGAGAGTTGAAGATAAGAAGGGTTCATATACGGACGGGTTGAAATAATATATAAAACCCGTTAAGTATTCAGGTTGCGGATCTGATCATATAATAACCCGTCAAAATTCGGGTCGGGTCGGTTCAATATAAGCGGGCTCATCGGGTTTACGAATTGTTTGCACAGCCCTACAAAATATAATAAATAATTCAACTTTTTCTTAACTTCTTCAAATTTCAAAACAATAATAATATTAAAATATAATATTTTAATATTTCATCTTAAAATTCAAAATTCTCATTTCAAAATTTTTATTTACCAAACCATATCTAGTGAGACTGTCATCCAAATTTTCACTTAACTTTATTGTACTTTGTCAACACAACTTGAAAAAAGTTAAGAAGCTTAGAACCGCTTAGGTTTGGTTTGGCAATAAGATGTGAATTTTAAATTTTAAAATGACATATTAAAATATTTTAAAATTATTATTATTTTAAATTTTAAAAAAATTAAGAAAAAATTAAATTATTTATTATATTTTATATAAAAATTTTAAAAAAATTATAATAATAAGATAAAAAATTTAAATTTAAAATAAAAATTTTGAAGTGCCAAACCCAACCTAAAACTCGATCTATTTACCCATGATATTTTATTAATTCCAATTTATATAATATAACAGGAAAATTGAAACAAAAAAGACGGTTCACAAATTTAAAGTCACGAAACGACGTCGGTTCATTTCTTTGCCGACGCCTGACGGAGGGGTCCCACGTGTAAAAAGACACCACACGCTACAGTGATCACTGTCACAACAGTCCTCCTCCCCGCAGATAAGACCTGATGCCGACATGTGTCATCTATATGGGCTGTGACCATTACTACGTCACTTGCCTGTTAGTTTAGCTAGGACCAGATACGCAAGCCACTACCAAAACCAGCCTTTAAAGCCTATACCCTGACCTTCTTTCCCAACCTATCTCTCGCCATGAAAATTTCTTGAAAAGATTTCTGAAATTCTTCGAACGGACTGAGACAATATAGTTCATTCATTTATAAATTCGTAAGTTCTTCTGTGCTTTTGTCTCCGACCACAATGGTTTCTGTCGGAGATTCTCATTCCAGTTCCAACCGTCTTCCTCTCACCCGAAACATTTACACTTCTGATTCACTCAAAACTCACCGACACACCGGCCGCTCCATGCGCACGATACGGTCCCATGTGTTCCAAAGAAATGAAGATGACAGTTGCTCGTTTGTCGTTGAGAGATCCACATGCGTGTCCGAGAACCTCAACCTAACGGACTCGGGCATCGACATGAGGCTAAACGAGCTCGCTCTGCGGAAAGGCAAGTCAGCAAAGTCCACGTCGTCCTCGGAGGAGGAGATAAGGGAGTTTCTGGATCTCTCTCAGGCATTCAGCGACTTGTCTGTGTGCAGCAGCGATATCTCGGGAGAGTTACAGAGGCTAGCGACGTTGCCCACGTTGTCCTCCGACAACGACAACAACGGTGAGGCTAACGCGGCGGAGATCGAGCCTTGTTTGGGGTTTCTACAGAGGGAGAGCTTCTCGACAGAAATAATCGAGAGCATTTCACCGGAGGATCTTCAACCAACGGTGAAGATCTGCGTCGACGGGCTTAAATCTCCTTCGATCGCAGTTAAGCGGTCTGCGGCGGCCAAGTTAAGGCTTTTAGCGAAAAACCGGGCCGATAACCGGGCTTTAATCGGCGAGTCCGGTGCGGTTCCTGCTCTGATTCCGCTACTCCGGTGCAGCAGCGACCCGTCGACTCAGGAACACGCCGTCACGGCGCTCCTCAACTTGTCTCTTCACGAAGGCAACAAGGCGTTGATAACAAAAGCCGGTGCGGTCAAGTCCCTTGTCTACGTGCTCAAGACCGGGACCGAGACATCGAAGCAGAACGCGGCGTGCGCCCTGCTGAGCTTGGCTTTGGTGGAGGAGAACAAGAGTTCCATCGGGGCCTGCGGGGCGATTCCGCCGCTGGTCTCGTTGCTGCTGAACGGGTCGAGTAGGGGGAAGAAGGACGCATTAACGACGTTATACAAACTCTGCTCGATTAGGCCGAACAAGGAGAGGGCCGTCAGCGCGGGGGCTGTCAAGCCGTTGGTGGCGCTGGTGGCGGAGCAGGGCACGGGGATGGCCGAAAAGGCGATGGTGGTGCTGAGTAGCCTGGCGGGAATCGAGGAGGGAAGGGAGGCC
Organism: Carya cathayensis; assembly: GCA_011037825.1. Classification (NCBI taxonomy): domain Eukaryota; kingdom Viridiplantae; phylum Streptophyta; class Magnoliopsida; order Fagales; family Juglandaceae; genus Carya; species Carya cathayensis. Next base: position 667,249 of record QGSO01000303.1, read on the forward strand.
ATAGTCGAGGAGGGCGGGATTGCGGTGCTGGTAGAGGCGATCGAGGATGGATCGTTGAAAGGGAAGGAGTTCGCGGTGGTGACGCTGCTGCAGCTGTGTGCGGACAGCGGGAGGAATAGAGGGTTGCTGGTGAGGGAGGGGGCTATTCCTCCTCTGGTGGCGCTTTCTCAGACGGGGAGTGTTAGGGCCAAGCACAAGGTGAGTAGCTGAGTTGGTGGCGGTGATTGGGATGTGTTATTCTACACTGTTGTTTCAAATTTTAACCAATTTTGCAGGCAAAACGCTTTATTGAATTGTAGTTTGTAGATTTCTCTTCTTCAACTTTCAAACAAGGGCTTTAAATTTGCAAACTCAGGTCAATTTGGCGTTTCATGATGGTGATTGCTGCAATTAGACTTTTATGACATAACTTTTGCTGCATGATGCGGCAATGGCTTTATGATAGAACTGTGTTACTCTTTAAGTGCTTCGTGTTGTTTGCTTGTTGGGATGAAAAAGTTATGATCTTGGTATATAGATGGACGGTATTGATAAGTTTGGGGAGTGATACATGGATAGTGCCTTGGACAACGCCTTGGGTCACAATTTATTTGTCGGGTTACCTTGAAAAAAAAATATTAGGTCGTGTAGTTTAGGGTGAGGCTATTAGCTTTTGATACGTCTTGGTTATTAGGAAGTGAAGATGATGTTCAAGTTAGATAATTTGAAGTAATAATTGATTGACTCATGAATGGCCCAGTTTTCTAGATGAATCTACAATATATAAATTTTGCTTTTTTTTTGTTTTTTGTTTTTGTCTGCATGAATATAACTGCATACAAGGTGCAGAACGATATAATCATTGTTAGCAGTGTGTCTTCTGCGATTATGATCTTGTTGAAGGCTGTTTGGATACTGCATCTGATACAACCCCTTCATTTTAATTTTTGGGTTTATATGATTGGCTTTAATTTGAACAATGGTTCTTTGCCTTTGCAGGCTGAAACACTTCTCGGTTATCTGAGAGAACCAAGACAAGAGGGAACCTCTTCAAGTCCTTAGACAGGAGGTATTATGTACTATTTAGCAGAGGTAATTACTGTGGGGGGTTTGGTTGTGTATATATGGAATGCTTTCTTGATGGTTTGTACAGTAGGGGTTGAGAAATTTTTAGGAGAATATTTGTAGAAGAAAATTAGGGAAGCTAGCAAGAGACTAACCTTTAGTTGTAGTTTTTTGGATTTTCTTTATTCCTTCTCATTCTATGTTTTCTAGAGGTGGAATATACATATTTTATTTTTCTGGGTTTTGGGTTGTTCTCCTTATGTTTTGTTTGGGTGACCCCAATTTTTGTGAAAAGGTTTACTGGTTGTCTTGTTTCGTGTAGCTGAAATAAATATACTATGTACTTGCTTGGATCATGTTATTATTATTTTCCATACTATGTGGCATATCTTGCAGCCTACAACTTCTCCATGGTGAAATATGTTGGTGGATGTACTAAATAATGGCAATGTCTGTAAACACTCAAGTTATTTTCGATTTGCTTGAATATCTTCCTTTGATTCAACAATTTTGTCTACCACTATATATGCATTCAAAGTAACCTTCTTTTCTTTCAGCATTCAATTGGAAGTTTCAATGGAAAACTGTCAAGAAATTTTAATTAAGGTGGGGGCAGAGTGCAATTTGGTAGGTCTGCTCTGCTCTGTTGTAAAGTGGTCCATCTGATGTATATGTGGTACTATTTCCGCCTTGTCCTTGCACATAATCTACCGAATCCCACAAACAAAAGTCCAACCCCGGCCACATAATTAAGATTCAAATTTCTGGTTTGTACTCAAAGTTCGTTCTTTTAATATCGTCCCCCAAAGCCTTAGCTGGCAAAGGAGATCAAGTTTTGTCCAGGCGTTCGTCAAACTTGCAATTCTGGTAAATACAAAATCGATGTTTGCATTTCCGAATTCGGGAGTGGTTTTTGAATGGCGTGTAGTGTCGGTACCAACTACTTTTGCATGAATGGCCAAGTCTTTGGGCAGAAAATTACCTGGTGTTGCATTTTCTTTTTACCATATCGAAGCCCCCACAACCCCCCCCCCCCCCCCCCGGGGGGGGGGGGGGGGGGGGGCAGGGAGTTGAAGGCATATTTTGACCCGCAGCGTGCTCTCGAATTCGAATTGGTCTTATTTATGATCAGTCTCTGGAATATTTGTTGTTTGCACGGCAACCCTTAATACAACAGATCTTGGAAACAGTGAGCAGGAAAAGGATTAATTACAATTTCACCTACAAAATTACATTTCTTCACTCCACACTGTTAATACTTTATACTTCGCTCTTCTTGAAAAAATTTATGCCCACGGCTAGGTTGATTTTTTGTTTTTTTTTTTTTTTTTTTTTTTCTTTCCTGAAGAAGGGAGTTAGACAATCTAGATGGATGCGGGCTACAGTTTCGCCTGCTAAACAGCTCATCCAAGCCGCATTTAATTTTATCCCGACTTTAGAGGGTGGGTCGGATCGGTTTCTACACTTTTCCGCACAGGCCTAGGCACCACAGTGTAAAATCTGTAATTGCACGGCGAAAATCTTTGGACAGCCTCGAATTGAATCCGATTAATTTTAACAATTATATTGATTATTGATTACCAAAGTAACTTTATTTGACAAAAAAAAAAAAATCCTTAAACGAAATTAAGAGATTGCTGTTAACTTGGTTGGGACTTGGGTTAGAGACCCATTTTCCAGCCGTTAGCTGACATCGATGGCTTCGGTCTATAGCTGCAAGACATCGTAGTGTTAAGATATTTTGGAGAGGTTTTTGCCGGTCTTGCGTCTTGTTTTTGTTTTTGGGTTCTAGATCTTCTATCTTTTAAGACATGGGTCAAAATAAGGGGGAAAAAAAAGTGACCCTCAAACTATACAGTTTTTAAAACTTTACATCTCAATCTACTAAGATCGATACATTATATTTATCAATTTCGAAAAACTAGCACTTGTAACATTATTCACTTTGACCTTTAAGATGCATGAAAATTAAAAGATACCAAACAACCTTGGACAATTTAGGTTTTTTTTTTGAAAAAAAATACCTTAACATTTAGATTTTAATATGATGCGAAACGACCTTAATAATTAAATTTTAATGAAGGGTGCAAAGTTTCAATTTTGTATAGTTTAAAGGTACCATGCATCAATTTTGATAATGCAATTCGATTTTTTTTTTTTTTTTTTAAATTAGGATTTTCCAAAATGTTTTTATCCCTAATACTTAAATAAGTAATTCCAGGCCCCATTCTCATTTCCTAAGAAAACTGGAACTTTATCGTCCGATCAGCTGTGGTTGACAAGGTAATAGGGTTAGGCGCTGCAGCTTGCAATTGTAGTCGAGACTCACTTAAAAAATGGCATGGTCTTCTAAAATGAATCCATTCTCCCTTTTGTTGCTTTCCCGTCCCAACGCATACCCCCACCCCCCGCCCCACCAAATGCGTCATGCCACCCTTCTAAAATTGTGAAAAAGAACAGAATGTTGCTCCATAGCCTCTCTCCAACATACACACCATAAACAGAAATTCCAAACTTGCTTATAGAGAGAGAGAGAGAGAGAGAGAGAGAGAGAGAGAGTCAAGATGAAGTAAAGCATAATGCCTTGAAATGAAATTCGAAGTGTAAACTATGATTTTCTAAGTTCCTTTACAGGTCATGTACTCTACCCCAGTATCTATTCAACCGCCATTGATCCAGAACAAAGTGTTAATTGCAAGAAAATCAAGAAATTTGATCACATGAAGAAAAGTGTATAACTAGACTTGACAATTCAGGCCCGCGTGAACGGCCCAAAGATCATTTATGGTCCGAGCAAGGCTTTAAGATGAGCAACACCAACCTTTTCTAGACCCTGCCACTGTTTCTTGGTTCCCACTTCCCTGTAAAACCACAGTCTTTCCATTTTCCATCCAGGTAGCATCCTGTTTCTTGAGCTCTTGAGTGATCATTACTTTCCGGCTCAATATATTGTAGATCTCTTTCACAACTGTCTGAAAAGCAGCAACTACATTGGAGGAATCGAGAGCAGATGTTTCCATGAAAAATAAACCCTGTGCTTCTGCCAAGGCTTTGCCTTCAGCAGTGGGCACCTCCCTGGCATCCTTGAGATCAGACTTATTGCCAATAAGTATGGTAACTACATTCATGTCGGAGTGAGCTGTTCAATAGTGAAACCACTGAATCAATCCTCAGTTTATCAAACTTTAAAAGCAGAAGATCAACGTACTGACAGGAAAACTGTAAGGATAATGAACCATAACAATAGACCATTAACCAAAATCTATCCTGAATCCAACAAACTATAAGGTAAAACCGACAATACAGTAAAGTGAACATAAAAGAACAGAATAGAAAGTTGACAGGAATTGAACATTCAGGTTCCTGGTGGGAAACAGCTACATTGAGCATCAAGAAAATCACTATACAACATCTACATACATTTAAACTTTACATAAAATTGTTCAATAAAGAGTTGGCTATACAAATGCACTAGAAACTGAAAATGTACCTAGAAAAATGAACAGTTGAGTATTACAAAAATCGTGAAGAAATAATTCATTAACAGAAAATGCCCAGTGCATTTATACATGTTAAAAAAGTCATAAAACAGAAAGAATCACAACCATTTCCCTCTTTATGAAAACAGTTTATATACCGAATGGTATACATAAAATTATCCGACGGGTAGTAGAATTTCTGACTAGGGTTCCCTTGAAAGCCGGTGACATCATATAATATAAGTACAGCAGTAAGGTTTCCCCCCCCCCCTCTTTTCTCTCTCTGTCCAGTAAGTACCAAGCAGGCAAGCACCACACAAGAAAGAAACCGAGAGAGATAGAGAGAAAGAGAGGAGAGAGAGAGAATTTATCAAGCAACATATTATGGATCTTACTGTGAAGTTCATTAAGCCATCTGCCAATGCTATCGAATGTTTGGCGTCTACTGATGTCGTACACAACAAGAGCTCCAACTGCACCTCTATAATATGCAGATGTAACAGCCCTGAATCGCTCTTGACCAGCTGTGTCCCAGATCTGAGCCTTGATTTCCTTTCCATTGATATCCATCTTTTGGGTTTGGAACTCTACTCCTATAGTTGACTTTGAATTAGGGTAGAACTCATCTCTAGCAAATCTTGCAAGCAAATTTGATTTTCCAACAGCAGAATCACCAATTAAAACAATCTTGAAGAGGTAAGCCTCAGATTTTTCTTCCTCAGAAGAAAACGCCATCTTTTGAACTTCAAGCGATTGTCACTTTATAGAGCCATATTGATATGAGAAGAAGCCTTCTAGATTTTGTGGGTCTCTTTTCAGGGATAAAACTAATAAATATCAGACATCCCCCTATACATCAAGATGAGGAAATGGAATAAGAGAATGAAAGGAGGAAAAAAAGAACTGGGAGGCAGGGCAAGAATATAAACATCAAGTTCAGTAATGTCTCAGCAAATACATCAAGCACAGTATCAATCAGCAAATATCTATCTTTTGGAGCTCGCATTGGGTGTGATCTGAACAATTTTGCAACTTCTGATCCACCCTCAGCTTCAAATATGCCCCCTTCTAGAAAAATTAACAGCTTTAAAATTTGTAAGAGTCAAGAAAATATCGGCATCTACAAAACTTAGTGAAGGTAACTAGTATCAATTTTTTATCTTTTCTTGAGCTAGAAATTTGAGGTTGTGTTCATGTAGAGTATGTAAGTTAAATTATTGATTCAAGGTGAGCAGTAATAACATGGGATAGAAACTTGTGTTTCATGTTGAGTATGTAAATTATATATTGAAGGTATGCAGTGATCATGTGAGTTAAAATATTGTTGCATTTCAGGAATAAGATATTTAGAGTTTACTTTAAAAACTACTAAAAAAAAAAGTTTTATTTAAAAAACTTTTATTTCGGGAGTCTAAATCCTCTACATTTCTTGTTCAAACTCTAAGGTCTAGCGTGTGAGAGAGGTAGACACATGAGGTGAGTTTTACAAATTTAAGGAGCATTTAACGCTGCCTGAAAAAGTTTTTTTTATAAGTAATAAGAAGATTTTTTTGACAAGTATATAGGTGTAGCCCAAATACACAAAAAGTAGACAAGAGAACACAGCTAAATACAAGCTAGGCACTAGAATAGGCTACAAGAAAGTCATGAAAAAGAGAAGAATGGAGGAGACAATACCAATATTTCTATCTTTCTTGCTATTGATCCTAAAGTTCGGACAAGATTACTCAGAAATTTTCATTTGTATCAATAAGATGATGGATAATGAGATTTCAAAAAAATATTGTGGGGAAGAAGGTGCTTGATGAAAAACCTCAAAAAGGATTCAGTTTTGTCCATCAATGCGAAGATGATAGATATGGACTTGTTATAGGTTGGTACTGTCTCCTCCATCTTCTCTTTTGTAATTATGTGTGCCACCATGTTAGCAAAACTAAAGTGGGCCTAGTTACAACCTGATTTGATATGAGAGAATTAAAAGGAAATGGAACAAATCTATAAAATATTCTTGCATTTGAATGCGTTTTGGTAAAGAATGAATATTCTATTCCCCTCAAGCTCTCTATTCTCAGTTCCATCTAAAAGTGAGCATACTAAGAGAGAACGAAAAGGACACTTTGTGAAATTATCTTCCTGTTCCTCATAAACATTCGAAAGAGAAAGAGAAAGAGAAGATCAGAGAAGATAACGATTCTTTATATTTTTACTTCTTCTCATTTTGACTTTCTTCACACTGATAGCTTCTCAAACAGAAAATTATAAATCCTCTCTCCCTCTGAATCTCTGATCAACAATGTCTTCAGCGAAACATGTAATTACGATATCACCCTGTTTTCTAAAATTGAATAAGAGCAAACCCTTATGTTTGTTTGAGCAGAAACCCTGTTCTTAATAATACATTACTCGCTCTACGCTCTGTACCGTGTGGGGGCAGCGTGGTAACTGTTAACCAGAATTGTAGGGTATTGAGGCAGAAAGTATATGACACTTGGTCAACATATTGATTAATGTCTTGTGTGCGTGTGCGTACACCAATTGATTAATCAAAGGACAGGGAAAGAGAATAAAAAACGGAAACCAAACATAAAATCGACACCTTTTTATCAGAAACCAAACAGATGAAAGAAAATCCTTGTTCTTGGAAAGCAAATTCCTTTTTCTTGGAAAACAAACACAAGTGAATAGACAAAATCCAACAAAAACCGCATTCACCATAAGCAGAATCCTACATAAACAAAACCCAAAATAGCCAAAAGCATGTGAGCAATAAAATTTATCTGCTTCCCTATCAACAAATTTATTGGTAACCAAACACCCGGAATGAAAGTCAGAGAGAGAGATTACATTGAGCGAGTGTACGAGAGGGGCCGGAGACGATGCAGAGGAAGTCATTGAAGAGGAGTAGATCTAAATTGCCAGTAGGAGCTGTAGAGGTGGCCGAAATTCCATCCTTAGAAAGCCATGAATTTGTGTCTCTGCGCCTCACATATTTTCTTGCTTCTACAGATATATCCCCCAAAAAAAAAAATTAACAGACAAGAAACTTTAGATTCAGAGATGATGCAAAGACAGCACTTCGGTCTCGTCTCGGTGGGGACTGGGGAGGAACGACACACACAGTTAAACAGAGAAGAAAGAGAGTAAGGGATAGATTCAAAGATGTGCATTATTAGGGTTACTGCTTGCTAAACGGCGCCGTTTAGCAAGCAAAACTAATGGCTTGGAAAAACGCGGTAAGAGAGCCGCGACTCAAAAAGTCAAAACTCAGGATTACAGGCGGTGAGCTCAACGTTTGGCAAGCCATTTAAAATTTCTTTCAATAATAAGCAACACGTTATTCATTATTATTTTTTAATTAATAAACCTTTCATCAATTCTAAACGTAATATTAAATAATAAAAAAGTTGTAATTATTTATTTAACATTCAATTATTTGATATCACATAGAAAGATTATTAAAAAATAATAATTTTATATTTCTCTTTTAAAAAGGCTCTTATAATGTTAATATGCATAGATATATCTGTTAAGAAGGAAGATAATTGGATTAAAAAATCCTCACCCCCTTGTATAAAAGAAGAAGAAGAAGAAGATAACTCAGCACAACTGCATGATAATCACTAACTTCCAGATAAATATAAGAAACTGCATCATATTCATATTATTATGATTTGATTTAGGTGTTTTCTTATCTTATCATTTTAACTTATTGATTTTACATTTATCTTAAAGTTGTATAGACAGAGTTTGCTATCTATATAAATACATCAATATACTATGTTCGGGTAAGTTATCAAAACAATTTCCTGAAGCTCTACTTAGGCTCATGCCCAAAAGATCCTATGGCTTCACCAAGTCTTAACGCTTCCACTTTCAACTTCCCCAACTTCACTCATGATCTGATCTCCATCAAGCTCGATGATAACAACTACGTCATGTGGCTCTCATAGCTAGTACTGGTCTTGAAGAGCCATGACCTCATGGGCATCGTTGACGAAACTGAGCCATACTTATAAGAGTTTTATTTAAACTTTATGTCCCACACACCCATCGTAATAGATTTTGAAATAGTTCAAAACTTATCAGTTAAAAGATGAGTAATAATGGGATAAGAAAACTCCTAAGAGATAAGATTAAAACTCTATCTTTAATTATAGTCAGACATAAACTCTGAGATTTCTTGATGATCAGAAATCTATAAATAGCACCGAGAGGTTAAAGAGTTTTCACCTACAATATCAGAGTGCCTTTTGCCATCGTGAGATACTTGAGATGCAAAGTTGTTAGGGTGATCCTTCCCTCATAGCCAGATCTAATTCTTCATCAAACTGATGGAGAAAGGTACACATTTATTTATCACTGTTTATTATTGTAAATCATATAAAATCAAATATTCGATTATTAATATTCATATTAAAATATTTAACAATACCCCATTCCCACCATTTGTACTAAGCTTCACAAAGACATTTCCAACCCAGGATTTGCCCTTTTGGACTAAGAATAATCAATTTCTTCTAAGCTTGATCAATGTCACTTTATTAAAAAAAGTGTTATCTACCATTTATGTACTCCACACATCCAAGCAAGTATGGACTGCCCTTGCCAATAGCATTGCCTCACAACCTAGGTCTCGAGTGTCTCACTTGAAGAAACAACTCCAAAATCTACAACAAGGACTCAAGACATGCTCAAAATACCTTCAATTGGCCAAATCATGTTTGGATAAGCTTTCTACTGTTGGCAAGCCATTTGATGATGAAGACCTCATCTCCTTCATTATCAGTGGCATTAACCGTTCATTCAACAACTTTGTTACCTCATTTACTTTTGGGTCCTATGACAACCAACATTTGATGATTTTCAAGATGAATTGTTCAGTCATCAAGGATTGTTGAATTAACATGCTGCTGCTGCAACTAGCACCTCTGCCTTGTACACTCAACGTCAAGGTAGTTCTAATTTCACTCCTAAGTTCAAAAGTAAAACAAGAATCAATCATTTAATAAGTTCTCTTCTCGCAGCAGTGGAAACCAGAACAAGGCACCACCTCAAGGTTCTTCTAAGCAAAACTCGCAACAATTAGCCCTTCATGGCCCATGTCAAATATGTGAAAAGAGCAACCATCAAGTTCTTCATTGTTATCACAGGATGGACTATTCCTATTAGGGTAGACATCCTCATCCTCAACTGACAGTCAATCGTGGTGGCACACACAAATGTTGCTTTTGAAGAACAAGAATGATATGTAGACAGTGGAGCCAATGCTCACATCACAAATGATCTTGAAAACTTGCACATTCATAGTGGTTCCACTACTTTAACTTCCCCCACATTCCCGCATTCCTTTTCTCTTCAATCTGTTCTTCATTGCCCAAAGGTAGCAACTAATTTACCACCAATCCAAAATTTTTGCCATGATAACAATTGTTACGTTCTATTAACTTCATCTCATTTTTATCTGAAGGACAATGAAACACATGCACTCCTACTGTCTAGCAAGAGTGAAAATGGAATTTATTCAATGCATATACAAAGAAATTCTCTCCAGAATCAACCCTCATTTGCAAATCTTTTAGGAATAAAAGCGAGCCTCTTGGGTTGGCACTCAATTAGGTCATTCTTCCAATAAAATTGTATATAGCATCATTAAATCTCATCATTTACCCTTGCTCTGCAATGATATGAATAAAACAGTTTAAAAATCTTGTCAATTGGGGAAAAGTGTATGCTTGCCTTTTTTCTTTTTTTTTTCTTCTAGATTCCAATCATATTTCTCCACAACCACTTGATTTAATTCACAACGATGTGTGGCATTTTTTTTTAGATTCCAATCATATTTCTCCACAACCACTTGATTTAATTCACAACAATGTGTGGCATTCACCAGTTCAATCAATTAGTGGTTACAAATACCATATCATCTTTGTAGATGATCATTGACGATATATATGGTTGTATCCCCTTCGAACGAAATTTGAAGTCTTTGGCACCTTTGTCAAGTTTAAACTATTGGTTGAATATTAATTCTCCAGTAAAACAAAACAACTGCAGTTTGATGAAGGGGGTGAGTATTGCTCAACCCAATTTCAAGAACACCTCACCCAAAATGGCATCTTGCATAGGAAACCTTGTCCACACACTAGTCAATAGAATGGTTTGGCTAACCGTAAGCTCAGGCACATTTTGGAAATTGGTCTCAACTTGTTGGCTCACTCCCACCTATCCAATAAGTATTGGGTTGAAACATTTCCTAATTATCAGCTTTATTACTCAACCAAATATATTGTTGCCTTCCATACCCCCCTTACAGAGATCACTCCTACTTGTTACACTAAGGCTACTGTTGACTCACGATGGAAAGTTGCTATGGAGCAAGAATTTGAGGCCCTAACCACTACTGGCACTTGGTCCCTCTATTCAAGACCCAAGGTTCACAATGTGACCTATAACAAGTGGGTCTATTGCATAAAAAAAATCCAGATGGTAGCATAGTTTGATTCAAAACTAGATTGGTTGCCAAAGGTTTCGAACATAAGTTTGGAGTTGATTTTTTAAAAAAATATTCAATCCAGTAATTGTGCCCTCACAATTAATTGGCCTATATAGTAGCTAGATTTCTCCAATGCTTTCCTTCATGGTGCATTAATGGAGGATGTATTTATGGAGCAACCTCAAGGGTTTCGCAATAAGGAACATCCATTCTATGTTTGCAAACTGAAAAAGGTCATTTATAACCTCAAACAAGCCCCAAGAGCTTAATTGGTTTACTCGATTATCAACTACATTACTTGACATTGGCTTTCACATCCTCTTTAGTTGATACATCACTTCACATTTCATGATGGCAATCCTCATTTGTTTCTACTCATCTATGTTGATGATATTATTCTTACAGGGACAAATTCACATGCCTTACATTCTATTTTATCAAAATTCTAGGAAACATTTCAACTTAAAGACCTTGGACCCTTGAGTTACTTTCTGGGAATTCAAGCTACTCGTGACTCAAAAGGGCTTCATCTAAATCAAGCTAAGTATGTGCATTATTTTCTACATCGAGGTCGCATGTTGGGAGCCAAACCTTCCAAATCTCCAGCATCCTTATGCAGCAAAATTGTCCCAATTTGAAGGAGAAACATTAACTGATCCTACTAAGTATCGTTATGTAGTGGGTGCACTGCAATGTTGTACACTCACTAGACCATATATATCCTTCTCAGTCAATCAACTTTGTCAGCATATGCACTCTCCAACCTCCTCACATTGGACAATAGCAAAAAGAGTTCTTAGATACTTGAAGAATTTCATTGATCATGATCTTTCCTATACCAAAGGAGCACTACAACTCATAGCTTATTGTGACTCTGACTAGGCTGGAAACCCAGATGATTGAAGATAAACTTCTAGATTTGGAGCGTTCCTTGGAAATTGCCTTGTTTAATGGAGCTCAAAGAAACAATCAGTAGCTTCAAGGTCAAGTACTAAACCTAATATATGTCCTTAGCTATTGCCACAGTTGAATTGTATTGGTTGAGAATGCTATTTTAGGATTTTGTGTATTCCACTTTTGTCAGCTCCTTTCATATGGTGTGATAATGTCAGTGCACTGGCTTTAGCATCCAACCCTGTTTTCCACGCGAGGAGAAAACATATAGAGGTTGACTACCAAAAGAAAAGGTCCTCCATCATGATGTTCATCTCAAGTAATTTATTGCCACTGCAAATTAGATTGTGGATATATTCACCTAAAGTCTTCCATCTCCTCAGTTCTCCTTCTTAGCCTCCAAGCTTTATGTGAGTGCATCCTCCATGAGCTTGCAAGGGGATGTTAAGGAAGAAGATAACTTAGCACAATTGCATGATAATCACTAACTTTCATATAAAGATAAGAAACTGCATCAGATTCAGATTGATGTGCTCATGTTTATCTTATCATTATGGTTTGGTTTAAGGTGTTATTTTATATATATCTTATCATTGTAACTTATTGTTTTTGTATTTATCTTAAAGCTACATAGACTGAGTTTGTTATCTATATAAACACATCAATATACTTTGTTTTGGTAACCTTACCAAAACAATTTCCTAAACTCTTTCAGTATCCTCCTACCGACTTATAAGAAGGACTATTTTTTTAAAAATATGTGACATCTTTTAAATGTAAGAAATTGGACGCTGATTTTTTTTGGATACATGGGGATTAGGGGGATCGAACCTTGATTCTCCTGCTTAGAAACCAAGGCCATGCCATCTAGTCCGAGTACTTTAGCAGAAGTTTATCTTTTTGAAGTACCTAGCGTGGTTAGTCGAAACAAGAAATGAGGTATAAACAAGATAATGATTTTGAGGAGACTTGGATTTAGGATCTTTTCATGTATATTATATATCTATACTAGCCCAATACGAAATTAGCTTAAGATTGGGATCGATCTGACTCCTTTAATTAAATTGATCGATCGAGCTATGTTTGACTTATATATGATTTTAATTAAATGTGATACGATCATGATGACCAAGATAATTTTGTTAAAACATGCAAATCTAACATGAACCCAAAAGGAAACAAGCATATATACTGTGCAATATGGTTGATGCATGACAGAATTCTTCATGAATTGGCTGGATTTAGGTTGACTTCAATACAATTATTCGAATCCGATTTGACAATTATTTGTATGAATTGTCAACTCATTTAGAGATGAGAGAGGAATAATGGGGATCACCCCTTGATTTGACAAAGTGATTGCAATTTGAGCATAAAGTTACAAGAACGATCTACTTTATGATCCAATATAAATAATGTTTTAGTGGATAAGTTATTAATTCTTCTCGATCGAAGCTGGATATTGATCCTCAATCAGTTGTGATCTATATATGAGCATGCATGCAATTATGTCAACATGATTTGGGTGGATTAGAGTGATAATTAGTAATTAGTTAACGTTTGCTTATCGATCGAGCTGTCATATATATTCTTGGAATGGGCTTTGGATTCAAAGATCAAGTACTGGAGTACCATAATGATGAATAGGCTGGCATTTCTATTCAATCCTATCCAGCTTAATTATAATATTACTGTTAATGGTGCATGCGCATTTCAAGGCATTTAGAAGAAAATAGAAAACTGAGTGAGATAAATGTGGTCAGCCTCATATCAAATTAGGATATGATCTACTACTTCTCTATTTGTGGTACAAATCCGGTTCCAAGGGGCATTAACCAAATTGGATTTACATCAGACAAATCCCATTCAGCATCGATCATTGCAAAGGCCAGCTAGCAGCTAGCCAGCTTATTTATGGACGACTCCAATCCTATTCTATTTCATATTCGGAATATCAATCAGCACAGGCCGGTGATCATCAGATCATCCACTACTTATAACTTGGGTACGTACGTACGTAATGATCAAAGGCTTTAATATATTATGCCTTAATTTCACATGCATGCACTTTTGTTTCTCTCTTTTTGGATGAAATGATCATTTTATATATATATATATGTTTTTGCTTTCGCTCTTGCATGCTAGCTACTTAGAAATTAGAAGTCATGCTAGAAAGGAATATGATACAATATATTCTGTTTGAGTTTGTCCTTCAGTATGACTGTTTATTTATTTTAATTTTTTATTTAATGATTAAGGAAGTGATTATTAATGAATTTATATATATTTTTTACATATATTTGAAGATGTTTAAAAATATTTAAAATAAAAAAAGTACAAATATACTATAGTCTATAGGGTATGTCCAACTGTATACGGCAAACGGCATGGTAGCAGCGTCCTTTTAGAGATATTGGAGGGGAAGATCAAGAGGATAAGGGCCGGAGAGGAATAAATAGGAATAGTGAATTAATGAAAAGCAGAAGAGAAATGAAGGCCGGATCGGGAAAGAAGACAAGATCATGATGGGATTGACTCAAAACGTACACAAATGAGATAAACGTTTGTCGTACATGATACCAAACTAGGATATCTAATTTATCCATAATTAAACATCATTAATTATTTATATGCTAAGAATATAAATTTTCAAATTTTATCATTAAAGTAACGTAGATAAGAATAGAATAACTCTTCCAAAAATTAGATCATGAATCAGTGAGCCATGAAATGGTTGTCGATCCACGTGTTCACTGTTCACGCATACAATATTTTCTGATGGTGCTACAGTCACCGCTGTGGCTCCGCTGGGAGTCACCGTAAGGTAAAATAAAATTTTTACTTTTTTGTTTTTTTTTAAAATCATTTTTTAATACATTTAAATGTTTTAAAAAAATATAAAAAGTTTATAATAATATTAAATAATTTTTTCATACTCATTAAATAAATTTTTTTTTTTTTTTTGGGCCAGCGGTGGCCCCCACCACCAGCGGTAGCTTAAGAGTTTTCCTTTTCTGATTAGTTGGACGCCCTTATCCCGTAATTACTCTTTCAGCAGTCTGATCTCTACAGGATTCTCAGTGGTAGAGATATGATCATATGCGCAGTTCACGGACCTTCCTTTTCAAATTGTACTTAGATTTATTATAAGAATAAGAGCAAAATAATATAAACCCACGTCAAAGAAATTACAATATTTGAAGAAAAAGCTCCAGATAGAGCGGGTGCGATCGTTTGAAACTCAAGTATTTTAAGCATATTGTACTGTATTATTGGTATATTTTTCATGCTTTTGAAATTCAAGTTTCAGCCCATATTTTTAATGCTTTGATATAATCAGCACCAAAGAGTTTCATGATGATATTTGCGCTTTCTTTGAATCTGCATTACAGTGATCGGTACTGATTTTGATTTTTTTTTTTTTTCATTCGTTTTCGTTTTGTTATCGATCACATGAAAAATTTAGGTATAAACATTAAAACATCAGCGATCTTGTCGTGGCAAGCTTTCGGAATTAATATGTTTGTTTCTGATCTTTTGCAGAACATCGTTTGAGATAAGTTTTGTTTGCAAATTCACACCAAAATGGTGGAAGGAGGTTTCCATCGTGCAGACAAGACAGAGTTCACGGAATGTTTCCGCACCACATGGCAAACACCATATATTTTGCGGCTCGCTTTCACGGCCGGCATTGGTGGCCTCCTCTTCGGCTACGACACAGGTACGTACTACACCATATATATATACGTGTTTGTTTCTCTTGATTTCTCCTTTTCAGATCATGTGATTATTATTTCTGTCCTGATTTCTGGGATATATGAAGGTGTGATATCGGGAGCATTGCTGTATATCCGTGAAGACTTTGACTCCGTGGGCAAGAAAACATGGCTCCAGGAAATGATAGTGAGTATGGCAGTAGGAGCAGCCATCATCGGCGCAGCCATCGGGGCATGGATGAACGACAGCCTCGGGAGAAGGAAATCCATTTTAACAGCAGACATTCTATTTTTCGTGGGTGCGATAGTGATGGCTGCTGCTCCAGCTCCTTGGGTGATTGTCATTGGACGGGTCTTCGTTGGATTGGGAGTTGGAATGGCATCGATGACTGCCCCTCTCTACATATCTGAAGCCTCTCCGGCTAGGATTAGAGGAGCACTAGTCGGCATGAATGGTCTCCTGATCACATTTGGACAGTTTTTATCCTACCTTATCAATCTTGGCTTTACTCAGGTACCTATGTACATATATATATAAATATACATATATATATATATAAATATATATATATATGTATATTATCTCATCTTCTGAATTAGTTTGATTTAATTCATGTATTAATTTCATTTTTGTGAAGGTGCCAAATATTAATCCCATTAGTTTTCTTAAAATTATTGTATTTCATGAAATCTTTGGTTTTTGATCAGGTACCGGGAACTTGGCGCTGGATGCTTGGGGTAGCCGGGATCCCACCTTTGGTTCAGTTTTTCCTCATGTTATCACTTCCTGAATCTCCTAGATGGCTGTACAGAATGGTATGAATTTAAGGCTTTGTTTATTTCTCCATGGAGCTATGCATTATTAATAGAATTGATCGATCAAACGAATAAGAAAGATCAGTACTACTGATCGATTACTAAGAAAGACATATAGTACTTTAGCCTTATTATTATCTCGTGATATCATTCCCAAAACACTATTGGCAGCAAATGGTTACTATTCTCAAAGTTTCAAACTACTGTTTTTTTGTTGTTGTTGTTGTTGTCCTTCTATCAGAACAAGAAAGAAGAGGCAAGGGAAATTCTGGAAAAGATCTACCCTCAAGAAGAAGTTGAACAAGAGATGAATCTATTGAAGGCATCTATTGAAACGGAAGAGGCCATTGAGGCGGACATAGGAAACAATCTCATCACGAAGTTTAGAAGTGCACTGGGAAACGTTGTAGTGAGAAGGGCGCTTTGTGCTGGCATTGTCGTTCAAGTAGTGCAGCAATTTGTTGGCATCAACACTGTCATGTATTACAGCCCCAGCATCATGCAGTTCGCTGGCTATGCTTCCAAAGTGGTTGCTTTAGGCCTTTCTCTTGTCACAGCTGGTCTGAATTGCGTAGGCACTGTTATCAGCATGTGTTTCGTCGATAGATATGGCAGAAGAAAAATGATGATCCTTTCTTTGATCTGCATCATTATTGGCCTCGTTTCGCTATCCACCGTGTTCTATACCTCAGCTAAGAATGCACCTGGAATCAATAATTTTGACTCCACCCACTTTGCTCCCAATGGCACCTGCTCCGCATACGCTTCTGTCCCCAGCACATCTTCTTGGAACTGCATGGACTGTCTGAAGCTGCAGTGCGGCTACTGCGCAAGCGAAGGCGATCAAGTAAGTTAATTCAGGGACTCATTATTTTGATTACTCGACGTGAAATTACACAACTGTCCAACATTTAATGTATATATTTGTATCTGTTCTGTGATCAGTTTCGACCGGGGGCTTGCTTGGCTAATGAAAAGGCAATCGGAAATACATGCCGGGGAAGCAATCGTGTGTGGTACGATAAGGGCTGTCCTAGCAAGCTGGGATTATTGGCTGTGGTGCTTCTCGGATTATACATCATAGTTTACTCTCCGGGAATGGGGACGGTGCCATGGATTGTGAACGCAGAGATCTATCCACTGAAATACAGAGGCTTTGGAGGAGGTATGGCAGCCATGGCTAACTGGACATCCAATCTGATTGTGAGCATGACCTTCTTGTCTCTGACCGAGGCTCTGGGTTCTTGGGCCACTTTCCTTCTTTATGCTGGGTGCTCCTTCATCGGTCTCATTGTCATCTTCCTGGTGGTGCCGGAAACGAAAGGCTTGCCCCTTGAGGAGATTGAGAACGAGCTTCGAAGAGGCTTCAAGCCATTTGGTAGGAAATCCGAGAATAATTAAATGGTGGGGGTGGCTGCTCGATGCCACCAACAACTATGTGTGCCTGAGTGCCGTCTTCTGTCTGGATTTGTTAATCAAAACATTTTTATGGATGGTTTTATTCATTATGTTTTGCTGTTCTTTTCGTAACTATTGTTGTGTTTGCATTTTGAGAATGCTTATTATGATTAATTATGCTGACAAAGTAAGTCTAGCAGTTAGTAACTAAAATAAATGATGAAAACCAAGTGATTTCTTTTAAGCCTTTTCAAAAAGAAAAATATTTTATCTATAAAAAATCTCACAAAAATAAATTTACAAATTGACGTGACTTAATGTGTTATATTAGATTATAAAATTATTTTTATAATAAAGTAGATTTAACATATCATATGAAATTGTATTTATTTGTAGATTTACTTTCATGAAAACTGTTTATAGCTATAGCACTTCTAAAAAAAATCCGTGTATAATACAATTTATTTGAGAATGACCTGATTTTAAATTTTGATAACAGATTTTATTTTGGGAATACAGTATGAGTGGCATGGTAGTGGAGTATGCCAATCAATGAGTTTACAAATAGGTTTTTCTTAATGAAATGCTGCTCTTTACTGAGTTTACCCTGTGGGCTGTTAATCAAGCGCCACATA
The DNA here is from genome assembly GCA_011037825.1 of Carya cathayensis. Taxonomy (NCBI): domain Eukaryota; kingdom Viridiplantae; phylum Streptophyta; class Magnoliopsida; order Fagales; family Juglandaceae; genus Carya; species Carya cathayensis. The sequence continues at coordinate 685,724 of QGSO01000303.1, forward strand.
TCCAAAGCTTTTATGTCTTACATGGCGTCCACCTTTTCATAGAAGTCTAGATTATCACAATTCTCTTAAGTAGTATTAAATTAAAAACAGAATGTTTAATACGGATACGTCAAGTACTAGTAAGCTTCACTTTTGCACCCTTCCAATCCCCAAACAATATAATACGACCACCACAAAAACAATCAAGATGAACAGCATCCATTTCCTTAAACGAAGTAATTGCCAAGGAAAGATTTGCAGGGGATGACTCACCATGCTGTAAATTATTTTCTGTGACCCATAAAGGCAATCCTTCAGAGTATCACACTAGTAACTAGTTAATCAACCAGGCATCAAGTACAATCAGCCAAAACACAAAACCTCCAAGAACTTTGCCTGATATGAAAGGAAACAAATTCGAGGAAGAAAGAGACTCGCACGTTTCTGTATTGCAGTGTAGCCAGACAAGCAAGATACAATAAATCTGTAGGTATACCTCAGCAACCTGATAATAAATCTCAATCAAATTCCAAGGAAGAAACCTCTATTAAACTCAAGCTCAGACCTTATAAGAAATGCCTTGTAGCCGTCCTCTAGAAAGTACTACGAAAATAGTGAAACAATTGGCTCTAACCATGTTTTGTAAACTGAAGTCTCAGACCGATGAAATTGTACGAGGATCAAGAGTACTTGACCTTCTTCGCCAATTATCCGTCACCTATATATTTTTCCTGGTGACCCTTATCATGGTCATTCTAGACAGCAATTCCTGAAGCACATTGATAAAAAAAAAAAAACATATAAATAACAGAAAAGAGTAGCCTAACATAAATAGTTTGTTTCAAGATCAACAGAATAAATAATTGAGAAGATGGTGCAAACTGCAGAATGCAGCTCATGCTTAATGTATTAGATGGAATTTTGACATGGATGGAAGAGAGATCATAAAATCCCCAGCAGTAGACCAAATTTGTTTGGAAGGATATGTCATACGCATGAGCTATATTTAGGATCCCATTGATTGGGTAGTAAATGGCCAACGAAGAAAACCCGTATTCTGGTATCAGATCAACTACAGAACTAATTCTGAAAGTAAATGGCCTACTTTTATATGTTCCCATTGCAGATAAAGAATGGATTAAAATATTGTAGTCGATTTGATAACACAATTGGCCATAATGGTGGTGTTAAGACATTTTGGGAACTCTCATGCATGATATAACCAGAAGTCCTGACTGATGCATATGCTCAGAGAAGACATGTATAATTTCCATTCTCTACATCAATTAACTTTGCTAAAGAAACTCATTAAAAAGAGAACATGAAATATTGAGAGGGGGGAGGGGGGAAGAAGTATAGTATTAAGAGGAAAAAAAAAGTATCTTACCTTTGTATGATTGTCTATTGGCAACACTATAAAGACCCACATAATCATCGGAGTTTTTACCTAAAACATCAGAAGTTGCATTTCCAAGCCCATAACCAAATGAGCCAGACCCCTCTGGCTCTGGAGGTGAAAATTTCCAAGTTGGGTCCCCATAGAACAAATCATAGGATCCACTGTAACCACCATTTGATGCAGCATATGATGACACTGGTGAAACACCAGTTCCACTGTTTCTTCCATAACCCATCCCTCCTGAACCAAAGTTGACTTCTCCACTGCCATAACTAAGATAGTCACTGCTGTAGGTGGTACCAGCACCTCCCCGTTGACCTGAGTTAGGAGAGGAACTCCAAAGTGTTCCAATCTTGCCAAAAGAAGCTATTCCAGAACTTCCATTTCTGAGGCCCAGCAGAGCAGTGGAGTTGGCAGAGTTAATAGCATAATTAATACTCCCATTCCCCAACAGATTATGGCTTGCCGAACTTAAGACTGAACCATTCCCCCCATTTCCCAAACCATATCCGACAGGGTTAACATTCCTATTTGAATTTCCACTATATAAAGGGTTCAATACCCTTCCAAAACCAAGGTTAGAACTAAGGTTTGCATTTCCCCCATAGCTTGGACTCAATCCGGGCTCAAAATTCAATCCTGTCCCATATCCAGGACTGAATGAAGGAGATCCACTACGACCAGCTGTAACTGGACTAAATCTACCATCCACTCTATGTCCATAGCCCCCAACTGAGCTTGGATTGTATCCTTGAGCGTAGCCATTAAGTAAACTTCTAACTCTACTCAGACCATAGTTATATCCACCCATTTGACCCCGACTTGGCCCTGGAGATAGTTCTTTGGGGACAGCTCTTTTAACTTCAACCAGTTTGCCATTGAGTTCATGGAAGGTTTTGTACAACACTTTCTCCACTGCTTCCTCTGAATCATATGTAATGAACCCAAATCCTCTTGGCCGTTGCGTATTATGGTCATACATCACCACCACATCTGTTATCGCACCAAATTGATCGAAGTACTTCTTAAAATTGCTCTCCGTGACTGTGGATGCTAATCCTCCTACAAATATCTTCTTCGTACGGGCAGGACCAGGAGACCCATGCATGCTGCCATTGTTTCTGCTCAGAATGTTCTGATCATCTCTAGGAACAGCTTTTTTTGCTTCAACCTGAGAATGGAAAGCGAGAGGATGAAAAATGAACTTAATAAAAGAGAGTGCCTAAAATAGAGAGAAACAGTGAAATCTTAATTCAAATATGTGTAGTGTAAGATTGGAGAAGACCGTGGTGACTTCAAATGCCAGCGACAGTGTTATCGAATCTAAAGATTTGATGAACTTCTTGATTGTGATACCTTTTGTGAAAATTATTGTGCTTTTTGCAAGGCTTAGGTTCAGAGGAGCAAGAAAGAATATTGGTAGACTACCTTGCCTTCTTTCTAAATTTTCTAATTCTAGGCAACCTAAACCTCACCATTCTAAGGTTTCAACTCAGATTCGCAAACTCCAAAAGTTAGCTTCTGAACTTAAATGAGCCAGTGACTATAAACATAACATTTGCAAGCATCACTGGACTATTGCCGGCCAAATTATACCATCAGCAACTGTCCAACCAAGCTTCTTTTCCTTTCCGCTTACAATTACTACTAACAAACACTCCCTGGTCAAAATTATGTTAGCTCTTACAGTTCTCTCTCAATTTTCCAAGGGATAGTCCTCATGCAAATGCAGCATTATCCTATGACTGTTCTATAATTGCCCCTCCCAAACAAATTGGCTTGGCCCAAAAGCCCTCTTAAAATTATAACCTTCTTTCTAGAATTGATTGTCTGATTAACTAACAGCTTCCCAAAGGTAACTAAACATGTACTAAAGTCGCTAAATGGCACTTGATAGTGACAACACTTTTATTGTCTCTTCTTTCTCAGCAGTTACTGTAATCCTATCTATTTGGAACTCACATACACACAGCAACTAGTGTCTTACTTTTAGGAACTCAATATTGAGACAAGCCCAATCAAAACCAACACCTACAGCGAATGAGCCTAGAAAGAGGAAAGAACAAAAACATACATTACAACTTAAGCTTCCAAAATTAACAGAGAACGTTTCAGTAAATTAATTTTTCCACAAAAGCCACATAAAAAAAAATCATTGAATCGTGATGCACAAAAGAATATCCGGGTGCACTTCAATTCTGAATTGCAATTATAAACTCGCAAACCTAAATATGCAGTGGGCACTCTGGTTCACGATGTCAGAAGGCAACCAATAAAACAGTATCCTTCTAAATTCAAAGAGCCAAAAGCGAGCAGAAATGAAAATATGAATTCAAACGTGCAAACTTACAGTTCTACCATCTATCACATGCTTTTCCATAACAACTCTTTCTGCAACAACAGGGTCTGCAAAAACAACAAAACCGAAACCACGGGCACGACCTGTGGCTCGATCCTTCATTATCTCAGCTTCCACTACTACTCCAAAAGACTGGAAATACTCTCTAAGACGGTCTTCATTTGTGTCCCAAGATATCCCACCAATGAAAAGCTTTCCAGGCTCCATTTCCATCTGCACATCCAATAAATTGGTATGAAGATACTCGCCTTAAAAAATAAAAGATAAAAATGCTTTTACGCCAACCAAAACTACTTCCAACAAGCAAACGAAGATGTGAAAGAGCACGCACGGGATCTAATCAGCAATACAAAATTTACAGAAAACCGGGTAAAACACAAACCAAAAGTCGCTTTCCGAGGAATACAGAATTCTATATAACATACAAGCCATGTAACAAACGACGTAATGCAGATTGAACAATAAAAGATTGTACCTCCACTCCTCGCAGAATTCACAGAAAACTCGGATGCTCTAATCCTAAGATTAAAAAAAAAATGGTTTTCTTGGATTCAATCCTGGACCCTCCGAGCATACACCGATCAATCACCGATCGACCACCCGGTACACCTAAAAAGCAAAATAAAAACAATATAAAATTAACACGGAACGACAGAAAGATTTACAACCCAGAACTTATATTGGAAAGGAAATTAAAAAGGCACGCATTTTGAAGAGAAAAATATTACCACCCAATGAAGACGACCCAGATGGGAAGTTTGAGAGAATCTAAGATCTGAGAAGAGGCATCAGAAGAAGAAAGAGGGCGTGAGGCCCTCCCTTTCTCTCTTTTTTTAGTTGTTCTTGATTATATATATTACGTGCAATGAACCAAAGCTGTATAGATAGCAAGTCTGAGGAAAGGAATTTGCATTATATATATATTTACAAATACAGGGGAGAGAGAGAGAGAGAGAGAGAGACAGGTTTGGCTATCTATCCTTTCGCGTAACAAAGTTTACAAGGTAGGAGCGATGGGAAGATGGTGACTTCCTCACCTTTTGATTTTGAGAACAAATTATTATAAATGTTTTAATTTTAACTTATAGTTTTTAGCTCTTATTATTTTCCCACATATACTTATTGACTTTCCAAGTCCACTTCCCAAAAATGGTTTCTAGAAGTTTCGAAGATAGGACCATAATTTTGATCAAATTATTTTATGGTATTTTCCTTTGCGTTTGAATATGTTGAAATAAATTCCCATCATGGAAAAATAAAAACAATCAAATGCTTTGATGGGAGGGAAGTACAAATAAAAGAGAAAATAGAGTTTATTGTTAATCTCTTGGTAGAATTCATTTTTAAAGGATTTACTCGCTAATTATATATAGAATTTGTTTTTCTATTTTATTTTTGAAAATGATAGACGGTCCTTCAAAATCACATGAGTACATGTTTATGGAAAGATTACCTAAATGATAAATGATATTTACAGTTGTAGATTACGCAAGTACTATACAATCTCTTTAAAAAACATAAGTAAATAAGAGATCTATATGAAAAAAATTAATCTTTTAATAATGAATCTCATTCTTTTTTAAAACGATTACACAATACTTATATACTCTATAATTATACATAGTATTATTGTAACAAAATATTGTTTCAACTTTCAAGAGCTAAGGTGCCATACAAAAAAGGCAAAAAAAAAGTGGGAGATGTGTGAAAGACAGAAGGGATTGCTTGAGCAGCATCACCTCTGAGAGAGAGTGAGAGAATACAAAAGGCAGATTGATGAATGACGTTGTATCCATGAGCAAAGCTCTCTTGGGATTTTTTTAATGCAAAGGAGAGTGGGTGGCCTATTAAAATATCACCTTCGAAACAGAATTATTCTCCTATGCCTTGCTGTCACTTATCTACTTGAGAATACCACCCTTCATTATTAATGACTATATATAATATTTGTGTGTGAGATTATAATATAGAGTGTTACAACAAATACTTCTTAGCAGAAAAATGATGAGATGGTAAGCTTTTCTTTTCTTTCAATGGTAGAATTTCGACTCACGACGTCGACATTTACCTTGCAGTAACAGAAATTACTGCTTAATTCATTAATATCATACCTTTTGCTGTTTCTCTCCCTCTAAAAAGAAGAAAATTGAAACTTTTGAGCAATGCCCTTGATCCCCTTTATTCTTTAGATAGAGCTATTGCTTTTGAGTATTCTATCATGCTTTATGCACCCTGATCATTTATCCTCTGTTATTGATCTAACATTTTTTTACAATCTAAATTTCAGTTAAAACTGTTCATGAGCCTCTTTCACTATCACAAATACCATTCATCTCGATATTTTTAGTTGTCGATCGATATGCTAACAACTCCATCCTATTTTTATTAGTGTACAAGACTTACACACTGATTCATTAAGTTCATGTACAACGCTCGTAGACAGTCGAAACTAATCCTTATTTACATCAATGTTATTATCAAAACCCAAAAAAACATCTATAAAGTTTGATGGTGGCTTTATAATTCATAAGAGAAAATATATTTTCATGCCATCCAATTAATGGTGGCTTTACACTTTACATCATCTCATCTAATTAAATTATTACCAACAATCAAATAGTGGCATTCTCTCAGTATACCTAAAAATGTGACACTTAAAGACAACAACATTGAAACCTCACATCTATTGCTATCGTACAATTACGCATAAAGATAGTTGTAAACTTGTACTGTTCTTGGCTTCAAAAAAACAGAACAGACTCGGCCCCCTACCGAGTCTGAACGACATGTTTTTCTTTTATGTTTTATTATATTATATATATACACATAGTGAGAAATGAGTCACAAATTTCCCACCAAGCCGACATAAGTCAGAATTGAAAAATATATTCTTCCGCAAACTGGGCCGACCGTCTGAAATTCCCAACTTTTTGAATTGGGTCGAAACTCGAAGGGTCGGTTCATGTCTTTTTTTGCAGAATTCTGAACGCCCCTGGCCCCCCTACATTGTGTTTCCTAGTTTCTATATAAGAAGTACCTAAACACACACTGTCAAACCTAAACTAATAAATTTACCAAATGGCTTGTAGAAAGTTGTCAAAATAAGAACACTTATTAATTGTAAGATCTAAGGGAAGGAAGGGCCTGTAGTTAAAACTTATAAATGGGGAAGTTTTGGTGTGATTTAAATCAAACTTGCTCATTTAATACGGTCTCAAATGGGGGCAAAAATAGACGACATGGTTGTGACAGTCTGTATAGAAAGATGTGGTTCAATCTAAGTGAACTCAGCCACTAGGAATGGAAATATGTGACACGATATGTGAACTCAACATGAATATGATATGCAATTAGCGGATTTGGATTTGATGTTAACGAGTTCGAGTTAAAATGGATTGACCAGTCAAGACATAATTTATAAACGTGTCAATAATGAATCAACATACTAAACAAAAAATCAACTTGTTTTGACCTGTTTAGTATTTATTTCAAAATTAAAATTTTCTTATTGTTAAATTGTAATATTGATATTTTTCAATATATTTATGTTTTTATTGTTTTTATTATTAAGATTGTAATTTTAGACATATACTTATATTTTTTATTGTATGGTTTATAAATTGGTTTTAGTATATGTTAAAATTTAAAGTATATATATATATTTTAATATATTGAGATTATTAATAAATATAGATTTTAACTTTTATTTAAAATTATGTTAAAATGAGGAATGCGTTTTAATTCAATCTATTTACATAAAACAAATTAGTTTAAAATAAGTTGTATCTTATTAACATATTTCTAATTAATTATAAAACGAGTCAAAACATGTGACACAACACAATCCTTTATCTAAATTAGTTGGGTTTGAGTTTGAAAATTTGACACGTTTAACTTAACGAATTAAATTCGGATAAATCTTTATTTTTAAATATTCATAACTTGACACGACACGATTACGATCTCACCTAAATTACACACCATTTCAAGGACAAGCAGAGGAACGATTTCAAAAAATAAAATATCAGTCGTGACCGCACCGCAATGATTTTGAACTAGATCAAACATAAGTTTTAGGGTTCCATTCTCATACTATATTTTGCTCGGGAAAGGTTAACACTTAAATCTTATAAAAAGAAGTTTATATATTGATTTGACTTAATATACGTTACATTTATTTAATAATAAAAAGAATTTACAATCCAATAAATTATATTGAACTTATAAATTTCAGGACATGTTTGGGATTGCAGTGGGAGGCCTGAAAAGTGCTTAAATATTATTAAAGTACTTAAATAATAAATATCAAATGTTTGGATATCCTATATAGAAGTACTTTTTAGGTCCCAATAAGTTAAAAATTGCGTTGGAGAAAAAGCATCATTTTGATGCTTTTCTACCAACATACTTTTCATCATATCAAAAAAGGTGGTATAATAATGTCAAAAGACCAAAATACTTCTATAATTTTTAATAATTACATATTTTAACGTTGTCATTCCTCAAAACGAGGCAACTCTCTCATGTTTCTCTCTCCTCCCTTTAATGGCGTGTTTAGATGTAGAGCAAATAGCTCATTTATCTACCTGCGTACAACTCAGATTTTCCTACCCCCTTCAATAATTCAGAAAACCCAAATAAATCAACCCATTGCTGCCTTCAAACTCACTATTGTTATTTCTGATATCTACCCGTGTTCTGATAGCTAGTTATTTCTCATTAATATTTGGTGGTTTTTTTTTTCTTTTTCGTTCTTTCACCGGATAGAGGATATATTCCTGTAGCATTTTAAGGAGCTTCTCCTCCTTTGGTGTTTTGAAAGCATGGTAATTTCTAACTAATCTTTTGTGATTTTTTTTTTCATAATTTCTTCCTTCAGATTTTTGAATGTAGACTTGTGTTCCAAATTGGGTCTTAACAAGAGAGAGAGTCTAGCAAGAACCTATTATAATAACTTCGAGAAATTAGCCCTCAATTATGAGATACCCAATAATTCAAACCAAGAAAATCTTATCTTATTTGAAGATTGATTTTTATATTCCTTCACTCAACAACTTGGGAAAAGTCTCCTACTAATCCAATTTTGTAGTATCCTTGTCAAATTTGATTTCTACAACATACACTTATCACTCTATAATCTAGTTTCCTTCTTAGTACAACCTCCTTAGGAATGTCCAAAACTACCAGATAGATTCTCATCAATTTCCATCATACTGAAACTCTGTCTCTCCTCGTACTCTATATTTATAACACCCACAGGCCACTATCTTTATGTTTCTCAGTGTGTGTGGTGTGGAGTGTGAATGCATTTGGTGGTATTGCTATTTGTGAAAGTTGAGTTCTAATCTTCCATTCGCAGTGGGCATCATCATTGGAAGGGTTAGCTGGACTTTAGATATGATGTAATTGATATTAATTTTCATTTATTTGTTATTTTTTAGAAGACTTGTATTAAGATTTTCTGTTTTGTATTGATAATATATCATTTATTTGTGTTGAGAAGATGTTTGTTTTGTGTTGAGAGTATGTATTTTTTGTATTGAGAATATGTCTTTTTTGCATTGAGAAGGTGAACTCCTCTTTTTAGTTAGTCGAGTCTCTCTTGATTTTGTATCTTTAATTTCAAATATAAGCATTGAACCTATTAACTAAACTAGTTAAGAATAGAGGTAGAATATAAGCTGAGGATAGCTCATACTTTCTCCCAGGTCTAAACTAGTAACTAAACTAGTACTATTTCTTTTTTGTACAATATTGCCTTCTCCAATCTTGGCGCATTAGCATTTCTTAATTGCCTAAAAATGATGATATAATGGAATATGCAGTCATTAGATTACAATATCATCTGAAATAGAGAGATCCTATTGGTTGCTAGCAAGTACAAGTATGCAATATATTAACGTTAACCATACTCATTTCAACTCATGAATAAAGAATCCAATTAATCTATTAATATCAGGACCAAAAATACAAAGAAAAAAAAAATAGCAGCACAATAATCACTCAAGTAGATTTTTATCTTTGTGTGTATGCTCTTTCAGTGCAAATGAGATGACTCTTGTATACAAAGTAGTGGCCCATATTTAGAAATAGGTTCCTTTTGTTTCAATCACGCCCTAGCAAGACATTAATAGAGGTGCTCAGGAAACATGAGTGCTTGTGGATTTTTGTATAGTTTCCTATGCATTACTTAAATTCTCACTTATCAGCTCATTCTTTTGTACTTCCATGTCTTTCTAGTTCTTCAATTTCTTCAATAGTTTATTTGAATAAATGTTGGGTTTCCTTTGCAATTACGTTTGATTTATTTTCTATTACGATTATGTAAAGATTAAAACCTCTGTTGTATCAAATTTGTAAACTTACTTCTATACTTTTCAGCATATAACAAACATGGCTAACAAAAATCAAAATAATGTTGCTACTGCTACACAAATGCAAGATAGTCAGACAACCAGATTAATTTGGATAGATAAAATGCTCGAGGATTATGTAGACATATGCGTTAGTGAGATTTATGTTGGTAACCGTCCAGGGACCCATTTTAATAAGGTAGGGTGGAAAAATGTGGTTAATAAGTTTAGCAAGAAAGTTGGTAAAAAATTTAACTACAAACAACTTAAGAACAAGTGGGATAGTTTAAAAAATGATCGGAACATTTGGACGAAATTAGTTTGAAAAGAAACTGGCCTTGGTTGGGATCCGGTGAAGAAGACAGTTGATGTTACAGATAAGTGATGGGCAAAAAAATTACAAGTACTATGTTTTCACCTATTTTTTTTTCTATATAATCAATTAATATTTACTAAAATCGATTACATTGCACATACAGGAAATTCCAAAAGCAACTAAGTTTCGGAATGCAAGTTTAGCTCATATTTTCAAGTTGGATATAATGTTTAGGGGTATAACTGCAACTGGTGAGGGAGCTTGGGCACCATCCTCTGGATTGAGTTTTGAAGATGCAATAAGATGTGATCAATATAATGATGTATTGTTAGAGTTAGAAGAGATTGATGATTCAGATGACGAACCTGGTGATATTCAGACTAATTTAGACACTCAGACGAAAGAAAATAAACATGTCAGTCCTGCAATCCAAGATAGGAAAAGGAAAAAAGGAACTCAAATATTTGATCAACATTTCACACGTCTTTGTGATATTCTTGAAAAGCGGATTATAACATCATCATTCGATAAACCTGACCGTAGCATTGACAACGTTATGGTTGTTGCACGGGAGTTAGCTGAGATAGAAAATGACTGAGATTTTTAGGGATGCAAGTGAGGTACTCCTTTTGAAATCACATAGAGAAATGTTTATTGCCCTAAAAGACCCAACATTTCAAATTGATTTTATTAAATGAATGAAAAATAAATGAAGTCAATATTAACTATTGTGATGTCATTTTAGGGATTCATTAATAGTTACTATTTTCTGAATGATTTGTAATGAACTATTTTAGAAGTTGTCAAGACTTAATTTTTTTTTTATTATATTTTTTGGGCGAATTTTGACAATATTATTTTAGTGATGCTTATTCTTAAGCATTGTAACTTTATTATTTGTTTTTTTTTGAAGTGGTATATTTTTATCTTTTTACAGACAGAGAATAATGGTCAAGATACTGAACATTACATAAGCGATGTTGATAATGGTGAAAAAGAAAAAGAGGATGATATTGACTTTGAGATAGCATTGCAATTAATGGTGGCTTCTAAATATTACACAACATATATTGTAAAGGAACCTTGTAGGACCTCTCCACATATAGGTCATAAGTTTGTTATGAAGATTCTAAATGGTCATCATGATAGATGTCATCAACAATTTAGGATGGAAAAATATGTATTTCATGCTTTATGCAAAGAGTTGAATGAAAGATATAACTTAACCGGTACTCGTAACATAACTATTGAAGAAATTGTAGGAATTTTATTGATTACATTAGGTCATGGGTTCGAGAATAGAATGGCATAAGAAAGATTTCAAAATTCGAAAGAAACTATTAGTAGGCATTTTAATAATGTATTAATGGCTGTTTCACGAATGGCGGTTGAAATTATCAACCCCACTGATAGGGAATTTAAGGATATTACAAAAAAAATTTGTAAAGATGAGAGATATTGGCCATATTTTAAATATTGTATTGGAGCTATTGATGGAACCCACATGCCAGTTACTATTTCTCCAACAAAACAAATTCCATTTATTGGTAGAAAAGGCATACCTACTCAGAATATCATGGCAATTTGTGATTTTGATATGCGTTTCACTTTTGTTTAGACTGGATGGGAAGGGATATCACATGATACACGTATTTTTATGGAAGCTATTCGGGAAGAGGAATTGCGCTTTCCATATCCACCCAGAGGTTTGAATTTAATAAGAATGACATTAATGAATTTTAATTAAATAATAAATGATTTTTACATTACTTTTGATTTATTATCCTAAATTGTATGCAGGTAAATATTACTTGGTAGATACTGGATATCCTCATATGAATAGATACATGGGGCCATACAGAAGGGAACGATATCATCAACTAGATTTTCGCCATGGTCCTCGACCAATGGGTATGCGTAAGATATTTAATCATGCATATTCATTGCTCAGATGCACTATCGAGAGAACATTTGGAGTTTGGAAAAATAGATGGAAGATATTAGATTATATGCCAAATTTTTCTTATGATAAGTAAGTTAAAATTGTTGTGACGTCTATGACTATTCATAATTTTATTAGAACTCATGCATTAAAAGATCTTGAGTTCAAGCCATACAATGAGGACGAGGATTATCTACCTCCAAGAAGCATAGAGGATGAAGAAGTAGAAGATTACTCAAGCATACAACAATCAGAGATATCCAGTGAAAATGTTATGAATATTGAGCATGATTATATTACTTTTTCACTTATGCAATGTTAAAGAGATTTTTTTTTTCATTATAATAACTAAAACATCTATTAGATTATTTTCGTTGTTATTTTATTATAATATTTTATTTCTATCAAGGATATACCCTTTTGTGTAATTTCCACTTCAAAAAGTGTTTTTTTAATTCATTTCCAAATAAATATAATATATTTGAAAGTACTTTAGATTTACGGATCTCAAAAAGTAAATAATTTTTTAATAGTAAAACTTATTATATTAAGATCTAACTTATAAGTCTTAAGTTAAAAGTAATATTTTCCATTACAATCCCAAACATGCACCTGATAAAACTTATGCATAAATCAAACATTTATTTTTCTTCTTTCATTTGTTTTCAGTTCTGCTGAGACTAATCTTGTGATTATTGGTTAAAATATAAGGAAGAAAGAAAAAGAAAAGTCAAAAATAAACTCGTGGTATTGAACAATCAGATAGCCTAATTGGTAAGAGAGTAATTCTACGTTCAGTGTGTAAACGCTGTATAATTATTTTAAAAAAAAGTAAAATTTAAAATTAAAAAGTTAATTTTTTTTATGTGAATCTCGTATTAATTTACTTTTTTAAAAAAATCTGTACGATACTTACACAACTACAACTATAAATATCATTTTCTTCAACGAGATATGAAGGGACGGTCCGGATCATCTCTACTACAAATACAGTGACAGAGCAGTTAAAAAATAAATAAATAAACAGAGACAGCAAGCGTACATACAAACTAATATTGACTTGTAATTTTGACGAAGTAGAAGCGAAAACCCTTATGCGGCAAAATACATGTTTGCTGTTTCAGGAATGAAGTCCTTCCTAACCCCAACGTTCTCAGCCTTCCCCAAACCCACTCCTCTTGCACTATTCTCCTTCGCCTCCAAATCCCATCCATGCAACAGCACAACTTTCCGACATCCTAGTTTTCTCCCTCTAAAACCCTCGATATTTTCACCCAAATCCTCATTTCTTTCAATGCAAAATCGTGGCATGCACGTGGAGCTGGCTCCGCCGTCGTCGACCGGTGAGATTCACGTGATCGTTGGACCGATGTTCTCCGGAAAAACCACCTCGCTTCTTCGCAGGATTCAGTCTGAGAGCAGCAATGGCAGGTTTTGGACCTTTTTTTATACCGATTTCTGTGTTAAATGCTGTATTTTTTAGCTTCATTTTTCGTGGGTTGTTTATCAAATGTTGTTCTTCTCGGTGGATGGTGTTTGTGTTTGTGTCAAAGATGAGATATCTAAGTTCAATATTGGATTGGGTAATTTAAATATTTTTTTCTTGGCACCGGCCGGTGTCCAGGAACAAGCTTCCCGACTAATCCGGGGGTGCAGAGTCTCCTGGTAAGGAGTTTCCTCAAGTGCATCAGGTAATTCAAGGAAAAAATCCTCTTGTCTGATAGTCTTTAGAAATCGTTTGCACTCAAGGGGATTTGAACTTTAGACTTGGGGGAGCATACACCCAAGTCCAACGCTTTTACCGCATGAGCCAACCCCTAGGGGTTATAATTAAATATTTGATCATCTGAGGGAAAATTTTACATAGTTATATGCATATCGTGGTATGTATCATTATTATTGTAAATCTCATTGTTTAAGGGGTTGCCAGCAACGGAAAAGGAGTAGACTTTGGCAATGTTTTTGGTCACTTGATATGTTGTGCCGTACAAAGATTATCTTCAATTGGATGGAACATTAAAGGGTCTTTTTGTCTTGGGAAGATTGAAGGAATCTGTCAGGCTTTTGTGGACTCCTAGAGTGCGAGTGGAGCCAGAGACCTATGCTCCTGTTGCAGGAGTTCATATTTAGGAAAGAGTATAAGAAGGGGAGAAGATAATCCGTGTGCAAATGGTTGTTGTTAAGTATGATCCCTGAGAATATCTGAATGGTAGTAAGATTGTTTGTGAATGGTAGTGAGATAGTTTAAGTTAAGTATTTTTTGGGTTTTGTAAAAGGAGAGAGAAAGAGTTGAATAAAAAATATAATAAAATTAAAATATTGTTATAATAGAATTTTTTAATATAATTTTTGTTTTGAAATTTGAAGAAGTTGAATTTTTTTTTTTTTTAGGTTTGAAAGCTTGGAAAAATTATAATGATTAGTCATTGAGACGTTACAAGCTATATGGATATTCATCTTATTTAAAAGTCGAGCAACCATAGGAAGAAAAGTTTTTCGTTGGTGCCTCGTGTGGAGGAAGGTTTAGAGTCGGGAGTGCAGTTGGGTACTATATCTGGGGATAATGTCGTTCCCCTGGTTTCTCTTCCTCCATTAAACTATATGATGGGGTCACCATCGGATTAGGTTCTGAATAAAGTTAACGGGTTTAAGCAAATCCTGTGGCTTACACATAGAGGATATGAAGATGATATTAAAGCACTGTTCACTGCGATTGAGGCAAGCCATGCGTGTGAAACCAATTCACATTTTAAGAAAAGCAAGGAGTTAAATCGTCTTTTATGGGCAATCAACTACGATGCTAAGGGAGGTAGCTCAAGTCAAGGGAAAACTAAAGGGAGGGCATTGTGAAGATGTTCCCGTAGTGGGTTTTTTGGGTAGAGGATTAGTTTTATGGGGAACAAGGAGCTGGGGTTGGAGAGGTGTATTCCATTCTAATTCGGGCTTGGAGTTTTTGGGTAGTGTTTCACGGGCTCTATAGTATGGGATAGGTGTTTTCTTGTATATGTCCAGTGTACTTGGTTATTCTTATTGATATATATATATATAATATTTTTACTTATAAAAAAAAATTGTAATGATTAGTTTGAAAATGTTTGTATTTAAGTGATGTTTGAGAAGGGAATGAGATGAGATGAGACGAGATGAGATGGGATGAGAATTATTTCCAAACATCCCTAGTCATTTTGTGAAAAGGAGCATTTTTAAAGTGAAGTTGTATCTCTTGCAAAGCATGATTATTTGAGGGATATGGAAGCTGTACGCCTAAAACCTTTGGGTTTTCTTTCTAAAAGATAAAGAATTGGACGATCCTTTAACTGGCAAGGCAGGACATATAAAGCTGTTTGATGTGTGCCAAAGAAAATTAGTTACTTCCAATGTATGAGCACCGCGTACAGAAACAATTCAGCTTAAATGTTTGCAAGTTCAAGTATATAGGTCAACCTTCTTACATCACAATAATGGGTTGCATGCCATATAATTGGAGTTCTATGAAATTTTCAAGTTCTTTTAGACACCCCTTCCCATGATAGCTGTGGTATCTACTAAAGATATAGTGTAGAGTCACTCCCTGTGGGCTCCATATTATTTAGGAATCATTCAAGGATACACTTTCTCAGTTAAAAGATTCTGATTGCTAGAGGAATGGTAAGCAACAAGGCGAAGCATTCTCATATATTTGACTTCATTTTTCTAATTGTCTCCAACTATAGATCACAAGTTAACCCCTAGGGGTTGGCTCAAGTGGTAAAGGCCTTGGGCTTGGGGGTATGTTCCCCCCAGGTCTAAGGTTCAAATTCCCTTGGGTGCAAACAATCTCTAGGGGCCATCGGATTGGGGGATTTTCCTCTTAAATTACCAAAGGTGCACTTGCGGGAAATTCCTTGCTGAGGGCCTATGCACCTCTAGGATTAGTCGGGACATGTTTCTGGACACCGGTGCCAATAATAATAATAATAAAAGATCACACGTTAAAAGCAAGAGAGATGGAAATGAGTTTGCGATCCCATTTCTTATTCTAAGCCTCTAACTCAGGTCATTTCATATTATGCTGCTTGATTTAAGATGAAGATAATGCTTCAGGGCCAGAATCTTGAACCTGATATTATTTTCTTGAGCACCCTAGGATCTTATGTAGATAATGGAATTATATTTTTGAGAGTTAGAGAGAGTTCAGTATTCTATTTGGCATGCCTTCCACATATTCTGTAACACTTGGGATTTGAACAAATATGCAACTGTGGGAGCTATTATAGTCATAGCTCATAGGTGTTATTGTTACTTTGAGAGATATTTAAAGAACGTGAATTATCCCATTGCACAATGATGGGAACCTGAAGAATGCCGAAAGTTCGGTTCACATAACATTACCCTACTTCTTGATGCTAATTCTTTGAGTATTTTTAGAATTCTCCTACTTATATATATATAAAAAAAAAATGGAATTGTTCTTATGATTTCATTACTCACCTTTTATGCTGCTTGTTGTGCAGAAGTGTGGCTTTAATAAAATCAAATAAGGATACGAGATATGGATTGGATGCAATTGTGACACATGATGGGGTGAAGCTGCCATGTTGGGCCTTAGCAGATTTATCATCATTCAGACAAAAGTTTGGTCCTGACGCATATGCTCAGGTACTTTAATGCCACAATTTGGTGAAACTACGTAGAAGGAGCAAGTTTACTTTATTAAATAATTGTACAGAATTGTTAGCTTGATTGGTATGACATACGGTTTTTGTAATAGTTAATGATGTTATTAATGGAAAACTATGAGGGTGCTACCAAGTACACAGAGAGTATACAAAAGATACACCCAATTAACAAAAGAAACAAGAACAATAAATTCCTGAAAACTAAAAATGGTGGGAACATGAGCATTCATCCAAATGCATGTTTTTGGTTTGAAAAAAATGCATTCATCCAAAGATAAAGAGAAAGGTTTGAAATGAAGTTATTGTGGTTTTTTAATACATGTTCTGTCACAATAACGTGTTAGTGATTTGTGTGGCCTAGTATTATCTCAATTTGAAATGACTTAGCTTTGTGCAATCATCCACAGATCATGAACCTTCGTCTTGATCTCAAGGGTTTTCTTGTTTAGGTTATTGCAATTAACTTTCATCAGTCTTTCATGTACTCTAGGAGTGATACTTTATCAATGCATGTATATGGTGACAGTTAGATGTGATTGGTATTGATGAAGCTCAATTCTTTGAGGACCTTTATGACTTCTGCCGTGTAGCTGCTGATCATGATGGAAAAACAGTAATAGTTGCTGGACTAGATGGTGACTATTCGAGGTATTATTTAAATAGGCCCCCCATTAATGTCAAGAAGTTTTTATGTTTATAACTTTTTTTCATTTATTTCCCAAGTACAAGCTGCCAACATTCATAATATATTTTTGTTTTCATGCTTGAAACTTCTTTGATGGTGAATGAATATATTGTTGGCAGGAGGAGCTTTGGTTCTGTGTTAGATATAATTCCCCTTTCTGATTCTGTGACCAAATTAACTGCTCGTTGTGAACTTTGTAAAAAACGTGCTTTCTTCACCTTAAGGAAAACAGAGGAGAAACAGACAGAACTGATTGGTGGGGCTGATGTCTACATGCCTGTTTGTCGACAGCATTATGTTAGTGGACAAGTAGTCATCGAAGCTGCAAGGACTGTGCTGGAATCTCAGAAAGATGATTGCGTCTCTCTTGCGTAGCGCAAACTGCCTAGTAGCAATCGGGATTTCCTAATATGCTCTCGCAAGTAGTCTTCACAACTTGTTAGACTGATCTGGAACTACATTGGCGTTAAGAACGTTATTTCTTAGGCCCATACCATGGATGTACATATGGTTAAATCTATTCATGTGGAGAATCTTTGATTGAAACTTCAACTATCATCAATGGACGTGCTGGGAAATTGAAGATTCTGGTGAATGTGGATTTCAAACAATCAGGTTTTATTTCGATCATCAATTGTATGGTAGGTAAAATATTTCTAGCTCTTTAACTGAAAGTGTCTCCTTCGTCAGAGAAGTTAAAATTGGTAATCGGATTGTGTTACATTCATGGTGCAGTTCTTCTTTTTGTTCTTTTGGTTTGTATTTTTGATGACATTAATCAATGTTACAGTTCTTACTTCTGTTCCAGAATGCTTCAAGACCTTGTGAGGATTTCCACTTTCCGGCCTTCGTATGTGGATCACCAATTCAAACTAAACAGATAGCCAGTCCATCTTCAATCAGTACCCACCAACAACTTGCCTTACCACCCTCTCTAAGTCCTCTTCCACCTCTTTCCCTTCAGACCCCGACGACATCCATCAATATATATAATATTCTAACCATATCAGTTAGATCATTCAATATCAGTTGGTCCTAAAAAATGAGAGTGCCTTTGAGAGATGGAGTTTTGTGTGTGCGCGCGCGTGTTTTTTTTAAAAGAAAAAATTAAGATCGACGCCCTTTCTCGCTGATTGTCCCAATTCATCCACACAGCATTTCAATTATCGACTTCCTCTGTTCTCATAATGGTCGTCTGATTATTTTTCTCCTAGTACAAGAACTGTTTTATATCAGAGTTCCATCATTGTTCTATCTCTATGGTGGTTTATGTTATTTTAGTCCAAAGTATTTTGAAAACCAATCATTTTTCTTTTTTTGAAAAACAACCCAAACATGCAGAATGGTCATGACCATTTTACTTCAGAGATACTAAAAAGTTCTAATTATTTGGTTTATTAGCTTGTGAAAATCCTTAGCTAAACATTTAGAGTAATGTTGAAAAGATCAGAATTCCAATCCATGTGAGCGAAAAACTGCAATATTCGTTAGAAGTCATTGCCTTGCAATTTTATGAAGTGAGGCTAGTAGAGATTTTACTAACAGTCTTGAATGATAACAATTAATGGATCATAGCTCATGCATAACTTTCAGTCTGTCTATGAGCTTCACATCTTTTATAAAAAACTATAGATTAAGGTTTTGGTGACAACTGTTTAAGCGCTTCATTAAATATGTTCGGTTCTTCACTGCATATCCGACCAATAACCAACCAATTACATTCTGCAATAAGTGAAATGTTTCATAGATTTTGCAATTGACATATAGCAGAGCTGCGCTTTGCAACCAGAATTATATATTACGTACAGGTATTACGGTTATAGAAGGATCCACAAGATCCTCCTCAAATCATGCTACCAATAATGTTGTATCTCTAGGCAATCCTTTGATTATAGACAATAGCTATAGAGGGATATGTTGACTTTGTATGTAAATTTTCTTGCTGTAATATTGTTCAGAATATTTTATAAATGACAAATGAGCACCACCAGTAAACAATGCGGTGGTTTTTCAAACCTTCTCTTGGTATCAGTAGTCCTTAGGATTCACCTCCGTCGATCCAAATGGCCTCTAAAACCCGTCTCCTACCCTATCCTTCAACACCATAGTCCACCTCCTGACCATCAAGTTATCCTCTTCCAACTATCTCCTTTGGCGTAGTCAAGTGTTGTCGTTGCTGTAATGTCAATATCTCATTGGCTATGTTGATAGCTCCATCAACCTCCCTTTGCCACTATCGATTTTGGTGATTCTGCCACTGCAAGTCCAAAATTTGCTAAATGGAAATAGACCGATCAACTTGTACTTCGCCTCCTCCTTGCTTCGTTGATAGCAGAAGCCTTGTCTGTTGTTGTCGGCTTGACCTCTTCCCATGCAATCTGGTCCACTTTGGAAACCACCTTCAGTCATCATTCCAAATCCCGGGAGCTACATTTAAAAGATGAATTGCAACACATGAAGAAAGGTGCTCGGACTGTTGTTGAATATTCTCGCGAGTTCAATTCTATTTGTGACCAACTTGCTGCCATGGGCTGATCGGTGGATGCTCTCGACAAAATACACTGGTATTAGGGTAGACTTGACTTTGCTTTCTCCATTTTTTCTACTAAACAGTTATCTCTTTCACCTCTCCCTTCCTTTACTGACATGCACTGGTAAGAATC
Organism: Carya cathayensis; assembly: GCA_011037825.1. Taxonomy (NCBI): domain Eukaryota; kingdom Viridiplantae; phylum Streptophyta; class Magnoliopsida; order Fagales; family Juglandaceae; genus Carya; species Carya cathayensis. Next base: position 706,078 of record QGSO01000303.1, read on the forward strand.
GTGTTTTTATCAGTAATGGTGCCTCTCTTCCCATTTCTTACACCGGTATCATCTCTTCCACCTCTTCCCTTACTTTAAAGGATGTCTTAGTTGTGTCTGGCTTAACCAACAATCATTCCATCAATAAACTTACTTCCGATTTTCCTTTTTCTAGCACCTTTACTAATGACCAATTTATTATATACAATCAAGTCACAAGAAGGGTGGTGGCAATCAAACGGTGTGAGAACGGTCTTTATGTGCTTGAGTGTGGACATCAATCTTTAATTTATGTTTTCTCCAATAATTGTCCTCGAGCTTCCTTTGATGTTTGGCATGCTTGTTTGGGCCATGTGTCTTCCTCTATTATTTCTATTTTGAATAAAAATAATCAATTATATGTGATTTCTTTACTTCCTACTCCCACTATTTGTTCTAGTTGTCAACTTGCAAAGAGTCACAAACTTCTGTTTCAACAAAATGAAAAATGGGCGTCTCATGTTTTGGATCTTATTCATTGTGATTTATGGGGTCCATCCCCTATTCTGTCCAATTTGGATTATGAATATTATGTCATTTTTGTTAATGATTTTTCCCGATTCACGTGGCTCTATCGTTTGAAATTTAAATGAAATTTTTACCACACTTTTCTTCAATTTCAAAAATTTGTGAAAAATTAGTTTTCAGTTAAAATCAAATTATTTCAAAACAATAGAGGCACTGAATTTACAAATCATATTTTTCAGGATCATTTAATAAATTGTGGCATTCATCATCAAATGTCTTGTCCTTATACACCAGCCCAAATTAACGGCTGTGCTGAGCACAAATATCGCCATATAACTGAAACTAGTTTAGTTATGCTCTTTTACTCACATGTCCCTCTGAAATTTTGGGTTGATACCTTTGGCACGGCTGCTTTCACCATTAATTAATTGCCAAAGCCTACTCCTGATGGCTTGTCTCCATTTGAGCTTTTGTATAGCAAGCCTCCCATTTATTCCAATTTTCTTCCTTTTGGTTGCCTTGTATTTCCATACTTATGTGATTATGCTTCTCACAAATTAGCCCATCGCATTCGTCCTTGTGTTTTTCTTGGCTATAGTATGTTTCATAATGGCTTTCATTGTCTTGATCGTTCCACTAATCATGTTTTTATTTCAAGGCATGCTATTTTTTATGAACTTAATTACCCTTTTAAGGGAATTCCTTGCTCTGGGCCCTTGCCTAACTCTCTCATTAGTGCATTTCTTGAGCCCGCTACCATCCCAGCGACCTCATTATCGACTTAGCCAGATCCAAAACCACGTCTGTGTGGTTCTTGCTTAACTGACATATCTGCTAGTTTTGTGCCTCTTTCTGTTTTGCAGGCTCCTAATGCTGAGCCTACTATCCCTTCGGTGCTTGAGCCTTTGCATGACTCAACTCTCTTGCCCGCTGGCCCATATCTTGTCATCAAAGTATCCTCAACTATAGTCTCGAGCCATCCTCCTCTAATTGGCACTCATCCAATGCAGACTCGGGCTAAATCAGGAATTTTCAAGCCTGCCCACCGATCCCATGTGTGCACAGTTCCTCACCCCGGTCTGCTCCAATCTCTTCTCACCATGCGAGAGCCCAAAGGTTTCAAGTTTGCTGCCAAACATCCCGGTTGGATTGCTGCTATGGATGAAGAAATTCGTGCCCTTCACAAGAACCATACATGGGATATGGTACCTAAACTGCCCAACAAAAATGTTGTGGGATCCAAATGGGTTTTCTGCATCTAATATTTGTCCGATGGCACTGTGGATCGTCTTAAGGCTCGTTTTGTTGCAAAGGGATACACATAACAACTGGGCCTCAACTTCACTGATACTTTTAGTCTTGTTGTCAAGGCTTCCATAGTTAGAGTTGTTTTTATCATTGGTCGTCTCTAATAATTGGCATTTTCGACAACTTGACGTCAATAATGCATTTCTTAATGGTCTTTTACAAGAAGAAGTTTATATGGATCAATCATCTGGATATGTTGATTCTAAATACCCCACACATGTTTTTCGGCTTCACTGGGCTCTCTATGGTCTCAAGCAAGCTCCATGCACTTGGTTCCATTGCTTTAGCGCATTTATCTTGTCTGTTAGCTTTATTTGTTGTCATGCTGACTCATCTTTATTTGTTCTCTCCAAGGGTGCTGATTTAATCTATTTATTACTCTATGTTGACGACATTGTTGTGATTGGCAGCAATTCAACACTCCTCGTTGGATTTATTGGCAAGCTAACTTGTGAATTTGCCTCCAAGGACCTTGGATCTTTGAACTATTTTTTTTGGGCTTGGAAGCCCATCGCACTTTTACTGGTCTTCTTCTTAGCCAAGCCAAGTACGCCCATGAGATCTTACAGAGTGCATAGTTAGTTGACTCTAAACTGGTGGGTACTCGCATGGTGGTTGCTCAGCATCTTTCCATGGCTGGCCCAGATTTTGATGATCCATCCCTCTCCCGGTCGCTTGTAGGTGCCCTTCAATATCTTATAATCACTTGTCTGGATATTGCTCACGCTATAAGTGCTGTCAGTCAGTTCATGCATAAGTTGTCTATTTCTCATTTTTAGGCTATTAAAAGGATACTACGCTACGTTAAGAGGACTCTTCAATTTGGTTGATTTTTCACTCCATCTTCTTCTAGAGAACTCCTTACTTATTCAGATACCTATTGGGCTGGGTGTCCCTTACACACCGCTCAATTTCTGGCTATGCCATTTATTTTAGTGGTAATATGGTGTCTTGGAGTTTCAAGAAGCAACCAATGGTTTCCCAGTCCAACTGTGAATCTGAATATCGGGCATTGGCGCTCACTACCACTGAGGTTAAGTGGCTACGGCATCTTCTTCGAGATCTTCATATGTCTCCTCCATCTCCTCCGGTCATGCTTTGTGATAATCAAAGTTCCAATATTTTTCTTGCTGTCAATCCAGTCTCCCATAAACGTTCGAAGCACTTTGATTTTGATTATTATTTTGTGAGAGAACTGGTGACCTCTGGAGAGCTCAAGATCCGTTATGTCCCCACTCACCTACAAATTGCTGACATGTTCACCAAAAGTCTCGGCTGACCTACTACCTTCATCTTTTTACGTTCCAAGCTTCGCGTCTATCATTATGAGATGCTAGGGTGCAGGGGTGGAACTACTAAGGCCCTTGGCTCCCCCAAAATTTTCAAAATTTGAGAAAAATTATAATTTTAAAGGTGTTTTTATAAAGTAAACTATATGAAAATTAGTAGCCTCCTAAATTATTTTTTTGTAACTTAGCCCCTCCAAACCAGATTTTCTGATTTCGCCCCTGCTACGGCACTTGCCCTGCCGCGGGGAAGGGGGGGGGGGGGGGGGGGGTATTATGGTTATAGAAGGATCCACAAGATCCTCCTCAAATCATGCTACAAATAATGTTGTATCTCTTATCAAAACCCAATCCCATGATTCTAGGCAATACCTTGATTATAGACCATAGCTATAGATGGATGTGTTGACTTTGTATGCAAATTCTCTTGTAGTAATATTGTTCAGAATATTCTATAAATGACACATGAGCACCACCGGTAAACAATGCTGTGGTTTTTCAAACCTTCTCAACTGAGATAATCAAATTTTAATTTATTATTAATTAAACATGTACAGGGAAACGGCTCCAAAGTCTAACTATACTGTACACTACTGAAAGCAAAGATCTAAAGCTTATATCATTAGTTTTCTTCATCATCAATTCCAGCAAAGATGGGATCCTCGAGGAGTTCAGAGGCAGACGGCCTCTCAGTCTGTGGCGCAAGGCACTTCTCAATGAACACTTTCATGTCCAAATCTCTAACCTTGTTCACTGCCCGAGGCTTCACCCCATATGTCACCTTCTTGTATATCTTGGCCACACTGTCGCACTCACTGTATGGGATTTCCATTGTCGCCAACTCAAGCACACACATCCCAAACGAGTATATATCCACCTTTTCGGTGTAATTCTCATCGTAAATCTCCGGCGCCATGAACTCCGGCGTCCCGAGAATGGAATGTCCCATATGGTCCTTCCCCGTCGCTGCTGCTAATCCCAAATCTCCAATCTTCACCTTCCCATTATTGCCGTTGATAAAAACATTACTGCAATTGAGATCTCTGTGAATTATGCATGACTCATGCAAATGGAGATACTCCAAACCCCTCAGAATCTGTTTTGACCACTTCTTCAGGGCCATGTCCGAGACGTGCGGATGCTTCCTCCTATAATCCCTCAGATTTCCGGATGTACAAAACTCGGTAATGAAGTTCAACGTTTTGTTCTCTTGATCGATCCATGAACAGAACGATGTAATAATGTTATCGTCCTTCAAAGTTCTCAGCAAAAAAACCTCATTGCGTATCCTGTCCAACATCGCCTTGTCATCCAAGAACCTTTTCAACGAAACCTGGTTCCAAGCCACCTCTCTTCCCTCTTCTTGATCGAAAGCTCGATACACCTTCTTCACCGCTCCGGCACCGAGCAATTAAGTCCCCGTACCTCCCGTACCGTCCCGTTGAATCAATCTCCACGAACGGCTCAGCGTCTTTGTCTGACGGATCCGATCTAACGTACGGCATGTTTGACGAGAAAAAACTCGACCCACCGTCAAAAGCCCAAGAAAAAAACAGCGAGAAGAAAACTTACAAGGCAAGAAATCTTGTGTGTTTAAGAATGGAGGAGATCAAACAGTGAGACAATGGATGAGATCGAATGATCACGAGAATCAAATGAACACTGAGGCAGAACAAATCACTAAGAAGTAAGCAGTGCGAGCTTCCTTCAGATACAGACGGTGACAAAACATGTTTACGAGATCGATGAGAGGACAAAGAGAAGCGAAAGCAAGAAACAAAGACCAGAATAAACAATGGAGATTGTATATACACACAAACACACCAGTTCTAGTAGGAAAAGAATTAGGGTTAGTAAATCAAGGATTTCCTTTTTTGATAAATCTACTTCATTATTGGTGAAGAGAAATATAATTAACTTGATTCAGATGGAATCAGTAAATACTTAGAATTCAAGAAGGGAAATAAAGGCTTAATATATAGGGGGAGTGGGTGCAGATCGATAATAATGGACAGTTGGGAGGATCTGCTAAACTTAAGCAATAGAATCTGACTATGATTTGAATACGTTCTAACGTCTTATCGTATGATTTATCTTATCATCATGATCATGATCTCCTTACTTATAGGGATCGGAATATTGATTTTGCAGGTATGTATCGAGTTAATGGTAATATTGGTGATCATCTGGCTGCATGCATATTATTCTATATATATTGATCAAGGACGTGGAACCTAATTCAATTCGTTCGATCGTCTCGTGTACGCGTGGTACTATATATATATGCATGCCATTTGGAGATTAATTCCTCTACGTATAATATATCATGTATATATTATATATATATATATATATATATATATAATTAAGCGTCCCAATAGGCCAGGACTTCTCAACCATTAATTTAGAATAATCATAATTCGATTTCATAAAAGGAAACTCTCTCTCTCTCTCTCTCTCTCTCTCTCTCTCTCTCTCTCTCTCTCTCTCTCTCTCTCTCTATATATATATATATATATATATAATTTATTTTAATTACCAGCTGATTTTGTTTTCTTTAATTATTTTATAATTTTTCATGCATGTATTATATATATGTATATCTATGAATTTCGAGTTTGGATCCCAATTTTTTTTTTTAAACCCCAAAGGAATGAGTTTGAGTTTGGTATAAATGAGTTTGAGTCAAAATAGATTGACCTAATAAAATATGATTAATAAATAGATCAATTGTGAGTCAACCCGCAAAACCTACAATCAAGCGTGTAACAAAAATAAATTTTATTTTCAAATTTTATAAAGATATATTTTTATATGCATTTTTTTGTTATTGGGATGTAATATTAATATTAGTATTAACTAATTAATATCTCAAATTATTAATTTTTTTTTGTTAATATGTAATTTTATTTTTATAAAAATCTTAATTTTCTTATATATTATTGGTTTGGATATTGATAGTAACATATTTGATCATGAATCCAATTGTAATTGGAAATAATTTATATAATTATTATTGTATTTTATATGAAATTATATTAATTGTTGGCTTCAATCATAAATATATGGGTCAATCCTACCTATATATATGAAATAGATTAAATTGGTTGAATGAGTCGTGTTCAAGTTAATTCAATAAAAATTAATTATTAAACAGGTTAAGTAGATTATGTTGTGTTATACGTTGTTTGTTTGTACAAGTCGTGATAGAGTTTTATAAGGGTCCGATTCGTTCAATTAAGCGAGTTGTGTTCTTTGACTTATATATATTTATATATATAGATAGCATGCATAATATTCATGACTTTGACATAATATTACAACACGAAGTGCCACCCTACCACTAAGGAGGTGATGCATCATATATTTCCTAAACGACAAGTAGGACATATACATCATGCTGAAGCAAGACAACCGGATTTTCTCCAAAACCAACTTAAGGCATCTCTCTCCATGAAGATAAAAGACTACAATTTAGGTGCAGCCATATATAGATTCATCCACCATCAACACTATTTCTAACTGTGGCCCTGTGCCAATCTTCTTTCATTTTGTATTCACAATTAGGGGTGCGAATAAGTCGAATTCTAGTGAGTAGTAGATGATCAGGTTTTGTGGGTAGTGCTATTTGAAAGTCTTTACACCACACAATATCCAAATAGTATAATTTGATTTGTAAGATTTAAATTTTAAAAGAGTAATGTTATTTGAACGCTTTTACACCACACAACATCCATATGAAATAATTTGATTTATAAGATTCAAATTTTAAAGCGATGTTATCATAGAAGCGATTCTTTGTAGACCATCAAATTTTTCCAGTCTTTAACCACAAGGATCGTGCCGCCAAAGTCTTTTTATTTTTATTTTTAAGTTCATTGAGCAGCAGAGCATAAAAGTATTCCATTGGCATGATTATGAGTCATTGGATCTGTTGTTGTATTTTCCAATGTTCTTGCGACCTGATTAATCAAACACATCTTTGCCAAAATGCTTTTTTCTACTTCGAGGCCACATGGTGGACAGATCGAGATGGTCATCCACCTTCTTCCTCCTTGCCAGATTAGCTTTTGTTGGCAAAGCATTATCGTGAAAATTCTTACCACACTCGATCACGAGAATGTTCTATCCATTCTGTTCTCCAAAAATCTCTTTGTTATTGCTTTATATCTCTCTAGAAATTGTTTTTGTGGATGTATGCATTTCTTACCGAGGAAACTCAATTCCCCAATCCTTTCCATACTCTCAATCTTCACAGTCGAAAAGGTTGTGAACTTACAAGTGCTAACTGACATTATACATTGCATACTATAAGCAAACTGCTTATTTGTTATTAGTTCTTTCTTGTCAAAATGACTACTTCATGCTAAAATGAGTCTATTATCATTACAAATAGTTATCATCATGTTGAAGATATGTCAAGTTTTCTCTCATCTACGACTTGCCGTTTGTCATGTACTTATATTTTCATTAATGGCATTCTTTGTAATATTGGGCAAATGGCATTTATGTAATTACTAGTTTTATATATAAAGGCATGTGAGCCTTTCCATATGAAGCAGAGTCCGAATTTCTTTTCTCCTTCGTTCGTGAAGCCGCCGTCCTCTGGAGAGAAGCATAGTTTTGAAACCCTAGTTTTCATCAAGATCAAATCAGCACTTTGAGGAGAAGATCAAGTGCAAGAAATGTATGGTTTCGTTAGAGAATAATTGAGGAAGCCACTTTCTATTTTTGTGCGATGAGAAATGGTTGTAAGTAATTGTAAACTCTATTCTGAAGCATTCTTCAATAATAAAGACTCCTAGACTGTTCCTGCCGTGGATGTAGACCACTAGGGTCGAACCACGTAATTTCTTGTGTTGATTTTACATTTCTTTTATTATTCTTGCATTTATTTTTGATCTTGCATGAATATATATTGTGATTTCAGATTTCTAATTGGTTTAAAATAGAAAACTAAACTGATCACGTTCATCATTTAATTTTCTTGGAATTTTGGTTGTCCTTTGTTCAAATTAATTGCATATCACAACTAGTTACATTAATTTGGTTATTTGAGTATTTGTTGTGAGAGGGCTGAAATTATAACAAGTGGTATCAAGAGCTTAGTTCGATGGGGACTGCAAGGTTCGATATTCAAAAGTTTGATGGAAAGAATGACTTTGGGCTGTGGAGGATCAAGATGAAAGCACTTCTCACTCAACAGGGTCTCCAAGAAGCTCTTCTTGGAGAAAAGAAAATGGAAACTGTTGAAGAGAAGGATAAGAAAGAAATCTTGAGGAAGGCTCACAGCGCACTCATTCTTTCTCTCGGAGACAAAGTTCTGAGGGAGGTAGCCAACGAAGACACCGCTGCTGGAATTTGGTTGAAATTAGAAAGCCTCTACATGACAAAATCTCTGGTCAACCGACTGTACAAGAAAATAAAGCTCTACACATTCAAGATGTCCGCAGGTATATCGATTTCTGACCATCTCGATTCTTTTAATAAAATTATTTTAGATTTGGCTAATATTGATATTAAAATTGATGATGAAGATCAAGCAATTTTATTGTTGAGTTCTCTGGATAATACTTATGCTAGTTTGAAAGAGACCATGATGTATGGGAGGGAAACACTAACCTTAGATGAGGTTCAGTCCGTATTACACTCCAGAGAATTACAAGCCATGTCTGAAATAAAATCTGAAGCTGGGGAGGGCTTGACTGTGAGGGGGAGAGCTGAAAAAAGAGGTCAAAAGGGAAAGAATAATAAAAACAATGTAAGGGGTAGGTCCAAGTCTAAAGGGAAGCAATTAAAATGCTTCTTGTGTCACAAAGAGGGGCATTTCAAAAGAAATTGCCCTGATAAGAGACCTAACAAAGGAAATGGGTCTAAGGAGGAGGGGGATGCCTCGGTTGTGAGTGATGGGTATGAGAGTGCCGAGGTTCTAAATGTGTCCGATGTTGATTCAGGAAAAGAATGGATCCTTGATTAAGGATGTTCTTTTCATATGTGTCCTAATAAAACATGGTTTGAAACCTTCACTAGTTTAGATGGGGGGTTTGTGATGCTTGGTAACAATAAGTCTTGTAAAATCCAGGGTATAGGGTCGGTGAGACTAAGGCTTCATGATGATATTGAAAGACTCTTAACTGAGGTTAGATACATACCTGAATTAAAAAGGAACCTAATCTCACTAGGTGTGTTAGACCTATCTGGGTACACTTTTAGATCTGAATCTGGATCTTTGAGGGTTACTAAGGGTTCACTTATTGTGATGAAAGGAGTCATTAAAAATGGCTTGTATACCCTTATTGGGAAAACTATTATAGGTGAGGTTTCTTTTATCCTAGAGAAAGGTGAGGATAGGGTAATTCTATGGCACAAAAGGTTAGGTCACGTGAGTCACGGGGGATTGTTAGAACTCCATAAACAGGGATTGTTAGGTGAGAAAAAACTGGAAAATTTACCTTTTTGTGAGGATTGCATCCTTGGGAAAGCTAAAAGGGTAAGCTTTAAAACAGCCACTCACACTACAAAACAAACCCTGGACTACGTGCACTCAGACCTTTGGGGTCCAGCACGGGTCAATTCACATGGAGGGGGAAGTTATTTCCTCTCTATAATTGATGACTATTCCAGAAAAGTGTGGCTGTACATTCTTAAAAATAAGAGTGACACTTTTGAGAAATTCAAGGAATGGAAGAAATTGGTAAAAACTCAAGTAGGAAGGAAGGTTAAGAAATTAAGAACTGATAATGGGCTTGAGTATCTCTCAAGTGAATTCGATCAGTTCTGTAAGAAAGAGGGTATGGCTAGGCATAAAACAGTAAGGGAAACCCCTCAACAGAATGGTCTAGCCGAAAGAATGAATAGGACCATATTGGAGAGAGTTAGATGCTTACTATCAAACTCAGGACTCCCTAGATCCTTTTGGGCTGAAGCTGTGACAACTGCAGTCCATTTAATTAATAGGAGTCCTTCATCAGCCATAGGTTTTAAGACTCCTCAAGAAATGTGGACTAGAAAACTTTCTAACTATGAATACTTGAGGGTGTTTGGGTGTGTTGCATATGCTCATACCCAAACTGACAAATTGGAACCAAGAGCTATGAAATGTATCTTTGTAGGGTACCCTGAGGGAGTAAAAGGGTACAAATTATGGATTGATGAGCCAGGAATACAAAAATGTATCATTAGTAGAGATGTAGTCTTTAATGAACATGAAATGGCTCGGGTTAAAACTAAAATACCTGAACCCACTCAGGATACTAACCCGGAGAAGATACATCTTGAGGTGGAGCATCCTGAGAATAATTTGAAGAAATTAGAAGGCCAGGATGTTGAGACTCAAACTTCCACTTTAGGTGATGAGGACCAAGGTGAAGTTAGTTCATACAACTTGGTCAGGGATAGAAAGAGGAGGGTTATAAAACCTCCCATCAGGTATGGTCAAGCTGAGCTGACTGCTTTTGCTTTGACCGTAGCAGATGAAGTTGTAAAAATGGATCCTAGATCCTACAAGGAAGCCATGGAAAGTATTGAGTCTCAGAAATGGGTACAGGCCATGGATGAGGAAATGGATTCTTTGAAAAAGAATCATACTTGGGAAATGGTTGTTAAGCCTGAAAAGGCTAAGCTGATAGGGTCTAAATGGATCTACAAAAGGAAAGAGGGCATACTTGGAGTTGAGGGTCCTAGGTATAAGGCTAGGTTGGTAGCAAAGGGATTCACTCAAAGGGAAGGGATAGATTTTAATGAATTTTTTTCACCTGTTGTTAAACATAGTTCAATAAGGTTAATTCTATTTTATATTGCTTATGAAGATTTACACTTGGAGCAATTAAATGTAAAAATGGCTTTCTTGCACGGTGAACTAGATGAGACTATTTACATGCAACCCCCTGAGGGTTATGTAAATAAGTCCAACACTGATCATGTATGTTTACTTAAAAAATCATTGTATGGACTTAAACAGTCCCCAAGGCAATGGTACAAAAGATTTGACTCTCATATGTTGGACAATGAGTTTAAAAGGAGTCATTATGATAGCTGTGTGTATTTTAGGCATTCCGGGAACCACATTATCTACCTACTCTGTATGTAGATGACATGCTTATAGCATGTAGGGATGCCGATCTAATTGAAGAAGTCAAGTGTATATTGAAAACAGAATTTGAGATGAAGGAACTTGGGCCAACTAAAATGATATTAGGTATGAAATAGTTAGAGATAGGAAAAGAAGACTTCTCTATCTATCTCAGAAAAACTATATCACCAAGATCCTCAACAGGTTTGGTATGTCTAATTTAAAACCTGTTAGCACACCAATAGGACAGTATTCAAAACTGTCCATAAGTCAAGCCCCTAAAACCGAGGAAGACATTAGACTTATGCAAGATATACCCTATGCAAGCATGGTGGGAAGCATCATGTATGCTATGGTGTGCTCTAGACCTGACTTAACCTATGCTGTTAGCATGGTAAGTAGGTTTATGAGTAACCCTGGGAAGCCACATTGGCATGCTATAAAGTGGGTATTACAGTACTTAATTGGAACACAGTGTCTAGGTTTGAGGTTTGGAGGGGATGTGCAGCAGGGGAGTGAGTTAGAGGGATTTGTGGATTCTGACTATGCTGCTAATTTGGATACCAGAAAGTCTTTATCTGGGTATGTATTTACAGCATTTGGAGGGGCTATTAGTTGGAAAGCTAATTTACAATCTGTAGTTGCTTTATCAACAACTGAAGCTGAATATATTGCTATGACAGAAGCAATAAAAGAGGCTGTGGTTAAATGGTTTTTCACATGAGTTAGGCATATTTAAAGGGGTTATCACAGTTCAGTATACCACGAAAGGTCTAAACATATAGACATTCGACTTCATTTTGTAAGGGATGTAATAGCATCTGGAGAGGTTAAAGTAGAAAAAATTCCAATTGAGGAAAACCCTTCTGATATGATGACAAAATCCCTACCAGCTACCAAATTTAGGCATTGCCTAAATTTGATTAATATGGGGAGCTATTAGAGCTCGGATTACTTTGCAGGAACAGTCTAGAGGAACAAGAACATCACTTTGCAAGGATAAAAGACTTGACAAGGTGGAGATTTGTTGAAGATATGTCAAGTTTTCCCTCATCTACGACTTGCCGTTTGTCATGTACTTATATTTTCATTAATGACATTCTTTGTAATATTGGGCAAATGGCATTTATGTAATTACTAGTTTTATATATAAAGGCATGTGAGCCTTTCCGTATGAAAGAGAGTCCGAATTTCTTTTCTCCTTCGTTCGTGAAGCCGCCGTCCTCTGGAGAGAAGCATAGTTTTGAAACCCTAGTTTTCATCAAGATCAAATCAGCACTTTGAGGAGAAGATCAAGTGCAAGAAAGGTATGGTTTCGTTAGAGAATAATACGAGGAAGCCACTTTCTATTTTTGTGCTATGAGAAATGGTTGTAAGTGATTGTAAACTCTATTCTGAAGCATTCTTCAATAATAAAGACTCCTAGACTGTTCCTGACGTGGATGTAGACCATTAGGGTCGAACCACGTAATTTCTTGTGTTGATTTTACATTTCTTTTATTATTCTTGCATTTATTTTTGATCTTGCATGAATATATATTGTGATTTCAGATTTCTAATTGGTTTAAAATAGAAAACTAAACTGATCACGTTCATCATTTAATTTTCTTGGAATTTTGGTTGTCATTTGTTCAAATTAATTGCATATTACAACTAGTTACATTAATTTGGTTATTTGAGTATTTGTTGTGAGAGGACTGAAATTATAACACATCACAAATAACTCGTCATAAATACTTTTTTTTATTTTTTGGTAATGGCATTAGATTCCTTAAGTATGGTGTAAATCAATTCTTCCTTCCACCTCCTGGTGTTAAAATCAGTGAATTTTCTCCAAAGCTCTTATGATCTCATGCTTCCCAGACATGACTTCTCCTTGCGTAGGATGGTTTTTACCAAGTTTTGCTTCCATACTTATAAATACACCTAACATGACCACCCACAAAATATTTGGCCTGAAAACTTGTGCATCCTTGAATCCGAGACATCTAATATCTCTGTCTTTTCCCCTACTTATATGAATTTTTTTTTTACGGCAGTATCACTTTTGATGTCGCTTATGTCATTATGCTGCCGCTAAAGGGTCCCAACTTTGTACAGTTGGAAAGAATGTATATTCAACCTTCTAGGTGCACCTATTTTGGCTAGTTAAATCTAACATTCTCTTTGCTATTTAAATTAATATAAATGTCTGGGAATCTGAATTTTTAAGAATATATTAAATTCACGTTTGGAGATAGCTTGATATATATATATATATATATACAGAACTGCTAGGTGCAGTCGGCGTATACAAGTGAGATGTAAACGGATGTACGAGAGGAATAAAAAAATATATAAAAATGAACTTTATATGAGAGGAACAAAGTTTGGCTTCATGTGTACTTCTTTTATTTTCTTTTTAACTCGTCTCTCTCTCTCTCTCTCTCTCTCTCTCTCTCTCTCTCACACACACACACACAGCTTTTTCTCTCTTTAAGTTTGAGTCGGCCATGGGAGCCTCCAAAGAAGAACATGCGGTCAAAAGTAGAAAAAAAAACTGCATGTTCTGGAAAAGGGAAGAATACCATCTGAATGAAAAAGACAAGGTCCAAATCTAGAAGAGACTGGTAACAAAAAAAAACCAGAAGACAACTTCTTTCATGGGTATTCTCAGAAGACGACTTCTTTCATGGGTATTCTCATGCTTAAGAGCCGGTTTTTAATTTCGATTTGGAAAAGAAGAGAAAATGAAGACTCCATAAGAATTATACCTCTGGATTTTCACCCATGGATAGTTATGAGGGTTAGGATTTTGTAGAGATGAGGGTCGTCGAAGGAGAAGGGAGAATGGTGGTAACGGCAAACTCACGAAGGCGACTCTGCGAAGATGAAGGACTTTATTTGGGATTCTTGCCGTCGGTTCCTATTTCAGATCTGGGAAGAGGAAGAGGGAGGAGAAAACAAAATGAAGAGAGAGAGAGAGGTCCGATGGAGATGGAGGGAGGGAGTGAGTGAGAAATGAAATTTAGAGGGATAGAGAGGGGGGAACGAAACGGGAGATAGATGAAGAGGGAAATAAAAAAATAAAAAAGGACACGCCGATTGCACGCCGATTACATCATACGATTGTATATATCATTTTTTCATATATATATATATAACAGGATTTCTTATAATATGATTTCCACGCTTGATCTTAGAAAATTCTCTGTTCCCAACCAGAGGAGAACAAATCCTATTTCCACAACAAAATTAAAGATAACAGCTTGAAATATTTTTATACCCAAATTTACCGCAAATACATAACAGAAAAGAAACATTAAAAAAAAAAAAAAAGGACATTGGAGAGACCTTTCAACCTATACATGAGCCAACCTATACATGAGCCCCCCTTGAGAGTACGCAGACATCTACAAATAAGCAACTCAACTAATTCCAAAACTAACAGAGAATCTAAACAAAAATAGAACACTACTACTTTCACGATCAAAGTTGTATCTTTATTCTGCAATCAAATCAGGCTTAGTCATCTTGAAATCAGCTTCATGACATTGCTTCCATACCCTGACTGGAGAGCATTCGAATGCTGTTTCAAGAGCCATACAAGACTTTCATGGGAGGGACTACCTGCACGCTGGAAGGCAGAAAATGGAAAAATTCGCAACTTTAATTTGGAAGCTATTTATGCTAAATACCATACGTTAGATTACTTCACTTCAAAAAGAGTTTTACAACTGGATGTATCTTTCAATATCATCCCTGACTATGCAATTCTAAATGTATAATACCTTCGTGGCCGTCAGCGCTGTTTGGACCACGTAGTTCCCATAACGATCTCGAGCAAGTTGTAAGAGTGCGCGAATATTGTCACTCTTGAGAAGTTCTTGAAGCACATGTTCCATGCCAGAAGATTGTAAGCATCTCTCTACTACATGACTGCCACCTTTCTGTAAAGAAATTTGTACATAATGGCCGCTCAAAACAGAGCAGATCTTATCCGTCAAGGCAGGATCATGAAATGCTAGGACATGCTGCAATACATAGTTCCTGAAAAACTCGAAATTTAAACAACTCAATATGACAAAAAGCACAGAACTTAATGCACAAAAATCCGGGTTAGATAACTTAGATTAATTATGTTCAGAATAGGAATAGATCAGAAGAAGAATGATTAATGGGAAGTACCCAGTGGGATCCTGAGAGAGGTACAACGAATGTTCTGCAATAAAATCTAGGAGTTGTTGTCTGCCTTCGCCTCTGCAAGATGTGATGAACTTTTTCAAGTTTATGCATCCTTTTTCATGTTTGGCCAGCTCGAGACAGTACGTTATGGCTGCTTCGTATAGCAACTGAACAGGGAAGACGAAGTCACATTGATGCAAAATAAACTAAAAGAAATTATGCCGTATGGCTTCATAAAACTCAAAATAGTATTGGAGATGATAAGTAACTAGCTAGGATGTGAAATTCTCAAGCACTGCAAGTACCGCAACGGGTAGCGAATCAATGTTCCAAACACAATATTTCAGATCTTTACAGAATTTCATCAGTCAAACTAGGTAATGTTTGGCCACTAAAATTTCTCATCTCAAATACAAAATTCTCATATCATCATTACAACT